>KZ344986.1:1152503-1172084 GCA_002352805.1 Teladorsagia circumcincta
CTACTTACTTACTTACGTAGTACGTCCTTCCTTCTTACTTTCGTTAGTTATTCGTGTTCTTTCTTTTCTCTTTTTGAATTTCTTTTTCTTTGAGTCTTTGTTCTGTAATATCCCTATTGTAACTCCGTTTTTATTGTGTACCTATAACATACCATAACTTTGTGCAATAGCTATTATAAATAAATAGATTAAGATCAGCGCCCTAAGTGCTGCAAGGTCAACCCTATTGGAGGGTGCTTACTCTTACTTACACAGCTCTCTTTGAGCGATGATGCACACAAAACTTTTGTTAATTCTCGTCACTGAATGCCTCTGATAGCGAGAGGTTTTTCTGATGTTCCTGCTCTTGAAAAAAAAGCCGAAGCACGAAAGCAGAAAACTGAACTGTTTCCGCCTCAATGGATCCCTTTATGAATCACAGTTGTCCGTAAAAGGTGAGTCATCGGTCAGTCGCGGGTGGATTCAAACTCGATACGGATATCTTCATGCATACGTTTAACAGACCGCATTTACGGGGTGAAAATCGTAAAGAAACTTCGTAGCGCTCAATTATGTAGTTCACTATTAGAGCTCCACTTCCCATGAAGTTTCTTCCGAATGAACAGGGATGAATGGACCAGTGTAGAGGTACGGCCCAGATGGAATGCACGATGGAAAGAAAACCCCGAGGAAGAGCTTTCATTGCTCCCTTAACATGGTAGTGATCAAAGTTTGGGATTTTTTCATTTTTTAACAAAACATGATCTATAAAGTACTCTTTCTTCATGTTCAATCAGCACTCTCATAAGCCTTAAAGGAACCTTCCACGAAAATCATTTTTCGTCATTCTTTTCTTGGGTACAGGTGTGGGGCATGTTGACTGAAGACCATGTGCAAAGTTTCAGAGCGAGAAGAATCTAAACCCAAGAGATATAGCACCCAGGAAAGCCTAAAGGTAGGAGAGGAATGGACCAGTGGGCGGAACCGGAGGTGCTCTTGTAATAAAGTGCAGGGCGGTTGCGGAGCCACTGTAATTTTCTGGGAAGGTGCCAATGTGCAACATGTTCACATTCGCTCTTTCAACAAGATTACACGTGTTGGCTTACCAACGCCAACAGTTGTGACAGGTGTACGGCGGGAACTCAAACTTCTTGTAGTCTTCCTGGTTTTTTGGATAAATAGCAAAACTAACGCTTATTTCGCTTTCGCTGTCTTGGAGCAAGGGGCTGAAGTGTAGTTTTCTCGTAAGGACAAAGGCTTTTTTCGTGGACGAATCCTTCGAGGTGGGCGTGGTTACGAATCGACTGCAATCGCCTCGGCATTCGCAACCACGCCCGTTTCGATGCCGCTCAGCTTTCTTTCTATGGGCTTTTCAGAGTGAGTTTTGTTCGGTCACACTTCCATGTTCTTGACTGGAGCTAGCGCATCGTTCCACATCATCAGTGTCGAAGGTGAAAACACTGCTGGGCTGCTGCTTCGATGGAATTCCCTCAGGGGCAGAGCGCATATGTGCATCGCCCATACTCCCGGATTACTGTGTGGTTTCAACAGCTTTATATTCTCGTTTTCTACCACCACTGGAAAACCAATCATCAAAACAACTTACCTTTTCGGAAGCAATCCACAAAATCTCTTCGTCTCGATATGCCTTTAATAATTTTTCTATATGTTTTTTTGATCTATTTATTTTTTATCAAAGGCAGACCCCAGGCAGAAGTCTTGTGAACGATTCCCTTCGGTCTGTAGGATACTCCCCTAATCACACAATCACACATGTGGCACTCCCGCTCACGGAGATCACCTAACGAGAGCGCTATGGCCTTGCAACGTAAGCTGCTGGAGCTGCAGACTTTTTTCTTTTAACAGACAGCTGTCTGGCACCCTCTCATCTGTTGCGCTATTCATCTCATACTCTCCTCTTCGTGCTTACTCTCTCATTGCCTTAGCACAGCTGATTATGAAGGTGGGTGAATCCTTAACCTAAGCGTTCTGGACGGAATCTTTTCATTAATTCTTGATAGCCGCCCAATTCGCACCAATACATTCGTATTCTTGTGCACGAATCACACCGATTTGATCCTAGAGCGTGCCTTCAAGATTTAGTATGTGTTGCTAGTCATCTGAATCTAGATACTAAATACATTTGCAGGGTCGAGCACACATGCTGCAATCTGTTCAACCCTCGTGCACCTCACACGATTCCAACGCATGTTGGCAACGACTGTTTCATCTACGAACTACCCGATGGCTCTTCACATCCAAAACAACCTGACAGCCACGATGACACGCCATACACCGTGCTAAAGGTACGTGACCAGCAATTTTTGAAGGAAAGACGAAATTTTAGTAAATTTTGCAGAGCGCTTCCGAAATCCCCGAACACATCGATGGTATGTCCGGTTATCGCCTCCGTCTCTATTTGTTGAAGAACAAAGCTCCTCCGACATTGCTGGTGAAGGGTATCGAACGGAGATTGTAAGTAATTCATATGAACCGACCGTTTCCTCTTGTCAATCAGGTGGCCCCTCTTGTTATGGAGGTTAATTCGCTTTGGCTGCTTTCATACTTTGCGTCGGTCTGCTCTGTGCGGTCGGTGCTAAAAGTGCGAAGAGCGTCAATACGCGCTCTGGCGCATAACGCGTATTGGCGCACAGTCGGCGCCTTCTGATCGATAGATTCAGTTTCATCGCATTCTCCCTTTTTCTCAAGAGTTGCATGTTGCTGTGTCATGTTGCTTTTGACCGTGGGTGCTAAGTGGGTTGGGGGGGGGACCACACGGCGGCGCGGCGTTTTACTCGCCTGCACCCTCTCGAGCGAGATAGTGTGATCTCGAACATTCTAGCTTTTCACGCATGTCAAGTGACTGCTCTCATCCCCACCCCTAGACTGCCTACACTCTCCCTAGCTCACGGATTCCCCAAAGTACGCAAGCATACCAGGCAAGCAAAGCGTCGCGCCGCTGCGTGGTCTCCCCGCAACCCACTTAGCACCTGATCGTGTTTTTGGCGAAATCGTGTTTTTCGCTTTTTTGTATGAATCATTGCTTTTCAACTGTCTTAGGATGGTTAGATTCGTACAGTGTGTTTGAAAATGGCAGTAAGCCCATGGTGAGTTCAGCAGTAAGCAAAAACAGTAAGTCATACAAAAAAAGAAAAAGTTGTGAGCTAAAAAAGCGCGAGTGATGACAAAACGGCACACAAAACCTCAAAAAATAGAAAAAATGTACTGAAATTAGGATTATCGATCGGGAGGTACCGACAGTGCGCCAAGTACACACCATGCGCCGATGCGCGTATTGACGCTTTTTACACTGCCGGCATCGACCGCACCAACCGCTCCGGCGCAAAGTATGGAAGCAGTCTCAGAATGGATCTATCCTTGTCGCCAAGAAAGTATAATAGTTGAGTCAGGCTGACAATTTTCCATCGGCGTTTTCTGACCTCTGCTGAACTTCATAAATCTAAATAAAACAGCAATTTTCAGCTTCTCCCTTCATGGAGCCTCAGCATAGCTGTTAGGATAGATTTCCCCTGGCAAGGGAATTAGCCGTTAACAAAGTTCCTATTTTGATACTTCGTAGGCAGAAAACATTGATTCGCTTAGATTGAGAAATCGGATAGAACTCTGATCTACTGGATCTGATCCTATTGCACAATGACGATTTCCTATTGTTAGCAAGATTTTGAATGAATGGGTTCAAGGCGGATCTGATTCAGCTTGCTGATATCGCCGCGGCGAGAGAAGGTATGGCGCTGGAACCAAGGTGAATCCGCGTGGGGCGGGAAAGTTCTTGAATTTCACTTACCGAATGGATATATTTGAATCTCCTTGTTCCCGTTAGTGAAGGTACATTGGGGATATAGATGAGCTTCCGTGACAAAAACCCCTGTGCTCCTAAATGCATCGCCACTCTTTGAGGGTGCAGGATATTGCAGTGCTACAAATTAAATAATTTCTTGATTTTTCAAGAATCCTGAAAAATTTCTATTCCTCAATTTTTCGGGGAAGAGTGCTACAGCGTTGCCCACTATGATCCAATCTTCCTTTTAGCCGAACAAATACGGCGTATTCTCTCCTAACAGGTCAAATTCGACTTCCTCCTTACGCCTAGGCTCAGAAACTGGCCTAATGGATCTGGTTCTATGAAAGAGCTAGGACTACCTCTTCATTTAGTGCGAGTTTTCGAACATCGAAAGATTTCTGAGAACACGTTTCTACCCTTCCCATAAGAAAGTCTTTAAAGGAAGCGATTACGATAAGGAAGGGCCGCATCAAGGGAGGATATGCAGCACACGAAGCAATTACTTGGTCGGCAAAGAAGCGAAATGTGCAGTTTTCACGACCGAAGGTGCCCTGGTGGCTGAGCAGGACCTCCGAAGCACTCCGCCCCAAAAGCGTTACTCCCACTAGTTCTGTTGGTGACTTGGCCGAGCTGTTTGCTGTTGGCTTTTCATTTTGGAGGATCACTTCCATTTCAGCGGCCGTGTCTTCCAACTTTCCTATTTAATGCCTTATCAGTCAAAACATTGTGCTTGTTGGCGTGATAGCGGCTATCGGGCTTAACACGTCCGAAAAACTTCGTTCTTTATCACCGCTCATCCATGGTCAAATGAATGGGCAGTTTAGGGGTGCTATTCTACGTATTCTCGACGAATTTCTCTGCTTTTTTCGCCATTGGCGTACCATTGAGCACTCCAACGTCCCTTCTAGACCCTTCCAGAATCTATCGTAATCGCTGCCTTTAATGTGGGGCAAAAGCAGGGCTTTCCCCATTGTGAGGGCCTGGAAATGGTCCATTTATCACTCCAGGCTTCTAGCAAGGAGTCGATTCACACCCGCTCTGGATTTGAGCATGCAAAAGGCTTCCCTGAGCGTCACTCAGGGTTTCCTGACCGCCAGAGCTGAGGCCAGTCCTACAGCTTGAGGTCCCTTACTGAGAGTTAGATGTAAATAAATTGTACATACATATATTCCTTTCCAAAAAAAGAGAGGGGCGTTGAGGGCAGACGATACACCGTAAGTGACGACGGTCTCCACAAAATGTAAATGTTTTCTGCCAATGGAATGATTAGCCTGTTGCAGTTATATTCTGTCAGTTATCACTAATTACAACGATCATTTACCAAGAATCAGCTATCACTATGAATCACTACTAACCAGATTCAGGGCGATGACAGACTTTGCGAATGGAGCGATCTGCGAGCGTCCACGGCCGCGCTGCGGTGTCAGCCAATGAAGTGGTTCGCAGGCCGCGACGCTACCGCTGACGCTGGCAAATCGCTCAGTTCTTAAAGTCTGACATCAACCTTTCTTAGAAGCCGTCGTCACTTGTGGTGTATGGTCTGCACCCGACGCTCTTCTCGTTCTTTGAAAAAGAGGGTATTTGCAGTACCCCTGGTGGGTCTATTTCAGTTAGGGGGGCATCATGATGGAGTATTCCCAGAAAGCCACGGTAACTCCGAGCCAGGGGCAATGTAGCCAGTCTAGGGGGGTGGGGGGGGGTGAGGGCAGTCACTTGACGTGCGTGCGAGACTGGAATGTTGCAGTGTACACAAGTTCACCGAGAAACTCCATCATGATACCCCCCCCCCTCCTAACTGGAATAGAACCGAACTGGTACATTTTACCATATTAATGGCGTACAAATCGTCTCACACCTTTCCTAACCAAACCTCTTTAGTAAAAAGAAAAAAAAAGGAAAAGGAAATGAAAAGGAAAATCCCAAAATCGATATTGGATGGTGGAGCTAATCAAAGGCGAAATCCTTTTCGCTATGAACTTCCGCCTATTGCAGAGATGGTTATCGCGTTACGATTTGTCGGCCTCGATGTACCTCTTACGAAGCCGTTGAGAAGGAGGTAATAAAAATAGACAATATTTAACAATCAAAGAAAAGACCGAATAAATACACATTTGAACGATTTCCATGTTAAAAGCCCATTACTGAATTCAAGGGTTCTCAGGAGCAGCCCAGTGAGTGGAAAGCAATCAGCTGGAGCAGCTGGACGAGTTCTACGTGAGTGGTCTTTCCGGTGCTCCCATTACTGTCTTGTGATTCTCATTCCTTCAAGGTGGTCAACATGGGCGCGCAGCGTATGGGGAAATGTGGGCAATGGTCAGAAACGTCAACGAGTCGAAGAAATCCACACGACGGGCTCAACCTCCGGTCCAGGTCAGTATTCAGAAGGGTTTTCATTGAGCTTCTGGAGCGAAAGTATCCAGTTTTCAGTGTCCGAGGGAGGTCCTCAGCATATCCATGTGCACGTGAATGCCAGCGGAAACAACAACAATGTTATACAGAATGGAAGGGAAGCATCCGAACCCGGCCATATCAATATCACAGTACACACCGGACAGTACAGAGGCGGCGGTGATGAATTCAACAATAAGGTGAGCACCGTTCTTGTACTGGCATTATCAGATAGTTTTGTCTTTGAGGCATACCTCGCGTAGAAGGTAGTTGGATTGATCCTGCCCAAGAGCTATTCACAACTATCCGTTATAAAACACTATGACCTGCTGGCGCCTCGGAATTGTGCCACAAGTGCTAGAGTCTTGCTACTGGCGGTGATGACCACAGCTGACCATAGGTCCTTTTCTCAGCCTACGCGACAGGGTGGCTGTGTCTCGCAGGTCCCTAACGTTCTTTCGCCTCCCAGACTGCTCCCTCCTTTCGGCGCACAGTCTCTTAGGCTCATTTACGTATATACATCCACCACCCAGAAAGGGCCTTTATTTGTGGAGTTTTCAGTAGTGGCTTCTTTTCCTTCTCCCATTGCTGGCGGTCCATTTCGGAACTTAACCCCAGCTTTCGAAGAAGGGTTCCACGATAAATCAGTTGTGGAAAGATGCGGAATATATTTAACGGAAAGGCGAGCAAGCCCCCTTTCTAACGAACGCGGGACAATGCGCGTTTTGCAACGAAGAGTTTGCCCCAACGGCATAGCAGGACCGTGCCCGCTCCTCTCGCGCCACTTCCGTCCACCCTTTCACCATCTGACTCTAGATGTTCAGCAGAGATAAAGAGCAAAACGTCCACTATGATGGCATCTGCAACGACGAAACTCGCCCAATTGCGGAGAACAACATTCAAAAAAAAAATGACCCTTTCTTAGGTTCTAAGCTATTTTTCTCGGTTCTTCCGCCATCCCTGCAACTCTAACCCCTGCACCTGGTCTAATAAGTTGCCTTTTTATCGTGAGCTCCGCTCTGAAGCATACGGTCTATCTATCATGGGTGTGGAAAAAGCCCTCAGATTTTGGTACGGTTAAAGTCAGAATCATTTCAAAAACTTGGACACGACCAAGGAACCCTCAAATTTTCCTTAAAGCCACGAGATGGGATCAGGTCCCAAGGGTCAGTCCTCCCAGTGTAAGAAAGAGGAGGCCCCAGCGCAGGAGGCGCGACACTATCGCGACTCAAAAGTGCAGGGCAATGGCGCTGGGACCTTGCATTGTGTGCTGCCGGCGCTGCCACTCTAACAATCGCGGCATACTTGGTGTTTGCGCCCTCCCGCGTACAACGTACTATCTCGCCTTTTCCCTCTCCTCGCAGCACAGTGTCTCTTCGTTACATCACGCCGGCCTCACAAGTGAACTTTCAGTGTTTTGTATGCTGCTTTTTCCTTTGTCTCCCCCTAATGTTCCTCATTGCACTAATTTCAAAACAAAATAACCCACTAACTCGATCCTGACTTGTGCCTTTAAACGTTCCGTAAGTGGTGCAAATGACGGCTAGTTCATCAGAAAGCAGGATGCTATCTTGAGATCTCGCCATTTTGGCCTCACCCTTGCACTTTGAGCGTGGCGTGACACCATTATGTGCCCTGTTGTTATTGTTACCAAACGGCATCGCTAGGAATCAGCAGCAAGAGCATCTAAAAGCACAAGTGATATCGATTTTTTCGAGGCCGTTTGAATTAGGCCTTTCGCGGAAAGCAAGGTAAAGCGAGGAGTCGAGGAAAATTGCGGAATACGACTCCCCCCCCCCCCCAACAGCGGCCGAAGTTCAAGTAATGCTCTATTAAGAAGTCGAGTACGAAATAGTTGTTCAACCCTTCTTCCGTGAAGAAAAAACACCTATTCTTCCCTACCTTACTCCATGAAGATCTTCACCAATTAAAAGAAGTTGAAGAATTCGACGAAAAACCATTTACAACCAATCCTACTGAGGAACGAGAAAAAAACTTTGAATAGACATGAAGAAGCTACAAAACCCCTGTGAATGGGTTGATTCTGATCGGTGGCCATGGAGCAGATTATCTACTAATCCGAATTATAACATATATTCAAATGACTGTACCTTTCTTCAAAATGAACGAATTTCTGATCTGAAGGAAGATTTAGAGGTTTTGCTACGTGCTCTTTCTAATCAGTATAAAAGTTCTGGGAATCGATACGAAATGCTCAATTTAGGTCGATTAACGAGGAAAATTGGTGATGGGTGCGAGTTTTTGAACTTTTCAATGCTATAACTCCGTTCAAACTCGTCCTGTCGGGAAACTAATATGTCAGCGTAAACTAGAAGATTTGCTCTATCAAATCGTTACTAGAACAGCTCAGTACGTTCAGTAATAAAAAAATACCCACGTGGAGGATTTTCAAAAAAATAACGAGGAAAATTCACGATGAGTGCGGGTTTTTACATTTCCCAGAGCCATAACTTCCTTAAAATTTATCAAATCTCAAAAGTAAATACGTCAACATAAACTAGAAGATTTGCTCTATTTAATGATCACTAGAACAGCTTAGTGCGTGCAGTAATCAAAAAATGCCCACGTCGAGGATTTTTGCTCGGGTACCACCGAAGTGCACTTTTTCGTTGCGTTGAGTTCCTTTTAACAACTACAGCTCCTTTCGGAGCGACCTTGTGCACAAGTGGGCGGAAGTTCGTAATCCGTGAGCTTTCATTTTCACAACAAGTATAAAACTGAATATTTATAGCATTTTCCGACAGCATTTTCCAACTTTAACGATTGTATGCATTCGAATTTACGTCGAAGACTGCATTTCATGTTGAACAGTGGATCTCTCCCTGCCATTTTACACGGAACCTTTCGGGACCTCTAGTTTTCTCCCTGAATCGATATTTTTCTTCAGAGGGCCGTAGTTGGAGCGTGCGCTACTTATGGGGTCCACGCAGGGATGCGCCGTGTCTTTCACATCTCTCCATATTCGTGGCTCACTTGTAAGATAAAATGTCTGTCGGAGGCATGAAGTCTCGAATTCTTTACCCTTGTGTTTATAAACCTCTGAAGTAGCGTAAAATTACAACATTGCTTGAACCATGAAAATTTTGTGTTAGCGGAATAACATTGTTGTTGGAAATGCTGGCTCACACAGCTCGCGGCTTACACATCGATCACTTCTCGATGTTTGTGTTTTTGGAGCCCTCCGACAGTGGTGATCCTACTGCTTTCAAGCCCCCAACAGGCCGAAATCGCCCCCCCCCCCCTGTCGAACTGTCGAGGATTCCTCAACGCACGCTTGACCCTGGCGGAAAGTACAGTATGGCATGCCATGAAAAAAGGTAGCTTCATATCCGGGACAAGAGATTGTCCCAATGGAGCTTGTTCTATGTATAGTGAAACTAGAAGTACCTCCTCCTTATTTCGTGCGAATCTTCGAACCTTTCCACTGAAAAAATAAGTGAAGCAGTATGCAGTAAGTGAAGCAGTTGAGTAAGCATTCTTTCAAGAAACATTCAATATTAATTGGCTTTCCAGCAGGGCGGGTTTCCCAACTCTGAAGGCTCCGGTCCTGGTTCAGGAAGAGGGGGTGAAGACGGCGACAGCGGTGGGAAAGGTGGACGCGGGAGGCACCGCAAAGGAGGTAAGCCCGCTTTTATAAAGTTCATGCCCTTATAAATAATTACGGAATACTTCTGATACCTGGAGCTTACAGACGGTGAGGATTCTGGCGACGTTGACGGCACAAAGGGCACCAGAAAACAAAATCGGCATGGGAAACCAGATGATGCAAATGGAGACGGGAACGGAGACAGCGGAGATGATGGAGGAAAAAGAGGGAAAGGAGGAAAACACGGCAAATCGGGAAAGCATGGATCAGGAGACGGAAAAGACGGTGAAGGTGATGGCGATTCTGGAGGTGAAGGCGAGGTAAGTTGCTTTTTGATGGTTCGTACCATTATAGTCTACAATTCCTTTTTCAGGACAATGGACGTGGTGATGCAGGAGGTGGCAAGCTAGGAAAGGACCGTTCAAAAGGAAAAGGGACGGGAAAAGGAAAAGGAGGAAAAGATGCTGGTGGATCAGGTGGAAAAGGAGACGGCAACGATGGGGATGGAGGAGATGGAGGCGACGGGACTGGCGATGCTGGAAGTGAAGGAGATGGAGATGACGGCGCTGGAGACGGTGGTTCCGGCACACGAGCTGGAAAAGATGGTCGCGGTGGAGCAGGAAAAGGCGACTCTGATAAAGGAAAGAACGGAAACAAAGGAAAAGGCGAGTCTGGCAAAGGAAAGGATGGGAACAAAGGAAAAGGCAAAGGTAAGTTTAGCGGATGTGAATAATTTTGAACAAAAATTGAACCCGAAAATCCATTATTAACGATTTCAGGTGGCGATGGCTCCACCGGAGGAGATGGTAGCGACTCTGGGAAAGGAGGCAAAGAAGTCGCCGGTAAAGACGACGGAGACGGTGATGGCTCCGAAGGCGACGGAAAGCCCAGTAAGGGCGCAGGAGATGGAGGCGATGGAGGAGCTGGAGGGAAAGGAGCAGGTGCAGACAAAGCGGACGGAGGATCAGGTGGATCCGGTGGAGATGGCGCTGACAAAGGCAAAGGCAAAGGCACCGGTGATGGAGGAGATCAAGATGGTGGAGCTGGAAAGGGAGGAGCCGGTGGCAAAGCAGGACAAGCTGGTGGCAAGCATGGAGGTTCTGGGGAATCTGGAAAAGATGGAACAGGTGGCAAAGCAGGACGAGGTGATGGTGAAGATAAAGAAGCGGTGACTGATGGAAAGGATGGAGCAGCTGGGAAAAACGCTGAAAAGGATAGAAAAACGAAGCACGGCAAAGATGGTGGGGATGGCGGAAGCGGTGGAAGCGGTGGAAGCGGTGGAGGCGGTAAAAGCGGTGGAAACGGTAGCGACGCTTCAAATGGCCCCGAAGCTGCTGCCAAAGGAGGTGCGTTTCCTAAACGTAAACTTTGAGGGTACTCCTTACCATTAAGTCATAACAGTGTTGTAGGTCGAGGTGGAGATAGCACTGGTGACAAAAATGGTCCCTCGGATGGTGAACGCGTGGGAGCTGATGGGAAAGACGGACGAAGCGGGTAGGCCCTTGTGTTTTTCTTGTTCGCAATACTACCTACCAATTGTATAAGGTAATCCTTCCCCTAGCGCAGCGCAAATATGATCTACTTTCAGCCGCGGAAAAGTTCAAAGCCGACAAGAAGTCACCGAAGACCCGTCTGGAGCTGCTGGAGGTGACGGGTCTACGAGAGAAACTACCGAGTTAGTGCTTTCCCAACAAAAATCTTAACTGAACCACTCCTCTTCGAATCAATTTCTATTGAACAGCTTCCCTTTTCAGCTCCACTGGAAGTTCGACAAGCGACGAAGGTGCTGGACGAAAGACCACCCCCGATGGAGGCAAAGGGACGAGTGACAGAACATCTGATGGAGTGAAATGGACTGATGACGATGGGATGAGTGCAACGGACGTCTTTACGACCGACCAATTCGTCGCTTCCCCCGCGGGAGGAGCAGGCACCACAACGGCGCGTACAATCACAGGCGGAGCAGGAGCGAAGGCAGGAGCAGACCGTAAAGGAACCGACACTGATACTCTGCTCACAACCGGTCCACTGGCAAAGAAGTCAGGTGCGAAAGCTGCCAGTTCTGGACCAAATTCTGCTCGTGCCGGAACGCAAGAAGCCGGAGCATCCGCGACGAAGAGCTCAGCTGCTGGTGGAGCTGCCGGTGGTGCTAAACAATCTGCGCCAGGACCAGCTTCGAGTAGCAAACCTAAAACACAACCAACAACCAAAGCAACTACCAAGAAGCCATTATCGCGAGCGGCGTCCACTCCTGCAAGAGCCGCGGGAACTCGTGCCGCAGCAGCCGCCAATTTTGCAGCAACTGGAGGTTCCGATGGTGCCCCAGCTGGTGGTGCTGGTGCTGGAGCAGATCCTGCGCCAGAACCAGACCGACAACGTAAGCGTTTTTATCATCCATTCATTGGCATTCATAGTGCTGACTTATCCGGCCGGGCCATATCCTAATAAACTTTTATAGCTGAATCGGATGCCGCCGCCGATCCAGGCACTGCGGCAAAGGCTGCTGCTCAATTGAAGAAAATGAACTGCTTCCCAGCAGATGCCGTCGTTACTACCGTCACCGGACAGAAAAGAATGGACCAGCTAGCCGTGGGAGACTTTGTAAGTTTACTGTGACTACGAGGAGCTGGGGACACAAATACGCGATTTTGAGATTCCGACCTAATTGTTTTTTGAAGAAGCTGGACAATACTCCCAGACCCTACGCTAAGGTTCCCAGGGATGGTGGGGGTGGACGCCATGAGTCAGGCAGCCCTCCGAAATTCGGATCAGTGCTATTTATCGCACTGTATTTCTCACACTATCCCATTCCTGGAGTGTCCATGGGTCTCTCGGAAACTTTTCGTCCGGTTTAGAGGTGACTAGAAATTTGTCCACTAAAATAGTTCGGTCCGGACACACTTATATTTTGGCGCAAGGGTCTAAAGCCCTCGACGAAACAGCTCGTACCATTTAACTTTCTAGAGCTCGCCCAAAGACATAATAGACCCCGCTGAACACAAAAATCACACTCACCTGGCACGGTAGCGCTCGTAGCCTGCGCGACAGGTCCTGGCACAAAAGAATGCAACAACGCCAGGGGCCTGTGGCTAAGGCGCCAGACATATTTACGCCTAAGTGATATCATGTTCCTGTTTGAGGCCTTGACTACACCTGACACGCTTCCTAGCCTGCCCTCAGAGTAATTTTCAGAAAAATTCTCCCCATCTTCCGAAAATTGGGGCAGTAACAGGTAATCAGAGCCCAGACTAGTCCATAATCCAAAGCCTCTTTGTGATAATTTTTGGGCTTTTACCCTCAACGAAGTCTCCCCGACGAAGTTATGCTCCGTCACGCTTATCGGGACAGACCGCTGAGTCCCACAACTCCCCTATGAGCCTCTGATCGTAGCTTCCCTTCCAATGAAGTAGGAGCTGTTTTTAAGGTGGGTATCGCTCTAATAGTACGAGAAACCTGCGTGCACCGAGCCTTCAACGGGGCAATCCATGGCATTTATGACTCTATCAGGAATTCAACCACCGCAGCCCTTTTGAGCGACCTATATTGAAAACACGCTTTTAGCTAGCAGCAGGACGATGCTTTTTGAGACGGATGGCACAATGGATTTTCTTTTCAGGTGTTAGTGCCGAGTGCTGGCGATGTGTTGAAATACGAACGCGTCGAGATGTTCTACCATCGTGAGCCGGAGACACGAGCACAATTCGTCGTTCTGTTCACGGCATCAAAGAAGCGACTAGCCCTCACTCCGCTTCATTTGCTTCCATTTGGTGAATGCCAATCAATGAGAAGGTTAGTCGAATACAAATCTGTGTCAGCAGCGTTGTATAGCTACTTCTCAGAGGTTCTATACCTCACAATTAGAACTCTATCGGGTAACATCTTGCCAAGGCTGAAGGTAAGGTAGGGTCTGTACAATGGGGTCACAAAGCCAAAGGCACGGAGTGTTCTACTGCGACTTTTCAGCCCTTCCAGAGGGTCATCCACTTCAAAATTTAACCTCTTGATGATTTGCCGAAGATCTCATCAGTATAAGAACTTTCCACTGTGAAAAATTCTTATACTGATGAGATCCGCGGTAAATCATTGAAAGGTTGAATCCGCTTTAGCTGTGAAAAAACCTATTTGTCTCGAATACCCTGCAGAGTGAATTTTCAGTCTTTTCCAGTGATTACAACAGATACAGCCTTTGAATGTTCGCAATAATTGAATTTATGCAATTTCTTATACAGGGATCTGGAGAAAGCAGATGGAGTGGATAAATGGCTACGAGCTTCGCAATTCGCCCACAAGGCGACGGTTGGTGACTGCGTACTGACAGTAACCAACACTGGAGAAGTGGTCGCCGAGCGGATAGTTAAGGTTAGTTCGAGTTACTTCAGGAGACAATGATTAGCAAACTTTCACTTCCAGCGCTCACTTAGATTTTTAAAAAATAATTATTAATTAAAAAATAATTATTAATTTTAAAAATTTATTTTTTAGATCAAGTTTTCCGATTGAGTCAGCTTACCTCTAATTATGTTAACCCCGATTTGCTGCTGATAACAAGTTCAAGCTGGCGCAAATTTAAGTCAAACCTTCTGATGACGCATGACTCGATCGAACTCACCTAACCGCAAAATTTGAAGGCCTCCCCTCTTTCTCTCCTGCAAAAATGTTCCCGTCCTCGATGTTGAAAAAATTCTTTCCGGAAAATTCTTACGTTCTCCCCCGAACATGAATCTGTCAACTGTGATCACTAGAGACAACACACAGTTTCACGCAAGAAGATCCGGTTTCCGAAGACAAACAAACTCCAGAAAACCCAGTCCATGGACCTTTGAAGGTAATTAGGGCGGAGCCAAAGGCGGGGCACGGAAAGAGCTGCGCCTTGAGTGCCTTCGTATCAGGCGACGCAATGAAAGAATTGTGTGAAAGCGTTCGATTTTGAAGAATGGAGGCAAAACAATCAATAGAGTATGATACGATAGAAGTGTAGGATGCTAGCACAATGAGTCTAAAAATCAAAATGGGTTATTAGTGACCGCGTTAAGAGAGGCAAGTTCCCGCCACTGGGATTTGTGACACGTGTCTGGCGGAAATTCGAATGCGTACCAGTCTCCCCGGTTTATCGAATTGTTAACCTGAACAAATGCAATTTTTTTGTTCGTTTCGTTCTTATCGTAGACGATAGGTTTCAATCCAGCGATTTATGGGTGAAAATGATTCATGATTTTTCCGGGAAGGATTCCTTTGAGCAGTGTTCACATTTTAGATCGGAAGGCAGGTTTCTGCAGGAATCTACTCACCGATGACGGTGGACGGCGCGCTGATCGTCAATGGCGTCTTGTCCTCATGTTTCTCCCAGGTTGAAAGTCATACAGTGCAGAAGGTGAGTATTGAATTTTGACTTCCTTAGATTTTGAAGAGATTTCTGTGACTCATCAAACTTTTCTATTCATTCAATGGTTTTATAGCGCAGGTATCTCGTAAAGCGTGTCCTGGCGAGGACTTCCAAGCATTTTTCTTTGAAGCGAGGGATTACAGCAAGATTGGGTTGGGTTTGTTGCGGAAGTGAGGATGCTGCATAATCCCTCAATGGCGAAAAAGCCCAATAATTCCGTTCAGAACATGCGAAATGGAAGTCCTTCCTTTGCCTGTTGCCTTCCGATAATGGATTAACCAACAGCCAACCAGGGGGTCGTTTACACTTGTTAAACCGATATAAACCATCATACCAGCAAAGACCATGCTTTGGTTGGTTATGCCTTCCACAGAAAAGTGGTAGCATACACACTCGAACTGGAATACCTTCCAAAATGATAACCGTTCGATAGTCTAGCAGCGCACTGACGGGCGGAGTACAGGCAGAGGCGGAGCACGGAAAGGATTGGCGAGCCTACTGCGCTGCAACTACCGCATCTTAGGCCACGAAAAGCCTACATCTTGCTTTCTCTGGCCCCTGGCTACTACTTCCACTGATACATGTATTTTCATGCTTCACACACTTTATCGTAATCCTTCGCTTTGAAGCTGCTGCGCTCTTCATTGAACAATGTACTTCGGGAAAGGTGCGGGTTTAGGGGGGCCCATGATCGATACCCGTTTTACACTTCTGATGTACATTTCCGATGGGGCAGCCTGAGTTCATGGCGAGTGATAACGACTGGCCCCTCATGAATCGCTGGCTTATCGCTGAAATCACTGGCGCCTTGCTCGTGCACTTAGGATTGCCGGACTTGTAGCGCAGATCGCAAAGCCTGACAACTTCTCGAAGGCATGCCCCACGATCAAAAGCGTGTAATTTCTGCACACGAATACGAATGTACTGGTGCGAAATGGGCCGACAGTAAAGAAAAAAGGAAAAGAAACCGTTCAGCACGCTCAGGTTAGGGGCTCGCTCGCCTTCTCAACCAGCAGTGCTAAGGCGATGAGAGACTGTGCGCGGAGAGGAGAGTATGAGGTGAGAGCACAGCTAATAAGAGGGTGCCAGACAGCAGCCTGATAAGAGAAAAATCTGCAGCTTCAGCAGCAGCTTACTTTGCAAGGCCCTAGCGCTCTCATTGGGTGATCTCTGTCCACGGGCATGCCACATCTATGAATGTCCCTAGAGGTCTATCCTACAGACCGAAGGGAATCGTTCACACGATTTCTGCCTGGTATGTGCCTTTAAAAAAAGTTATGGAAGGAAATGGTCCCAAACTTCCGCTGGCCACTTTCGCCTAATCCCAGATGGGAACTATTCAGTAATAAAAATCAATACAGTTACCATTTGCTTTTCAGATTGTCTTCGACTTCCTCACTTACGCCTACGAATTCTTCGGTCTTTCACCTGGTACGTCATTTTATCTCACCATCTCTCCTATTCGAGCAGCCAAGAACTATTTGATTTTCAGGAAGAAATACAGTACGACAGGGCATCCCGTCGTTCATCAACTACGTGCACGAGTTGAGCCACGTCTTCCTGCCATTCTCGAAATTCTAGCCATCATTGTTTGACTTCACTTCTCCAACACTTCGCACTACAGAGCTATTAGCTTGCAATTTCGATCACTTCGGTGTCTTTACGGGTCCCCT
Source organism: Teladorsagia circumcincta (assembly GCA_002352805.1). Lineage (NCBI taxonomy): Eukaryota > Metazoa > Nematoda > Chromadorea > Rhabditida > Trichostrongylidae > Teladorsagia > Teladorsagia circumcincta. The sequence continues at coordinate 1,169,336 of KZ344986.1, forward strand.
AATCTAGACACTTTGAGTGTATGTGTGCATTACCGTCTAGGACATGTGTGGTCCTTAAAAGTATTTATTTAATATTGACCTTACCGTATGCGCTATACACAACGATTCGCTAATTAAATAATATGCATATATACAGTTTATTGAACAGAGTTTCTATTCGTTTGTAATTCTTCTCTGGCTTAAAATAGCTCGGCGATCATCCCCGGTAGGATTCCGGTTGAACAGCGTATGCAACTCGTCCACGAAACTGACCCCGTTTATTTCTTTCTTTCATGCTCTACGTGTTCCCACCGCTGCAATGTCACGAGTTCAGCTCCTAATCAATTCATCTTGTTTATTAGTTAATTTATGACGTATAAATTTCTAATATATTGTTCAAGTGACTTGAAGGCACAGACAGAAATCGAATGATGGAATACCTTCGGTCTGTAGGAAAGATCCTTGAGAACAAACATACAGAAGTGGCACTCCCGTGCATGAAAATTTGCCCACAAGGGAGCTAAAGCCTTGCAAACGCAGCATCAACCGCTTCAATTCCCCCTTCCGCAGCGGGCCGTTGTATGGCGCCCTCTCACCCGTTGCACTCTATCGTCTCATACTCTCCTCTCCGCGCTCAGTCTCTCATCTCAGCACAGTTGCATTACAAAGGTGAGCAAGCCCTTGACCTAGGCGTTTTCTATGAATTTCTTTCCTTTTCTTGATTGTCGGCCCATTTCGCGCCAAAACTTCCATATTCGTGTTGGAGAACCACAGAAACTTGATTGTGGGACATGCCTTTTGCCTTTGAGTCCATGCATTTGAGATTCTCACTAATTGCACCATTTTGGAACCCAAAATCGAAAGCGACTCCAGAAAAGTCAAACAGGTTCAAGAAAATGGTAATTCTATCCCCACTGTTCGCACGGTATGGGCGAAAGAATCGAGTAAAAATTGCTTGCCTAGGTGGTTTGTCACTATTGATACACCGACGGTGTTAATGGATATCTTCGAATATCTTAGAGAAAAAGAAGGAAATCCAGGACGTAAACCCGTTGGAGGGAACAACTCACCAATGGATTCAAGCAATCAGCTGGCATCTGCAGCTGTTTATTTTGCAATCTGCAGACACCATACGTTAGGTTTTTGAATTTTGCGGGAACACAGACAACTATTTAGCAATGCGTCTGCGCTTCTGCCATTCACTGCGTGTATGCCTTTTGGTCGAGCTCTACGGGCTACTCGCACTTGGTCTTCGTCCTCTTTTAATGGCGTCACTTGCACTCTCTAGCCTAAATAAGGTCTAGTGATCATTGCGACCTCTCAGCTTTTGCCTAACATCATGTGGCTTACCCACCTTCCCCCACTCCCTCCCCCACCTCTTCTGCACTCCTCCTGCTTCATGAATTCTTGCTGTCGATCAAACCAAGCAACAACCTGAAACTGCAGCTATCCACCATTTGCGCACTAACCTCTCGCGGCACAGAACACCGAGAAAAGTTCAACTACATAGTCACGTAACCGTTGGGACACTCCTGCCTGTGACGGCTCGATTGCAGGCTCGTCCACCACACAAAGAATTGCACATATCGCCACTGATTAATCAATTTGTTACCATTTCCTTTCGCAAGGGATCGACTTCGACTTCTTAGAGCACAGCAGGAGTTGAGGGTGCCAGTTCCGGCCGTAGCTTGTGTGACCCTCTTAACGAGTAGTGATAGCAGTAGTGTGTATCGAGGAATCCATTAAAGGCACGAATCAGATTAGGCGGTCGTAGAAGGCTTCCATCCCTAATATGACCAGGACTGCGCTCAAAAGAATGACGCCAGACTGCTGAGTCGAAATGGCGCGGCGACAGGACATCCGGCCTACTATTTACAGCGGTTGCTTCGTTGCACCAGCTGGTCCCGCCCACCTCCGGAAGTGGTGCGTGGCTGGCGTAACGTGTGAAATCACTAGGCTGACTGCAGTATCAACCGATGGAACGGCTGGCACTTCTGGAAAACTTGTTCGGACGTGCCTGCTCCCGAGCCAGCCTCCTTCACTGCAAGTGTTAGCGGGGATTTCGTTTTCGACCTTGCTGACGGTTCCTTTTCGTTTTTTCTTCACTGTCGGTCCACTTCACACCTCTATAGTCAGTTCCAGTCGCCATAATACCCCATATGAAGCCCTGCTTTGCTTTAGCAGAGAAACTTATCCAGCAGGGATTTGGTTAGAAACAGGGTCGACAGTGCTTTGTGCAGGTTCCAAAATTTTTACAATCTCCTCTTTAAGAGGTCTTGGTAAGCCCCACCTCCTTCACCATCATCGGTTAGGAGGGGCGACGGACTTTTGGCTCGTCCGGGATGGCACGCGGCAAATCGCGCGGCGGGCTGCGCGGCCAACCGGCGAGACAAACTTCGCGGGCTTTCTTCAACATGTCAAAACGTGTGCAGATAAAACTCTGAAGGTTCAGCGACTCGATTACTTTCCAGCACACATGGAGATTTGAGAATAGCAATAGTGGAATAGAAACTTGGGAACATCAGGAGGAAAGATGGAACCAGCATTGTGCTCTTTAACACATTCGCGACGAGCGCGATTTCCGCAGACGCGCTCCCACGGACGAGCGCCTTTTTCGGCGCATCGGCCGCTGCAGTCCATACGGCTGTCACCGTCCCGGACAACGCGCAGAGTATGAAGTGGAAAGTTTTTCTCTGCCGACGAAGGTTGGTTATACACTAGCCACTATCTATTTCATTTATATCAAGAATATTAAGAAAGATTATGATAT
>KZ344986.1:1211645-1224447 GCA_002352805.1 Teladorsagia circumcincta
AGCTCAGCAGCGACAACGAGCCCCAATAGGTGAGCCTCACCCCGGACGTAGGTTCCGCTCTCCGATTGTGAGAATGCTTCGTTGCAGACTTCAAGCAATACCACCACCGCAGGCGTAGACACCCACTGCTCACGCTGCGTAGACTTGCTCCGGATATCGCCAAATTGAGGCTTCCAATACATGAAAATGTCCCATTGCGTGGCAGCTCGCAACCCACTTGAAACAAAGGAATGTCAGAATACTGTACAGAATTTTGTCCTGGTGACGTTCTCCCGCTCTTCGTAATCCACTAGAATGTGGCGACCAAACACTAGTTGTTCTACTTGCTTGCTCGCTTCTTTAACGAGAAAAACTATCAACATCGCGAACACCTCAAAACAGACATCCACTGATACTTGACGTCGAAGACTGCTTATTTCCGTGAGGGATGTATCCTTTCACTCTCGTGAAGATAGAGGACACCTGTAAACAGCTGCGGTAAATACGGCACTCAATCAAGATGGTTCAAAAGAGAGTTGTGAGCTTTTGAAATTTTTGGTCAAAACGGCAATTACTTATGACTCAACCTAATACCAAAATATGATTGCACACGAATGGTAATTCTTGGCGATGCGCGAAATGGATTTCTAAGTTCACTGTCTCTGCAGAGGGGGACCTACCGGCCGCACCTGCCGAGGTGACGTTCGTAATACACACATGGAGCAATGGATAAAGAAACAAGATGTAAACAAATATCACCCAAAAAGGTGATGTTTCGTTTCTCCTATCTCAGACGAATCACTGCTAATAGAGACAGCTGCAGGACAATTAGGTTTGTTCCGAATTCTTATAAGTACACAACATCCGAATGGTGTAATCAGGTCCAAATATACAGGGGGGCCAGAAAAAGAGTCACTTCCACCCATGTTTGAAGCAAAATGAATTGCCCCTTTCCAAAATCAAACAAACGAGCCCAACTGCATATTAAAGAGCACTTTCTAATCCATCAGAAAAATTACATAGGTTCCTCAACACCGGCGACATCAGAAGATTTTCCCACGGAAACATGTTGCACGGTACGATCTCAACGAGGTCGTCGAGAAACCATAGACCATTACGACGACTCGGTAACGCTATTCAAAAGCTATCTTGTATAGTCACAGCTAGTGTCTCTGGGAACTATTCACCACTTATCCGATTGAAGAAAATACGTAGTAACTTCAGAATGGAGCGATTATTGTAAGCCTCCTTGAGCTCGACGGTGATGGCAGATGACGTCATATTCTGGAGACGGGGAAGGCAGTGAAGGTGGGCTTACTTCTGCATATGGGCAGACATCTAAGGAATATATCGACGCAAAACTCCGAATTATAGCGGCAGTCGTTGCAACAAAAAGTTTGATGATGTGCGTCTTGGGCAAAGTGACTCTTTTTTTTGGCCCTCCCTGTATATGACAGCATGCGGGAAGTGGCTGAGCAAAGATGGAAGAAGCAAAAGAAAACTACCAATTGGTCACAGGTTTTTCAAGTGCGCCAGAAGGGCCTCAGCATAGAACAGTATTCGTCTGCCTGAGCTTATGCGTACTCTGATGTTGAAAACTCGGGAATAGTTTAGGGAAACACGGACAGGGGTGGAGCAGGCGAAAGGTGAGTCCGCCAACTTTTGGGACCTGATGACTTCAATCCGAACCATATATAATGATAGCACATATGGCTGCTTACAGCAACAGGACACTTTTCACCTGTTCTGCTCATTTCGCTAGTTATTGCAAAATTTGCCGTCAATGAAGGTGCAAGTCGCATATAAAGGGTTTGGTTCACGCTAAGCGTTCAATATCTCAAGTTAAAATGGTGCATGACAGGCAAAACACCTAGCTTCGCAAAATTCAAGCAATCGTATGAATTGAACGAGCAATGATCCTCCAGAACATCCTGCAGTAGCACGAACAAAACCCTCTTTTTTTATTCTACAACCCATCAGGATTAGCGACGACTAGAGGAGAAATGAACAGAGGAGCTATACACTGTTTCAGAAAAAGAAGTGCTCGATTGCAGACCATACACCACAATTGACGCCATCCTTCAAGTAAATATGGTAATAATGATTCATAGTGGCAGCTGATAGTTGGGAAGTGAGAGTTGTAATTAGTAGCAACTGACAGAATACTATTGAAACAAGCTAATCATTTCACTGGCAGAGATCATTTACATTTAGTGGAGGCCGTCGTCACTTGTGGTGTGTGTGGTCTGTACTCGACGAACGTCTGAAACAGAGTAGATTCTGCAACATTTCCCGTTCAGGACACTGCTCCAACGTCATTATCACTTTTTCCATTGACCAGGGAAGTGTTTCAACTTCCTATGGATTTTTGACTTGAGCCCTATGTAAATTGATAGAGTCTGGGATGGTGGTTACAGAAGTGGAGACCAAAACTTCTACCTTAACCTGCCAATGAAGTTGCTTTTTTCTTTTTCTTTGCTTTTTGAAGTTCCCCTAGCAAAATATTTTCCACTCTAGGTTGGCAGTTCCAGATTGGTGCCAAATGGTGCCTGCGCCAAGAATGGATGTCACCATCGTGATCGGTCATCAGAACATCTTGAAAGAACGTTTCTATCAATATCAATACACCAATTCTGCATTAACCGCCAACTTCAATCGCTCACAATCTCCTCGACACTTCGCGTAGCAGTTTGGGTTTTGTGACCAGCATTCTAAGCTTTCTCGACTCACCTAGGTATCAATTCCATGGGAGATTGAAGCTTTTCCCTGGTGAAAATCGGTTCATTCTCTAGAGGGTCTAAACGATGAACACCTGGATGTCATGGCCGAAATCATGGAAGCACACAAAAAGGGTCAAGCCAAAAAGGATCACAAAAAGGGTGTGCCGATTTCGGATTTTTCACAATCCTCTCCTCTAGAGAAAGCTCCTCCATATGAACCCCTTGATGGTGCAGATAGTTCCGCTGAACCTGCCTACCCCTTGATACACTCCAACTTGTTGAAGCGGCCAACTGCTAAGTACGGTGTTACCCCTCCCCCACCAGATCACATACATGACTCACCTCGTTGAACTTGGTACAAGAAAATGTTCAACGAAATTGCTTATTCTAGGGCTAATTTCACAGTTCCATTTGAGAAAAAACTTTGTCGCCATATACCCACAAAAAGAAGTCGGGCAGTTAGTGCTTTCCACGCACACGCTGAAATGATGTCTTATCACTGCCATTGTGCATTGATGTGCTGCGAAAGAGCTGATTATTACTGGAATCTTCAAAACGTGAGTCTCACAGTTCATTCTTTCCAAAAGCTATACATTTATCGATCATTTTCTTCAAAATATATTTTGCTATACTCCTAACCCAAATAGCCTTTGTTTAGAACAGAAATGTTATGAGTGGAAATGCACACATTTTCCTCCCCCCTCACCAGACGCTCAAAGTCGGCTGTTCATCCGGCTCCCTCTTAGTGGTGATTTGCCCTGGGACCTGGCTTGGTTTGAAACCGAGCCAGAAACCCCACCCAGCCAGATCGATCATTTGTCTTGGTCGAATGCGTTTTTCGATCAATCAAATTGACTTCTGACTTTTGAAAATCTGAGAAAATAGTAAAGGTGCATTTGAAGTATTCCGAGATTTATGATGTTGCGCACAGAGTAGTTTGAAGGGATGTAGAACGCTCTAACGCTGGAACCCGTCGTATAACGATTGTTTGTAATTTTGGGTGAGGGGTGAAAACTGCCCATTCACTATGACTCACCTATGCCAACTTCTTATAGATTTTCTATGTCCTATTTCGCTCTGTGGAACTTTGTGCTGTCTCTTTCCACAGAAGAGCAATTCATCGCTCTTACGATTGGGTTGACGATGGAAATTTCATTTTTTCTGATTCATATTACAATGCTGAAGAAATAACCAGTCTTAAAAGGCATAATCACACCATAAATCTTCGGGGCTCCAAAGTGGCACGTTGTTTCCCATGAGTCATAGTAAATAGACAAATCTCTTCCTTCAATCCGAAAAATTCAAACAGACGTGATGTGATGCCCAACACGGGTACACAAGAAAAGAATGACCAGGATTACCGTAGGAAATTCCCTCAAGGTTCATTTGAGAACATTCCGCGATTCCCTGTTATGGTTATTGGACATATACAGGGAGGGGGGGGGGCAATAAAAAAGACATTTTGTTTCCGTACCAAAATGAATTCAATCACACTTCGCTCAATTCAAACAGAACGCTCCCAATTTGGAATTGAAGAGCACGTTTTCTTGTATAAGAAAAACTTCATATTGGCCAACTACGTGGAGGGCATCAGGAAAATTTGCCACGGAAACATGGTGCACCTGTCGAGCTCAATGGGGTCCTCGACGAATTGTGTGTCGTTACGACAGGTTCAGGAGGGCTGGTTCCGAGGGGGTTTGCAAAGTTAAATTTAATGTCCCTAGGAAGCTATTCCACATTAAATCGATTCAAGAAATTATCTAAGAGCTTCAAGCTGGAGCAGTTACTGTACGCCTCCGTGAGCCTGCTGACGCTGACAGATGACGTCATATTCTTAAGACCGTGAGGGTAGTGAGAGAGAACCTCAGTCCTTTCATAGAGGGAGATTTAGGGAATACTTTGGTGAGAAAGTTCTGTCAATGACGGCAATCTCTGCGAAGAAAAGAGGGCCGAAGTCCAACATGGGCCAAATGCCTTTTTTTTGCTCCCCCCCTGTATGTGGAGAAGTGAACCGTCAGTGAGGAAAAAATCCGAAGAATCGACGATGTCATCAGAATAGGGTACTGTTTTGGAGAAGTTCATCAGCCTGCGAGGCAGAGGAAACACCGTACAGCGACACTATAACAATCTTTATTCTTGAGGTTGAATTATTGAAAAAAGAACACAACAGATTCGCAGAGAAAAGCATATAAGGGACCAATGAGACACAGACAGCAATACTATGATCAGTGTGCTGATGTGTGGGGTGTTCATGGATGCAGTCATAAACGTTTAGCGTTGCTACCACACATTTAGTCCCAAAGGTGGCCTGTAGGGCTGCGGACACAGCCACCTCATTCACGGGAAGATTTATCAATGAATCTTGTCGCAGAATTCTTTGATACTCCTTACACACTTTGTGACAGCCTACTTTTTTAAAGGAGGACCAAACGATAGAAAGGGAAATATATCAAATCGAAAGGCAGGCGGGTTCGCCAAGGGTGTGAAACGATTGGCTCTTCCTTGCGGAGAGTGCGATCCTAGTGGTCCAGCTGGGCCTACCTGCGCAGATCCCGCCCCCCGCCCTCTCGCCGTCTGACTCTAGCCATTTGGCAGAGAGAGCGTTAGCTTTGTAGAGGATAAGAGTGGTAACAGTCGCATCAATGCGGAAAACAACAGATGGGAAGTGTCCCATTTTTCTGGTTCTCATAGATTTTCTTCATTCCTTCTCACTGCCCACCTCTACCTTGATTCTGAATGAATTGCATTTTCAAAAACAAATTTTTCATAAACCCCGCCTGTAGGCCGCCACATGGTAAATCTTCTTCAGGCTTCGTTCCTCGGGACAGTTCCAAAACAAAGAAGGGGTTGAGGGTGATCTTTTTCAGCGAGGATAGTTTCCAAGGTCGCCAAGCATAAACCAGTATGTGAACTGTGCATTACCCCCTATTACCTCTGAAGTGTAGAAAAATCAATTATGAAGCTGAAACTCGCAAAAACTTCAACTCTCCATCGTTCCATTTAAATCGTTTCTTGTAGCAACATGAGTCGGATCCGCCACGAGTCCGTGGGTGAGCAGTCAGCCAAAAGCAAGGACATGGAACACCGATTCCCCTCTCCAAAGGTAGATTCAGACCAGTTCCTCAGGATCGTTTCATGGCAGGAATCAGCGCCAGCTCAGGAAAGCCCCACTCCAACTCCTCCATCGGACATTGCAGGTAAGCCATATAACTATGAAAGTGCTTAAGAACGAATCAGCAAAACAATAGACTAATTTGTTGCCGAATTCAGGAACGGTTCGTTCGTGGTACAGAAGCCTGTCACGTCGAACGCTGTTCATCGGCCTCATCGTTCTCCTCGCCGTGCTCTTCATCATCGCCATTATCATCACTGTGGTCGTGGTGTTCGTGTTTGAGAATGACCATAACGATCATGCCTTCACTGCTGTCGTCTTCACAATGAACACTTCATCACCTCCAACGCCAACGCCGTTTCCGTACCCTGTTGGTTTCGTGATTGGCACCATGTTCCGCTACATTCCCCTCGGAGTAGTCACCAGTCTCGTACCGGACACAAGAGCATTCGCCTACCAACAGCGATTTATCTCCTATGGCAATGGCTCTCTATCGATGCTTAACAACGACACTGTTTCCAGAAGCAGAGTTCTTCTGGACACCTTTAACTGCACTTCCTGCACAGTACTGGCAGCGAACGACCAATGCTTCTCAGCAAGTAGCAACAGCTGCGACCAGTCACAGACCATCTACTGCTGTACAAACTGCTCCTACGGAGCCAATTTTTGCCGAGTAAAGGGAGTACTTTACGAGGTTAGATTCTCACGTTATTTGGTATTAACGAATAATTATTGATCTTCAACTGACGAGACCCGCAGCGACTGCACGCGTTTGCAGCTGAGTCGATACGCATTTCAGTAAAATTATGGTAATACGGCTTAAATAACAAAAAAAGATTTAGGTGACCTGGCAGTAGAGATAAGAGATAAAGAAACACCGAAAATGCCTTAAATAAGGCCCTTCTTCTGGTGGTGAAAGAGTTCGGGACGAACAATCTACGGTGAGAGACCTGCGCGCTGAGGCGAGAGAACCACAGACAAAGACGAGAGAGCATTGGCGAAGTAGGATCCAGAGGGAGCAACAGTGGGCGCGCATTGATTCATGAAGCGGGTTCGAACTTGAGTCGGAGGTCCATTGTACCCTTTTCAGGCGTTCTGAGTAGCGAAAATAGCCCGATCGCAGCGGTTGCGGAGCTGCAACTTTATTCGCGAGAAGGATTGGTTCAGCTACCTGTTGAGGAACGTGTCTTTAATATCTAAGCACGCGATACCGCTCCGCTCTCCCTATAAAGCCGATGTCAGACTTTGTGAATCGCGCAATTTGCTACTAGCGATTCGCTAGCGTCCGCGGTCGCGTTGCGGCACCAGCCAGTTGTGTGATTCACTGGCCGCGAGCGAATCGCGCGATCCGCAAAGTCTGTCATCCTAAGAAGGGACATTTGGAACTGAGGGTTTATCTAGTAAACGTTTCGATATTGCAGTTTTACGACCAACTTGTGGAAACGCGAGTATTCTCAAAAGCAGATGGCTTACAACTCACCGTAGCCTCCCAAATAAGCTCACCTTCGTGCGCCGTGCAAACTCATCGAATCGCTGCCAATGGCACAATTTTTTCCGGATCAATCAAAAGCTGTCAGCCTCCAATATCGCAGAATGACCCCTCACAAGGTGAAGGAATGTCCAGCTCCTAATCAAGATCTTCACTGATGTGCTACCTACTTATTACAGCTAAATACGCTTATCTGTCATCAACGACACTCGATCCGGATTCTGCAATCTACACTGACATTTTGACGGTTATCGACTCAGATGGGAATGTTCAACTTACCAATGTCTCCACTAGTACTGCTCTCCCTTATCTGCCTATGAGGATCAAGGTGCACCTCATTTTTTTTACTAAATAGTATAAAAGACTGCAAAGGCACTGGTTCAGGATAGTATCCTATCTATCGCCTCCACTGTCCAAGATGGTCATCTTTTGGTCGCTATCCTACAGACATCTCGTTTCTATGCATTCCGATACGCCTTCAACACAAAATGTGTGGCGGTGCTGAACAGTTACTACCAAACGTTCCTGTTCTCAGGTATGCCCCACGACTCTTATGCATCTGCTGAACCGGGGATTCAATGGCTGTGGTCGATAGTGAGTACGGTAATTCATATCTTAACTTGCCCCTCCAGGGACTGCTCACTTCTCCCCCAAGGGGTTGGGGACGAAAATCCATTTCAATTTTCTGTCTTCCCAAATGGAGTTGTCCTGATAAAGGGCCTGCATTTACTTTATGTATGTAGGTCAAAGTAAACACCACTGAAAATGAAGAAAATATGTCGTTAAAAACAAGTAAGTTTAAAGGGGTTTTTCGTTTCCAACCCCTTGGAAAAGGATTGATCCTGCCCCAGGAATGGTGGTGAGGGACCGTCCGATATCGAATTTTGTTGAAAGTGAGATATAACCCAGGGTAGAGATGAGACTCTATCTAAAACAAACAGCGGAATATCTGAGAACTGGTGAAAGGGAGCAAACTCAAGTTAGCAAGTCATACGTTATGTAACACTAATTGCCACTTATTTTCCAAGAGTTATCATGAAATAGCAGGAGGTTCACAAATTTCTTCAGAAAATTCCGTTCTGAAGTTAGACCACATACTACTAGTCAATTCAGGGCAGTTGCGCAATTTCGCTTGGGCAGGCGACATGTTGATGTTATGGTATGTGGACCGAAGTGGCGTGAACATCGTCCAGTTTCAATTCCAGTGGGACGACACTTGCTGAAATGCGATTTGCTCAAAGACGCCTGATCATGGCGGGTAAAAAGAAATGACTGGCAAGGAATTACGGAGGCAGAAAGCAATGGAGCGAATTGTGAACAACAAAGGACATGCGGATCAACTAGGTGGCACACTCAATGAAATCTCCAAATGCCAAGGAGACTGTAGAAACATCTATCGTATCCATTGCATTTCAATAAATAGTTTTTTAACATGTACGGTTTGCAAAAAAAAAATCCAATTTATGACTTTAGCAAGAAATAACAGAACAAATAAAATATAGCCCTAAATCTATCTTCAATCTAACAATCTGGAAATAAATGCTTATACGATTTGAGACTCCAAAAGTTTATTACCGAAATTAAAACACCGAAGTATTTCCAAAAAAGAAATCCAAAGGTGTTTATTTTGGAGACAGGCAATATTTCGGTGCGTAGCATCTTCTTCTGGCCCTGAGATGTTTTAGATTAGTAGGTTAGTTAAAATTTTTGGGAAATTTTTAACCAACTCACCCTGCACCGCCTCTACTTTACAGTACTTACCACTCCCGTGGTCGGCTTGGAGAAGAAACTGCTCACCCTGTGGTAAGTACTGTTGAGTAGAGGCGGTGCAGGGTGAGTTGGTTAGAAATTTCCCAAAAATTTTAACTAACTTACTAATCTAAAATATTTCAGAACCAGAAGAAGGTGCTACGCACCGAAATATTGCCTGTCTTCAAAATAAACTTTTGGATTTCTTTGTTGGAAATACTTACGTGTTTTAATTTTGGTAATAAACTTTTGGAGTCTCAAATTGTATAAACATTTAAATCGACATGAGGCTCCGTGATTGTGACAGCACAATTAACAAATCTGGAAATAGTATAAACAATAAGAATGCGAAAGAATAGGGATCAGATACCGCGGTATTTGTTATCGTAATCCACCTTCAACTGCTTAATCTTTTCAGCATCTTCTTCCCCAGCCAGTCCAGCCTTTTTGTCGATGTAATCGCTTTTTGGAAGGCCATACAGTTCCTCCAAGGACATAAGCCTTGACCAATGAGGATACAACTTTCTTCCAGTTGGCGCAAGGTCATCTGACCACTCCTTTTTCGCTCTGCAACAAGAAACAGAACTCCAAGCTGTGAAACCTACTACACCAGAATCGTTAAGTCGTAATATTGCGTAATATTGCATCCAAGTGTGATAGATATCAAAGATTAAAAGATCATATAATTTTAATCACACATCTGTTTAGTAAGAAAACGTAGAAACATGGGCAAAACACGCATCCCATTATCGAATGGAGGATGGATTGAGGGGATCGATGAGGTTTCACCAACCCTACTTGGGGGAGACGGGTCTGATTTATTTTCAACACGTTGACGACAGCGCGGCAACTATGTATGCCACCATTTTTGCACCTCGTCGGACACCGTAACCATAAACGACTTGGTCCACAGTTAGGTTGGATATGCAGAATCGGGAAGGGTTTTTGCACCTCACGAAATCTCCACTTCAAACTTCGACTTTTACGTGGGCATAGACAAGCAAGTAAGCAGAGAACACAGCGACCATTCAAAAAGTTACAGCATCCGACTCGATCAGAAAATTAACCACTTGCAGAGCCTCTACATAAACATCATCGTCAATTCCAACCATTTTATATGCCTGAACAGGCGTCTATTTGAGAGAAATTTCTACCAAACAGGGCACTTCTGTGTGCATTGTATCATGTCAATATACTTACTTGAGTTAGCCCCTGCAGAACTATGGTTTCCTTATGAGGTTCCAAAAATGCACCTTCTGAGACAAAACGGCATACATAGTTGCCGCGGCGGCGGCGCCCCCGAAATCGATTACGTCCCTGGCGGCGGAAAAAGCCAAAACGCTCTATGTCGTTAATGTGTTAAAAAATGATGGCAATAGAGTAGTGGCAGTAAAAGAAATGCAATAGTAATGCGCATAGAACTGACCCGGCGCCGAAAATAAGAGAACCCAACTCCCTTTATTTCCAGCACATCATAGAAAAAATGGCCACTTCAGAAAAAGCAAGGTCATTACGGTCGACCTGGCCTAACGAAGAAGGTCTTTCAGGAAATGCCCCGCTTTCCCGTAATGCTTTCTTGCACGGTATGGGAGCAAGCGCGTGGAACACAGAGCAACAGTTTGTTTCACCTGAGCGGCCCACTGAATGTCAAAAATTGGGTGATAAAGTGATCCATGGCATGGTGACAATTTTTTGCATTTTTGACTGGCGCTTGCATGATGTCGCATAATGATACCCGTGGCTAGTGGTGGATCTCACACTACAGTCAGGACCACTATAACCCATAGGAATAGGTTTTTACAAAAAGTGGTGCCAAAAAGGTGTGTGGCTTGAGCTTTTTGATCCCCTGTTAAGCATTGAAAGGGGTGCTCAGGAAAAACGAGCTACAGTTCTAAAGTCCATGCATGGGAGTTTCGGCTCGTGTACTCCGCGTTGCAAGAGGAGCACTCGTTGGTAAAAGTACTTCTAATTTGAAAAAGAAGCCTTATTAGTGCTGAAGAAAAAAAAAACAAATAAAACGCAGAACTTCGAAAACCGTTAAAATTGATAGGAAAGATGAATTAGATCTGCAACTTACGCTGCAATGGTTTCTTCAACGTACTGCTCAGGTTTGAACGACTCCAACTCGGCTAAATGGGCTTTCATACGTTTGACAAATTCACGTTCCGCCTAAATTGACATTTGACATCCATGAATCATACCATACACTTGTTCAAAGTAACGATAAACTCACCCTCAGCTTTTTCTCCTTATGGTATTTCTGGTACTTAAAATAATCTCTATCGTAGCGTTTTCTTCTTTTATGCTTTTTCATTTTCTTTCTTCGTATTGTGAGCAGTCGAGGGGCTAGATAAATCGCCACGGTAGGCACAACAGGAGGTGCTTCTATCGGAGCCTAGAACAAATAATTGACCGGGGAAGGTAATCTGGTTGGTGCGGCCATTAGCAGTGAACAGTGTACAGCTGCACTCACCTAGAGATGCTAAACTCGAAAATGCCTTCACTATCTACGAACGATTCTTTGAGCGGGATTACACAGCAACAAGGCGCAGTGGTAGTGCCCCGCCTCGCAGGAAGTGGTGAGAACGGTTTTCCGAGAAGCCCTATTTTTTGTTTTTTCGATGTGGCAGAAAAGCTCTGAATTCCCTGATTCATAAACACATGCCATTGGATGTAGAGTTACGAGCAGTTCCCAATACCTCTTCCCTGCAAAACAGGACGCTATCGCTGTGCTTCCTTGCTTTACAACTCCGTTCAAAAAATCGTTTAGCTGATAGGGAAGACAGCGTTGAGCTCAGCGTTTCGAGGCGAGTGCAAGGGTTCGGAGCTCATTACAAATGACCAACCGGCCCAGTGACCTTCCCTGGTGTGTACAACAGCCTTTTCTGTACACATATTAATAAGAGTTCAATAATTTCAGTGAGCAACAGAAACCATTCATCGGTAGAAAAAGGAAGGTTGCAGAGGGTAATAACATCGCAACTAGAGAAAATCGGACTCAAAACAAGAGAGTAGAAGAGCCACTCAAAACTAGTATTACAAGAAAAATGTGATAAGTTGAAAGTTTGATAGGCACTCAAGTGAAAAAGCATACCTTTTCAGGGAATGGATCCATTTTTTCAAGAAGATCATGAAGGAATGGAGAAGGAGCTATTACTGGAGATCTGTCAAACGTTGGGAATGTGTACACCTTAAAAAAAGGTGCTAGGTTGAAAAATGCCAAAAAGGGTACGGAAAAGTACCTGTCGACAATTTTCTAGAGCCGGCAATTTGTAGGGCACGTTGGGTTTTTGACCACCTGCACGAGGGTTTTCGGAGGACGCTAGAAAATATCATAACATTCACACATGAACAATATGGCGCCGAATTGCGTGTACTTCTGAAATATGAGCGCTGGTTGAAGTCCCCCCCCCCCAGTCTAACATATGGCAACCACTTGAAAAAGCAAGACATATCAGTGAGGAGCTGTATGCAATATGAGAGAACAAGATGATATCAAGCAGAAAGATAGGATAGGTAATCACAATAATCTGTGTTCACAACAGCTCGATCTCCACACCTCAAACAAAGACTATGCTACTAATGAATACTGCCATACAAGTGCTCGAGTTAAGGATTGCCCATCCTTCTACTCATGAGACCTTACACCGTATGCTGTCCTCACCCCAGGCTAAGGCAACGAAAAATCCCCGAAATCCTTTGCTTTCCAACCAAAAGCCCTAAGCTGATGTCAGAGTCTGCGATCCGTCGCAG
>KZ344987.1:0-15101 GCA_002352805.1 Teladorsagia circumcincta
TACTATTGCTATGTTTACTTTGCGAGATACAGAAGGGGCTGAGTAAGTGACTCTTCTAGCGGAGGAGCTGCAATGAACAGGGCCTCTATCTTCTTTTCGAGAGTGAATTATCGGGCCCATCCCAATCCAGTCATAGATGGTCTTGAAAGGAACATTTGGCGTTTCTCACGTTTAAAGGAACTCTCTACGTTTATTAATCAATTTGTGAAACTTATTACCGATGCGTGAAATATAATATTAGACCTTCCCATTCCTATACTATCAATTTCTGCATTCTAAATCCCTCAAACGAGGAATTAGACAATGCTTTAACTTGACTCCCACCAAGCAAGAGGGATGTAGCGACACAGCTCGTTGATCAACAAGTGGAGACAATACTGCAAAAAAACAGCATCGTGGGAAAAGTGCTATTTTCCACAATGACGGGGTAAAGATGCTTTCAATATTGAAAACATCGCACTATTACTTTGTCATCCACTTCTCTTCCTTCAGTGACTATTTTGAGTAATAGAAATGATGAAATTTTGACTTGTTTTTGCTTGTTGTGTTGTGAACAAATCTTTCGCCCTAGACAGGACTAGAACCCACACCTGTTGCTTACCGCACTAGTGCGCTACAAGTTGTGCTATCGGGGAACCGCTTCATCCTATTCAGCTTTTCATAGTACACGTATCATAGCCCTTTAGCACTCACACATGTAACGTTGAGCCGGATAGCCGATATCGTAAGTGAACCGCAAGGCTGAAGGCTATAGCAATGAATTTTTGACTTGTTTTTGTTTGTTAACTGCTGTTTTGGCCGCATTTCGCCTTGCGAATGTTGCACAAGAATGCTGGGTTGTGAACAAAACCTTCGCCCAGACGGGACTCGGATAAAACTTAAACTATGTGCTGTTGATGTATCGCTTTTTATAATGTATTCTGGTTCCATTCACAATCGCTGGCCTTTGAATGCGATCTACGATATAACGGGGGTAGCCGATGAAGAAGTCAGTGAATTGCCTTTTCAGACATGTTTGGAACCAGTTGCCCGATTTCAGAGTGATGCGGAAAACTTGGCTTAGCTAATGCGTTACCTCCTACCGCTGAAATAAAGCAATGTGGGAGTGGCTTGTTGTGACGCCACCTGCAGCTTCCTCGCTTTCGCCAATGTTTTCTTTTTACTATTCAAAAAGCTGATTTCTTTTACTTGATGATTTCCCAAAGGGGGAATTGACATTGTGCATTACAGCAAGCTGGTCTGAAGAGGCACCAGATGAAGCCGGGTGGTTTAATTTTCCGTGAATGGAATAGAGTAATCTCCCAGTTCTCCCGTTGCTGTGACTTGGAAATACTAGAAAAGGGACCTAGGCGTGTCACTGCTACGGATGACCGCCGTCCTGTGCCTGCAATGAACAGTCTGCAGTTGGGGTGTCTGCGTCTCGCTTGTCCGCCATGCTTTTCGCATCGAGACGGTACAGGAATAGAATAGGAATGGAATGGTGAATCGCTTCACAAATTTTATACGCTTTAGCTCCGTCTTGTGAAACACCCTTTACCTGAATGAATCCTTCTTCCTATCTTCCTACTTTTTCCTGTTAGCTCTCCTTCACCATTCAGCAAACCATTTGCCTTAACCACATAGTGACCGTAGGAATTTTTTTCTCATAATTCTTCAAGTCGTTTTCAGCTTACTTTTAGGGTCCGTGACATGATTTCCAACCAGCGAATTTCTACAGGCGATCATGACCTCATGTTTTTCAAACTCTGCCTGCGGCACATTTTTGAGCTTCGTATTTCTCGATATATTTCAAGGTTCTGAGTCGCAGCTCTCCTCTACCCTTTTTGTGCCATTTTGCAATTCTATTTCTACGATCAGATTTTCCAAGTATTAGGCTTTGACGAACGTTTACCCTTAGCCTAGCAGTCTGTGAAAAGTTTTAGGGGACATGCATACAAAATGAATATATTCAATAGATCTCCCGGAACAGTGCGTGACCAATCAGCATTCATTATAACAATTTCATTACTACATAACTGGAAGAAACCATTGAACACTTACGTCAGAATATTCAAAGTGAATAACGCGTGTGACTTTATCTGAACTGTTATGTTGGACTAATAGTACTCAAAGACCAAACCAGCTATACCATGAGTGTCCTTCACATCTCTCCATAGCCCGCGATGCTCCTATTCCAAAGAGGGGCGAAGTTTGGGTCAAAAAGGGACCTTGCTTTCTAAATGAATTTGATCGTCAAACTATTTCGTCATAAAGATGATGGTTGAAGGGCCGAAATAGGTGGCCACCATTCGGGACTTGGCCAGGAGTACGGTAGGTGAGGTAAGAAATCTCGTGGTTTTTGCAGAATTCTTAACGGATTTATTTCGGAACGTAGTGGTCCGCAGAGCTACGATTTAGCCCACTCACGACCGCGCGGAATTTTCAAAGACTGCTCGTACGGACCAGCGCCTTTAGACGACTGTGCAATGTCAGCCACCTGTGACTGACATTGTCCGAACTGAGAATCTTCGCGTCAACCACCGGCGGCTGACATTGTCGCGAATGGGTTAAATAAAGATTGTAGCGTTATGAGCCGTTTTGACAAACTGCCTTGGCCAGTTTCTGGACTCATGCAACACAGATCTCCACACTGATGCCATGCAGAAGGATTTGTAGTCTAGCTTCCGTGACAACCCTATCTAAAATGGAGAGTTCGTGCTGGCCCCTCTCATAGAAATATCAAAAAATCGAAAGTTTTCATGAAGGTGAGACACGCTGTAGATGTAAACGACATTTCCGCTGAAGCTACTGGTATAGTATTAGTATCGTTCACATGAATTCATAGTTATGGATTTTAGAAGAGAATGATCGGATTGCAAATTGACTAGCCATCGATGTTTTTCAAACATTATTGGATAACTACTGATTGCAGCGCTTGTATCCACCAAAATCATTTGTTGAAAAAAAAATGATACCTACAAAGTTCAGCAGAAAAATAATTGAAAAGAACGGTTAGAAACTTTCTTTTTAGCCTAAAGTTTTCAACAGCCTCTTATTACCGCTGGTCCAACTTAAAGCCATAAGTCGGGATCAGGTCTCAAGAGCCAGTCCCTTCTAGAGTGAGATATAGAGGTCCCAAGCGGAGGAGGTGTGACACTGTCGCGACTCAAAATTGCGAGGCAACAGTGCTAAGGCCTTATTTATGTGCTGCCAGCAGCCATACCCATAAGGCGGTATACCAATTCTCTGCGTCCTCTCGCGTACAACGTACTACCTCGCCTTTTCCCTCTCCTCGCAGGACACTGTCTCTCCGTCATACCACGTCCACCTTCACGAGGGAAATTTTAGGGTTTTCTACGGTGCCTTTTGCTTCTTCTCCCACTAGTGCTCCCATTGCACCTCTTGCCTAATTTACAAGCAAAATAACACGCTAACTCAATCCTGACTCATGTCTTTAAATATTTATTATTTTAATCACGTGCCTTTAATATATGATGCGGTGAGAAAGATAATTCGTAAAAATATCTTGTGCACTGGTGACGATTTTCTCACTGATATTTCAGTGCCTGGGAACATTTGCTGTTCATTTACCGACCCACTATTTGTTATATCTAATCTGAACCCATATTCCGCGCACGACTCTGAGAGCGAAATTCCTTACACCAATTAAAACAACACCCCCAGCAAATATCAACTCGAAGAATCATTCAATGTGTGGGATAGAGTAGCTCACGTGCAGCACAGATGTGCCGATGTCGCGACTTGAAAGTGCTCGACAACGTCGCCAGGGTCTTACAAAGCTGGCCTTTATCCACTAATCTTGGCCTTTGGACGAATTACGTTGGCTGCGTATCCTTGCGCAACTGCGTGGTTCTTGAGCAAAGGCATACGAAGTGCGCCGCTTCCGAACGAATGCCGCCTTTATTTTAATTGTTTTAACTTGCTTAAGTCGTTAAATTATCGTATTTCTTCGTTTGTATTGGTGCCTATGTCATTATTCGTATTAGTGCGTGCATAAATGCAAGCTCGTTCAGAAAACTCGTCCGACACGCCCGTCCCTTACTTCAAGTGGAGTACTCGTCAAAGAGCTTCATCGGCGGTCTTTTTTTCTTTTTTTTGTCTGTTGCAATCAACCCAGCATCCACAGTTTCATTATCGACGGCTTCTACACCACCAGCTCCATCTGATGGTGTTGCTTCAAGGATTGACATGGCTGTAGAGACATAAACGGTAATCTGAAGATACCCATAGATAGTTTTAGATACCCACAAGTAATACAGATTTCTGTTCTACTGATTGTTTCGTGGTAAAATTTGAGCTGTATTGCAGTTTCACTTCTAATTCATTGGAAATGTTGTTTTGCTGCCGTTTTTCTCTTTCTGCTTATTAAAGCAACACCCCGAGATCAAATTGTGGCGTTGCAGCAGTCGATGATGGGGTTGTGGATGCCTGGTCGACAAAAAAAGAAAGCAAACGAAACCGTCGATAAAACCGTTGACAAGTATTCCCTTCCTACTTGAAACGAGGAAGAGGCGGGCTGGATGGGTTGCACGAAAATGCTTGCCCCATTGCTCCACGCGTATTTGAATTAAGGCGAAATTCAGGATTGAATTGATGAGGTAGTCTACCCAAATGTGAAAGTAGGGGTAGGAGGTGGAAAAAAAAGGTAAAAAATGCTTAAATACAGAGGAAATACGAGCTTTTTGCCTTACGCTGCGGGGTAGTTCAAAAGATCGGCAGAGTGATGAGAGATAACGTGAGCGCGGAGAGTGGCAGACAATTCCGAGTAGAGAGAGCATAGCAGATCAACATTCGATGCAGACAAGATATCGAACGGTGGGTGGAGCGAGCCTCATCTGGTGGCGCGAGCCTAAATCCCTGGCGGCTAGCGTCATCATGACGCGTTTTGGTGCAGGAACGTGGCGCTTCTTCTGCATCTGCGTTCCACGCACTTCTAACCACTCTGAGGGCATATTAGGTGGGTCTGAGCCCGAATTTTGCCTTTAACCGCAACACCGTAATGCTCTGCGCATCATGGGCTGCACGCGACTTGTCTCGCCTATAAGTTAAGATTGATCGCCATAAGTCACTTCGTAAAGCTCTAGCTCCATCTTCACGCACTTATTGTCCATTGTCAATCCCTGGATCAAAACCAGCTGAAGATATCTCAGTCCTTCATCACTCCAGTGTCGATCAATCGCTAGAAATTTGCCTAGCTTCAATACTATTGGTCACGCATCTTTTGCAAGTTCATGCCAACAAATAGACTGAACAGCATCCAAGCACTATTGCGATTCTGAGTGGAAGTCGAGCACGGGGAACAATTGTAAAGAAGACTGATCACTGCCAATTGTTGTGCCCTTTTGCCTGCATAAACCTCGAAGGTAGAGGCTTCGTCATCGCGCCATATTGTTGTAACGTTTAGAGCTGCACTGTGCAGCTGCAACTTTACTGACCTCGGAACATGCTAGTACACGATCTTTTTGGATAGCTTTCTAAGAATCGTACATTTTATGAAAGCCCCCGACACGGTCAAAGGTCAAAGAAGCGGAAACTCCCCTAGTGGGAAGGCAGGCGGATCACCTAGGGGTGCGGAACGATACACAGCTCCAAGTGGAGGAGACGCCCGCGGCGAAATAACATGCCGTTTAGCAGAGGGAGCGTTAGCGTTGAAGAGGGCAGCACCGATGAAAGTCAGGCAATGCGAAAATTTATGGGCCAATATGGGGCCAACAAGGGAGCTAATGCCTATGCTTCACCGCTGCAACCGCTGCCATCCCTACCAGTAGCGTTTGCGCCCTCGCGCGTATGACGTGTTCTACCGCGCGTTCCCTCTTCTTGCAGCGCACGACTCTCCGACGTACCTCATTCGACCGAAAAGAGAAATGTTAGTGTTTCTATGCTTATTGCTTCTTTACGTAGTAACGTTCCTGTTTGCACTTCTTGTCTAATTTTTCGGACAAAATAACACACCAACTCGACCGCGATCCGTGCCTCGGATATGTGGCACGCATTTAGTCTTCACTAAAATGAAAGTCGATAGGCGCATTCCAGAAACGCCGCCACGTACCCTACTTCCACTTTTCGCTTGGCTATTTATGGATGTTTTTGGTGCTTGCTCGATGAGGCATAAGGTCTTGGAACATTTCAATTCCTGTCACGTTATGGCGGAAGAAACAATGCGACGAAGGCGTGTTTGTGCTGTGACGTCCAGCTCAAAGATGTTGGCATATATATAAGTTTCTTGAATGTGAGATCATCTGCTTGTCACCTTGGGTTCCTCTGAAATATATCAGACGGTGACTGCAACTTTGACGGTTTTTCTGCATGTCCGGATATCAATCCAATAGTGCGCTCATATGAGCGTTTTCAAATCCACTACTCGTGCTTATTTCGCATATCCACCGGCTACAAAACCCTCCAGTTGAATCAACAGTAGGCAAAAGTGAAAGCATTTAACCCCACCCATTTTTTAGCCATCCTTGTCTTCTGAAACACTCAATATGTAGAGGTGTTGCTTGCAAATGTGCGTGCACGGAACCGCGCACATTCCAAGCATTGCCACATACCTTGACGGGCTTTTTATCGCGATGCGAATACCCTCTTAGTCCATTTCATGCATTTATCCCAGCGGCGATAGTGGCTCAGCACCATAGGCACCAAGCCCACTTGTGTCATCCGTGCGTCCGAATTCCATTAGCACAAACAAAGTCATCCATCCATATGTGGTCGAGTAACTCGCAGCCGAATGCCTCTGAGGAAAACCAGAATCCCCCCCCCCCCTTAATAATAGGGCAGAATAACATGCACTTTAATTTCCCAGGGATAATTACGGAACTCATTGTCATACCTGTCTATTTTCACTACAAGTGCTTACATAGTAATTGAATAGACAAACCTAATCATTCCTGCTTACAACTTTGATTTGTGTCGCCGATTTTTTGAAATACTTGTTTTTTTTTCGGAGATGCAGGACGGGAATAATGACGTAAATACTGCCTTAATACTAATTTACATAGATACTTTTAGCGCGACTGAAAGAGCACGTGTTCGATAAAGTCGTTTACAAGGTAATGAAATCCGCCTCAACGTTGTATGCAAACTTTGGCTCTCATATTGAAAACTGCTCTTTTTAATGCTCCCCGGTGAGGTTCATCTGTTGTACTACTACTACTCCCATGAGTATCCGTGGTGAAAACAAATAGGTATGGTAATGACTTCCGTGATTATCTCAGGAAAAGTGAACCCGTGACTAAGTGCACAGTGGTTCTGAATAAGATGCAGTTTAGGGCTCATTTCAGGATGTACTGGTATACCTTACCCCGCCCTTATCCGCATTCAGTGCTAGGTTTTTATTAGTGTTTAGGACCTTCAGTAATTTCGCTTTTTAAAACGACACACTTCTGGAACTATTTCTTCCTTCCGTGGCCTTACCTCACAACAAAACTTTGTCTCCTTCACTTCCTTGGTAAACCCTGGACACTGCTATGTAGCGCGAGAATAGCTTTTTGAACCCGCTACCTTGACTCCAAAGCTCATTTCATCACAGGCTTGACCTCCTCTCTGCCCAATTCTTAATTCACGTCAATATAATGACCCGCTCTCAATGCCCAAGTTTTTTTTTTTGAGATTTTATTTTCAGAAGTGGGTTCTAGCTGTGGTTTGTACCAACATCTCGGTGATGGTGCTTGAACTTGGGGTTGAGCTGAATTGAAATGAACAAATTGGCCTTGAAGTCTTAAGTTTAGTATAGAAGAATGTGGGAAAGTAGTTTGCAAGGGGGGGCACTCATAATACCCTATCGAAATGACAATATTTAATCAAAGTGGAGAGAGCCAAAGCTTGGCATCTTAACCGTTAACGTTTCCCTGCCTTGTGACGATGGTGAATAGCGATCGACGAATTCCTTGACCATGGCTCTCCACTCTGCAAGGGTAATGTCGAGAGTGAATGTACGCGCGGAGAGCGCAGACGGCTCGCGCGTGCGAGAGAGCGAAAATCCTCGACGCGACGTTGCCATTTCCTCGGGCGATTTTCACCCTGCTCGTGACCTTGCGCGGAAATCCACAGTCGTGGCACGGTCCCTTCCACTTGGCAATCCTAGATTAGCCAACCAGTCGTCTGAGTCCACCTTCGACTCAGCTCTCATTTACGGCCAAGCAGTAAACATAGCGAAAACTCGAAGAGTCAGCAAGGCAACTGCCATTTTGGCTATAGAATAATACGATGGGGTAACGAGGGTAGCGCAGCGTAGGCCACCGCCCAAGTGAAGGATAGAATGAGTATGCCTGATGAGATATGAGTTTCGCTCCGCAGTTCTTCTTTGAATAGATATGAGTGCTTTCCGGGGCTTCACTCTGATATGGTGAATGCTACCCTTCCCTTCTCCCCCTCCCTCCTCCCCCACACCACCCCTTAACTGCATTTTACTGAAGCAATGGCATAGCTCAGGCATGCATACAAGGAACCGCAAAGCAACAAAATCCATTCGGCAGATTTCGAATGTTCCGCCTTGCTTAAGGGCAGGTGTTCTTAGCTGATTGAATGAAAGGGTACTAGGACAAGCCGTGATGAAGCGTTCAATTAAAGTCAACAGAGTGATTTTGTTTGCATAGAGGCCATTTTAGGCAGCACTTTTGTTACCATAAATAGCAACGTCTAGTTACGACCTCAATTCGGCCGAAAGTAATGGGTCTTAAGAGATGACCCATGCCCGGAGTCATTACTCTGCAAGATTTCTTATTTTAGGCTGAGGGCTAGATGAGCGTCTCAAATGTGAACTACGAAACATAGCTGGACGTCAGCATTCAGGGCTTCTCATTTCATTGTTCATCAAGGCTCATGCATTACATCGTCTTGTTGAAGTTGTTGTTATTCTTGGCGTAGAAGGTTCATTCGCTGGTCGCATTCCAATTGTTCCTCGATAGACTTCCATGTAGTTATCGCACTACATTTCTCCTAGGTAAATTCTTGTTTCTTGACGAAATCGTGCACTCACGTGTTCGTTCGTGCCACTTGTCGCTACCCCTACAATTTCATTATTGTGTTGCACTTTCGCTGACCATTGTTGAGCCTAGATCTCTGATTGAACAGGACAGCCCTCGGAGAGGTGAATAGCTTGTCCAAAAACTGCAGTCTCTGCGTTCTTTGTCGTCGTTTTCTCACAGTATCATCATCACTTGAATAGCAATACATAAGGAGGATGTGATCTCTGGACACAAATCGAAGTATCATGTAGATTGTCCAGAAGTTAATGTCAGTGTTACCACCCTGCTTTTCTGTGCACGCTCTGGGGCGAATTCAATGGTCAAGATGAGGAAGGTCGCTTATGTGATTCTGCTCACGATTACTCTGAAAATACTTCATGAGCCCCGACAACTTCTTGGATAGAAATGCTTAAGGAATCAAGCCCAGGCGCAAAATGACTTCAACAACTTCATCGGCTTCAGAACTTCATGGAGCAAGGAAAACAATTGTACCTTGTAACTTGCTTGCCAAGATGAATTCAAGTGGTTTTTATTCCGATGGGCAATGTTTGAGGTATATTGTTTGAGAAAAAAATTGAGTAACACTGGAATTTTTCCAGAAATCCTAACAGTATCTTTCCTAAATCATTCGTAAGTGTTCTCCTTAGCGAGCACCGTTATTGCGATAACCATGGAACGGAGGTATTCGTCATGGTCGCTGAGTTGGTGTTGTTCTAAAAATGAAGGGGAGATATTTATCTCGCCGAATTTTCTAAATTCATCATTTTGTTTGAAGCGACTCTCGCGGTTAGTTACCCCTTTGACGACCGCGCGCTCCAAACGTGTCTGGCGCGTTGCACCGCACGTGTCTTTCGTGGGATGTTACCGTGGTCCCTTTACAAGTATTTTTTCTTTTCTTTCTGCTTATTTACCAGCAGTTGCTGGACCATTCTGTGTGTGAATTTGTGGGAGGAGTCCCCAACCAATCGTTGATTGAATACTTGGAAAATTATCAAAATAGGCAACTGTCCAGGAATTTTCTGCCGTGACCTGCCGGTGGGCCACACGGTCCCACGTGGCCGATTCGCTGCGGCCCGCCGGCGCGCCATACGGCCGTCAAGCGAAACTAGCAGGGCCCGCATACACCGAGGTTGTGCAGTTCCTGAAAATTGAGCAGTGAGGGTGCTAACGGTTTGACAGTAATCCCGAATGCCAGAATGGTCGTCGCCCCCGTTCCTTGCGTCGCAACGGCCGCATCTCTGCGTCCCCTAGTGCGGCGCTCTTTCTCGCGTATTCTCTTCTCTGCGCGTTGTGTCTCCTCTTCGTAGCACGGTCAATCTCCGAAAAACGGGACCCCAATTTCAGTGTTTTAAAAGTTTTGTTTGCTTATTATTTGGCTGACGGACCTCTTCGCCCTTCTACTTTTACTTCCAGGCTGAACATACCTTTATTAACCGTCTTCTCGTCCATGTAATACCACTAACAGTAGCAGTTCTGAGATAGTCTTTTATGTTGCACTATTAGGTTGTCCCAAAAGTTCGTGCGTATTCTTTGGATCTTATGCCACAAGCTCCTGCAGCAAATTCTAATTATGTCCACGAAGATTTCAGAGAGGGCACGACCTGTAGTTGCTTATAACCGAACCGTGTCCTCCCTAGTCGCCTTCTTCAAGTTCGAAGTAAGGAAAAAGAGCCTTTTTTTTCGCACTCTGACTTAAGCAGCTCTACTGAGCCACAGTTTTTTCAATTTTTTCAAATTTTTTTTGCGATTGAGGCCGGAAGCGACATCTGCATTGTGATACATCTCCTTGTCGTTGCCAGCTATAAAGTATCAGTATGGATGGATAAGGAGGAGCCAGTCCACACGTGGTAACCTGCTATGTGACCGCTACACCCTACTGTTTCACAGGTCATAGAGGTTCTCGCTCCTTTTACTCAAGAGACTACAGCCGGTAGTAAACCCCTCGTTCAGGGAGGCCATCGCTTCCGTATACGGAGAGCCGGCGTTTTCTCGTGGAAGCCAATCCACACGTGGTAACCTGCTATGTGGCCGCTACACCCTGCTGTTACAAAATCATAGAGGTCTCGCCCCTTCATAGAAGGGTAAAAGTTTCGCTGAAGATTGCCCCATCAATTACCCACCCAAAGCCACTTCAGCAATCAAGAAGCACAGGTTCCATGACAACCACACCTTGAATCCCAGGGGCTGGATCGAATGGAAAAGGGTGAAAAATGAAGAAATTCATCACAATGTCGTGATCCGCCTCTTTTGGAGCGTTCTAGAGTAAACCACTAGAGACATCTTCCTCATTATTGCTATGAATTCAGTCAAGTGTAGGCAGATCAACGGCAGAGACATACGACGAAACTCCCGTAACTGTCCCTAAAACTCGAAAAAGTGTGTCCACTCCACGACACCCCAGACCACACATTTCGAACATGAAGCGATTCTAAATATCGAAGCTCAGCTTAAAAGTTCTACCACATCCATCGTGCAGCAGTAATTAGCCTCTTCATAAAGGCATCTGCCATTTTTGCTCAGCTGCCTTCTTTCGGACAAAAATACGATTCCCGCAAGCGCCTCAAAATCGACCTCACTGCATTTTTCAGCTCGTAACTGCCAGCCTTTTGAGAATAAGCAGTCAATCCTCGGTTGGATGTTGGTAACAAATCACTGATAATGTGGGAACTTCAAAATGCGCACTAACTATTAGAACAACCTAATACAATGCTATGCGGCAGATGCAGTCGTTCTTTGAAGCGCATTGAGCGGCTAGGCTGTGGGAACAGTCCTTTTCAATAGGGTAGTTCGGTGCGCCCTTGCAGTGCTATATCACGACTCGAAAATATATGGCAGGGGGGGGGGGGGGGGGGTAGGGCCTTTCTCACCTAGTTGCGAGAAGAAATGCCAGACCAGTTGGGATGTCTGCGTTTTCCAAAATGCCATCTCCCATGTGCCCTTTCTTCGGCGTTCAGTGGAACGCCTTATCACGATCCGCTCCACTGAGAAGCGATGATTTTACAGTTTCTTATTTTTGTCATTATTATTGCCATCATTTTGATGTTTCTCGGGTTTCTTTTCTTTTTTTCTTGATGTCAGTCCGCTTCGCGTCTCCACCCTCACCTTTTCAGCTTAACAACCATCCAAACTGACGGCGGCTCTGAATACTACGCCTTTAAATCTCACCTAGGAAATTTTTCATGATTTGTTTTACAGTTCCTTATCATCAGCTTTTTCTAGAAAGAATATCAAAACAGACGGAATAAGTGCTTGTTTTTTTTTAACTTGAAAGAGTGATCGGCGGGTTCATCGAGCTTGTAAGCAATTCACTGTTTGAACAATTTAATTGTCTTTTTTGAAAGCGAACTTCGTCTTTCGGCAGATTCGTCCCATAGCTTTGTTCGGAGTGATTCTAGCGAGTGAGCTCACTCTTACGACAATGTTAAACTCATTTCGAATGTTCGCCGTGATCCACTCCACAACAACTTCATTACTCCATTATGGAGGATGTATGCGAGTTGGAAACCGTTGCATTTGGGATAGACACGCAGCTGGTGCTCTTCATTTGAAATTTCCTCTACACACTCGACTCGGTCTCTTGTTCATTTTGAACAACAGGGAAGCGTGAGTTTATTACATTTGTCACCCACTCTCTCATGAGATTCAGGCAATGACACTCACGCCTCCAAATGGATGCATCGCTCTTAGAATCCAGACAAAAACTCGAAAGCTCTCAGGAGGCGAGTTCAGCCCGTTCACAAGAATCTGCTCTGAAAAACTGTCTAGAAACTTCGTGGAAATGTATCCTTGCTAATTTTCCTTCACAGCTTTGCTTCTGTTCTGCTTTAGTACTTATAGAGCATGTTACTCTAGGTATTAACTTATGAACCATGAATGATTACATGGAAAACTTTTCTTGGTGAGAATCTTCTCATCTTTTTTGATGACGGAGTTTCTGTCAAATTGTATGTTTAGGAAGAATAAGTGTAATTGGAGCGTAATTGCTGATTTAAAGGCAGACCCCACGCAGAAGTCGTGTACACGATTCCCTTCGCTCTGTAGGATAGGGCCCAAGGTGACATTCACAAATGTGGCATTCCAGTGCACGAAGACCACCCAGCAAAAGCGCTAGGGCCTTACAAAGTGAGCTGATGAAGCTGCAGATTTTCTTATCAGGCTGTTGTCTGGCACCCCCTCATCTGTTGCGCTCTCTCAACTCATACTCTCCAATCCGCGCTTAGCCTCTCATTGTCTTTGCACAGCTGATTACGAAGTTGGGCGAGACCCTAACCTGATCATTCTGAACGGATTCGTTTCCCTCCTTTACTACCGACCCACCTCGCACCAGTACGTTCGTATTCATGTGCAAGAACGACACCAATTTGACCCTGGGGCATGCCTTTGACGAAACCGCTTCGTTTCGAGATCATATCGTTCACATATTGTATTTCATTGGAACCTTTGATTCTTCCGGATGAGCTGCTCTGGTTTATCATCTATGTATGATCTGCACGAGATCTCCTGGAACTGCTGGTACCGGCTACAAAGTATGTACAGCACTCCACCATCCCTCCAAAAATAAAATGGATTTCCTTCTAACGTGAGCCAAGACCCAAGTAGGGTCAAAATAGCTTTTCTGCTATTATCACCCAATATCGCGAGCTATTCGTTAAAAGTTCTTGCAAACTCGATGTTTGGCAGAAACGTCGAAGGCTGTAGCATTGGCTGAGATTCAGCATGCACGCAGCAAAACAACACAATCATCACTGAACGTCCGCTTCGGTTTCATTTTATGGGCAACAGTGGCAGTCATTCACACTCGGTCAATCAGTGTGTATGCTTCTAGCTGTTTTTTTACAACTCGTTCTTCATTTACAGAATAAGTAAGGTGGCCAATAGAGTCTGTGAACTGAAAAAACAGCCTGTACAAAATAGCTGGTACCGGCGCTTCTGTGCATCAGTCAGCGGTGCCGATCAAGGAGTTAGGATCACCGTTCCCCTAGCTCCGTCTCACGATCGGAGTATAACATCGAGTTGTTCATGGGATCTCAACAGTCCAACAGCGCGGGGATAAAACTCTTGGCTGCAGCGTTGACCGTCGCCTTGTGCCGATTTCGGAATATTTACGAGGTGTTGGAACCCCCCCCCCTTCACCCCACCTCAGTGCATAGCACAGCTACTCCCGTACTGTGCTTAATCTAGACGGCAGAGAGACGTGAACTTCTGCTTTTCTAGAGAGCGTGATTTCTGTCAGAGCTAATATTGTTCCACTTTTTTGGTGGGCTTGCGTATCATTTTTCAGATAAACTTGTCTCCTCCGAAACTTATATTTTCAAAAAATACCATTTGCTCGGTACTTCGTTAATTATTTTTGCTATGAAGAAAAATGAATTTTCCAAGAAATGCGTACTTGATCATTCTTGATATCATGATTTGTTTCTTGAAATGATACTTCATACGAAGCGGTACGAAAACTCAAAACTGCGACTTCATCTTTATCTTTAGACAAGCAGTTAATGTCCAGTTCTTCGAGAAACCGTCCCCCTGTTCCCTTTTTATGCAAGTGCGAATTTTTATCCTTCGAACAGTAATAACTTTTTTCGAGCTCATCTTTCTTCAACTCCATAGTTCTCATAGAAACTCACGAAACTTCAACTTTCTGATGTTCACTAGAACTACATTTGAAAACCATCTGGTCAGAAAGGTCGAGTTGTTCCATTTTTTCTGAGACTTCTCTTAAAGGCTAGCTTCCAATCTGACAAGGGAAGGATGGTAGGTCGAAGTGGCCGTTAAAAATGAGATGTATACCGCCTGATGCGTCTTTGAACGCTGATTTTAGATCTACCATCCAAATCTGCTAAACGACGCTGTGGACAAAATTACGAAGGTTTTTTTTCCCGCAATCAGTGTGGTGGCCTAACGCTTAAAGAGGCGGATTTGCACGACCGACGCCAGGGGATCGGATCCGCCCACCCGATTCTCTTGGCTTTTCTCCTAGCACATTAATAAGGGGTAGATTGCCGTTTTGTGACGAACTTTGTCTTGAATATTTTCACTTTTGCACTGCGGCACTCTAGCGTGCACAACACAGGGACGAGGCGTTTTCTCGCCGAGGGAGTGTGACCATCGTCTTCAGAAGGTCAAATTACCCCCTGT
>KZ344987.1:16144-27163 GCA_002352805.1 Teladorsagia circumcincta
CGAAGACGCATCAGGCGGTATACATCTCATTTTTAACGGGCACTTCGACCTACCATCCTTCCCTTGTGAGCTGCTTTTTCCCTCTCGAGCAGTTTTTGTGAAGCGGTGGGCTACATGAAAACGGCGAGCTTGGTTTACAGGAAGTTATTAACCTCTGTTGAAAAGGCACCGATATGCGAAAATTTGTTAGCCAGAAACTTTGTTCTGAGCTTTGAGGTCAATTTGCTTAAGCGGCTACTCTTTTTTGCACTTGGTTTCCTTAGAGAACATCGGGTTTTCTACAACAATTATTGTGCGCGAGAACAATTGAATGCGAAACGGGCGCTATCGCAGGATACGGGGGCATCTCGTATAACTAGGCTAGAAACTCTGAGTCTCCCCTGCCCGCCTGCGACTTAGTCCTATTTATAAGAAGAAAGAGGTGCGAAAAAGGGCCTTTTCTGCTCGTCGATTCGCACTGATGCGACTCTCATCGGTGTTGCCCTCTTCAACGCCAACGCTCTCTCTGCCGAATGGCTAGAGTAAGACGGCGAGTGATCACCTATCAGCGGCCTTACAGAGGTATCGCGGTTCCTTATTAGGCCGCTGGGCATACTCTTCGCTTCGGATCACGCATATCTCCCCATCATAAAGGGACCGCCCGCCTTTCCATCTCCTTCTTTCCATTTTCTCCTTTTTCAGCTCCAACCTTATCGTGGAGTCCTCCTAGTCCTCTTTTGACCCTTTAGGACCTGAATTTTTTTCCATGGGAAAAATTTTCTCCTCGTTACTGTTTATTACTTGTGAGTGCATAAATATATTTATAGCGAAATTTGAAAGCTATTCGATCACAAACCGAGAAACTAGAAAGCTTCGGAAATTGGCACAGCTTCTTAGTTTTTTAGCACATGTCGGAACAATTGCAAATTTTTATATGTGTCGAAAATTTTCAAAGTTCCTTATCAAAAACCTAAGATATGATGAACATTACATCTTAGGTTTTTGATAAGCAGTTAAATATATGTTAAGTATTTTAGAATTGGTTGACACTTACCTAGCGGCTTGCTGAGATCAGCGCCGATTCATTGCTGCGCTTCTACACAAATAATTGTAATGCTGCTATCAGTAACACACCATAAAATGGCAAGCTCAAAACATAATTAGAAAAGGGAAGGTCGTCGGTACTAACCTCTACAGTGAGTAGTAGAAATATGCTGTTGCAACGGTAATGCAGTCATTTGAATTTGTTGATGGCAATCGCAACCTCCACGTACGAAAGGGTTAAGATCGAGAAGAACCATTTTAGTCGCAATTGGGCACTGTTGTATATGGGTAACCTAAGTCAGTTTTGGTGAACCATTCAAGTTATATACTTGTGAGTAATATGTAGGATTGAGATGGAGCCGCGTGTAGGTTTAAAAGTGCATGCAAGTGCATATTGCCTATTCAGGCGTCCCTTCAGGTTCCTGAGATTCTCTCACATAGACATAACCTAAGACGCCTCCATTTGCTGTCAAGTCTTCTGATCGAGCTGATCAGTCGGTCTGGAATTTCACTGATCTCACGGAGGTGAGTAGATCGGGCTTTCTCGTATGGTAGGGGAGTTTCCCAACGTCGTCGCGAACGGCATAGAGATCAACTCTACGTGCTAGAGGAATCCCCTAGCTCCGAAGTGTCGCACGATGCGATCTTGGTTCTCTTTACCAATTGGAAAGGATGTTCCCCCATGTGGAAAGTGGAGATGCAGTAGTTTGTACGATACGACTAAGGTGCACGTTGGTCTTGGCGTCGCTCACGCAATGGTCGCACCCTTCTGCTTTCATAAGGAAGTGTACATTTGAATATCTTCAGCAATTAGATGCTTCAATCGTTCTGCGTTCGGTTCTGCGATTTTAATTACATTCCAACACATGGAGACTCGAGGACAACGGTAGAGTAAAAAAATTGCAAAAACTTTCCGCGCGCGGGAATTCGAATGCAGCGGTGTCAGTGAGGAAACCTCAACAGAAGGAGATGAGGGAGAGAATCGTAATGAATATGTCACTACTATCATCAAAGCGAATAAGAAACGCTGAAATCAGGAGTTGCGTGGCAGCCCGGACGATCCAAAAGTCCGTCGCCCATTGTCTGGTTCATTGCCAAGCACGACTACAGTGCGTTTCATAATTATAAGGTCACCCTAAAATTTTGCATTTCCGGAACAAGCAGACGACTGGAAATTTTTCTAATACCACCAGCAGATTCCTCATTACGAATAACCCCTGTAACGCAGTTTTGGCAAGAGCAGCTTATCTTCTAACTTTTTTATAATTATTTTTCGGTTTTTACACCGTTTCATAATTATAAGGTCACCCCGAAAAATGAACATTCATTTTTGTGAAACAGCATATCAGTTCATGAAAATGATTACTTGTTTCAAACACATCCAACAGCTTAATTTCTCAAACGTTTTGTATTCTTCTTTTGAGGAAAAGGCCAGATTTATTCATTTTGTGGTGCTCGGCTTGATTCTTGATCCATTGACGATCAATTCGGAGAACCACTGGCTCTATCCATGGGTATTTGAAGAGCTTTTATGTCTCCATATATTTCGCAAGCTCTGAACGTCCACAGGAGATTCCTATCAATGATCTGGGAGAAGTTATAAGAGCTGCACCAAACAGGACTTGCACTCAAAATTACATTTGCTTGTAATCTAATGTTTTTATCTTGAAAACTATGAACTGCAGAGCTGTAAAAATAAGCAGCAACATTGTAAAGAATGCGACAAAGATGGCTTGAAAGCGCACTGTTCATTAGGAGGTGGTACTACTTCAATCCGTAAAGTTGAACTTACAGTGTAATCGAACAAAGTTGGGCCTGCGGCGCAATAGCAACATAAGGCGTGACATTTTCAGTAGAGATGGTATTTTATGGATGAAAGTGGCTCACACAAAAGCTCCTGTAGATATGAACGCTTTTGACGCGACTCGCGAAGGTATCCGGTTCATTTCAGCGCTCGCGATTCAAGTGAAGGAAATGCGAAAGATGTTAGCGCTTTCTGAGATGATATTGTACTGGAAATTTTTCCATCACCTGCGTAATAGGCTGCAAGGATCTTCGCATAGTCTTGCAAAGACATTTAGTCACCTTCCCGAGCCAAAGACGTCGTCTACACAACGTATTCTTGCAGAACGTTGTAAGTACTCATGTAATTCAGTCAACCAGAAGCGGCATCACTTCCTAAATCCAGACGATCTGAAGACGCTATCCTGGTATTCTAGTCGCATTTCGATAGAGCTCCTCATACACATCTTCGTTATGGGGTATCACGCAGATAAACATTAGTTAAAAACTCCAAAAGAGCTTAAACATGTACCCTTGAAGCACGCATGTGAATCGATGCTCAGCCGACTCTGAATCTCAATTCCAGTACGCCACGGAGGATATCTGGTCTTGCACTTAATACAGGAGGAACATGGATTATCAACTCTTTAACGTCTGCCATTAATCTTACCAGATTGCTCATTTTCTCAGGGTGACCTTATAGTTATGAAACGGTGTAAAAACCAAAAATAATTATAAAAAAGTTAGAAGAGAAACTGTTCTTGTCAAAACTGCGTTACAGGGATTACTCATAATGAGGAATCTGCTGGTGATATCAGAAAAATTCCCAGTTGTCTGCTTGATTCGGAAACGCAAAATTTTAGGGTGACCTTATAATTATGAAACGCACTGTATGTATCATATAGGTGCCAATAAATGGAAAAGTGCGCTACTGTTAGCTGATAGACTGGAGAGCATCCGAGTTAGGATACTGTACAATATCACGTACTTGTTTTCGTTTTTCTTCTTTCTTTGTTCTCGATCATTCCATCAGAACTAACCCATTTCTGCTGTTGTCACCAATATGTGCAAAGATATATAAATAAATAAAATAAAGCTAGGTTCCAACAGTACCGCTGCAGTCTCAAGCCCTGAGATACATACGAAGAGTTGCACTTCAACTGCTCAAAATATGTACACGTACAACAAGGAAGGAAGAGGACGAATGAACCTTGAGATACATTTCATATTTTATTGCAACACTTCTTCGCCCATCTAACTTTCCTACTGCGTTGTGAATTTCCGAACCTTTACCCATAAGAATCTCCATGCTTTCCTCCACGAACCCTTGCAAACGTAAACTCCCCACCCCTTGCTCATACTTGCACTGCGAGCGTTTGGCCAAGAAGGCGATCTAGCCCTTCACTTTTATACCGTGCGCGTGGCACATCTCTCATTTTCATAGGTAGACGAGGATATCCGCTCAAAAACCTTTCAATTCCAGATATGGTCGAATGCGTGGCGAGTGTCAGTATTCTATGTACTACACATTCTCAATATGTGAATTCTGCAGCTAATTATGCTATTCACAAATCACAGTGCTGTTTTTATAGCGGAGATTTTGATCCGCGTAATCTCACACACTATGTTGTGTTGCGTCGCGATGTTTCAACAGCCGTCCTCTAATGACCGTAATCAGTCAAAGTAGGGATAACCAGGACAAAGGTGGGTGGCCCACGGCGCGGCTTCCGCATCGCAACTCCTTTCTTCTTAGACTTCCTCACATAGAACTTACCTCTAAACTTTATCAAATGGACACCCCTTGGCAATCTTTGAAGCACTAAAGCAAGATTAAAGCTTCGTTGTTGAGGTGGTTATACTCTTTAGTTTACGTTTAGTCAACTCCGACTTCTCTCCTTATAAAACCCCGCCCTTGCTATTGATTTTGATGATGTTATGATGTTTTCTCGACAACAAGAACGATTGATTACGAGTCTCCCGGCTGCCACATTTATTTATGGCCCAAATTTTCGACTCTGCCTGGAATAAACTCATAGTAACCATAACTAACCGGGTATGGAGCTCCTCTACTCTTGCGGTGGTGTACTGGGCCTTTGAGGGATTAATGACTACAACAATGCCGAGGTTTTACGAAGAGAGAAGTTGGAATCTAATCTCTAATTTCTAATAACGGCATTAGAGTGCCTGTGGCTCTTGTGGAAGTGAGCTAGGCTTTTCTCATTGGCACACAATAAACAACAGAATCTCCTGAAACGGTTCCCCTGTTCTTTGTTTACACTGAGGATTGAACAAGGGAATAATTTTCAAAAAATTGACTGGAGTATCTCCTTTCTTAGATATAAAAGGCTTTTCCGTCCATTGCAAGGTGCAGAACAATCAATCCGAGTTAGACAGCCGAGATTCGAGTGGTCGTAATTCGCATCGTATATCTCATGGGAGGTGCACCTGTTGTCCGTTATCCCTGTTGATTGTTTTCCTTTCTTTCTGCCCTATGACTGCTTGACAGATGTTTTTCTCTGTTTTTTGAAACACTAGCTGTCAGTTCATTCATTTATGTCTTTGCAAACATAATCTCGCGTAGGGTGTTTGAAAAATGACATAATTCGTAAGGTGTTTACAATGAAAGGTAGTTCCTTTCGCGTTACTCAGCTGAAGTACAGGTGGGGGCAAAAAAAAGACATTTTGCCCATGTCGCACTTCGACCCGTTTTTCTTCGCAGAGATTGCCGTCGTTGGCGGGAGCTCCTCATCAAAATATTCCCCAGATGTCCCTCTATAAGTAGACGCATGCCCTCTTTAGCTACCCTAACGGTCTTCAGAATATGCTGTCATCGTCGTCGAGCTCAAAGTGGCCCACGGTAACTGCTTCAGCCTGGAGCTTTTACATAAAATCTCGGACCGATTCAGTGTGGGATAGTTTCCTAGGGGCGTTAGCTTTAACTATGCATATACTCGCTAACCCGCCTTTCGAAAACCGTTGTAACGGTACATGATCCGTCGAGGAATTCTTTGAGCTCGACCAGTGCACCATGATTCCGGGGCATTTTTTGTTATACTGTTCACGTTGATGGCTACTATGAATAATTTCTCATGAAAAGAGATGCTCTTCAATTCTAAGTTGAGAGCACTGGCTTTGAATTGAACAAAGTGTGATTAAATGACCCCTCTGTAGTCATCAGTCTCAATACTTCCACTAACGCGCTTCGGCACGGCGAATTGGCCAGTGTCTTGTACCCGCGTATGCATCGCGTGAAACCGCGAAATATTTCTAATGCCGTTGGATATTGAGGAAAATTTTCGGAGGGAACTCGAAATGACAAATGAGAATAAATCCAGATTTCTTCAGGTAAACCCCACTGCGTACCGCGTAGCGGATCGTCTTCGGGATTTTTAGCGGCAAAATTCGCCGTTCCGAAGCCACCCTTCCTGCTCGAGTTCGCAGGAATTTCGCTGAAATATCAGGTGATACACCATATGCCATCGAAAAGAGGGAGGTCGTACTGGACGCGGAGGAGAAGCGGGAAGGGTTGTATCCAGGGGTGCGTTAGAGGGGGATGAAACCGCTGCGGTCGCATCCTTGACGTGATGTTCGCCCTGCCCTTGAGTCAAACACTTACTCTCAAAGCAACACGTAGCAGAAGTTGATTTGGAGAGTCTATTCATTAGGTGGGATAGAGTAGTGCACTTGTAGCACAGATCGTCGTTGCCGCGGCTCAAAGTGCGCGACAACAGCGTTGGAGTATCACAACGCTAGCTTTTGGCCATAAATCTTAGCTTTTGGACGAAGTACGTTGGGGCGTGGTCTTTGTGCGATTGTGTGTGAACTGCGCCGCGTTAAAAGGAATGCTGGCTGTATTTTGATTGGTTTTACTTGCTTAAAGCAACAGTCTCAGCAGGGTTCTGAAAATTCTATGCCACGGGATGGAAATGGTGCGCTGGCCTTAATCAAGACCATAGGAAGTGTCACTAACCAAAAAACCCACTTTAGGAAGCCGCAAAGAAGCCATTGATAGGGGCGGTCGCAAAGATCTTAGGGAACGCTTATCTGCCAATCATTGCCGCGTCTTTTTCAAGGGTTTTACTTACTTATTCCATTTGGTTGTTGTATTTCTATTTCTATACTACGCATATGTCTCTTATTATGCTAGGGCAAACGCGGTTGAAGTCCGGCGAAGCAAGTGATTCAGACAACTCTTCCACTAGGTGAAACCTGTTTAAAGGTATTGCCGGCAGATTTCTTTGTTTTTTCCTTTATTACCAGTCAACTCTTTACCTAAAACTTCGTTACCGACCGCTTAACGCCTCGAATTCGTTTTGAGACTGTTGCTTTAAGCCGCTTAATTATCACATTTCTTTGTTTGTATTGGTGCATGCGCGGTTGAATGCACCAATACCAACAAACACATGTGCACCAATACATAGTTGCATTTCTTGCTGGCACAAGAAAGCAATAAATGCCGGCGAAGTAAGCTAGTTCAGACAACTCGTCCAAAACGCCCGTCCCTTATTTCGAGGGGATGATGGGAGTGTTTGTTTAAGGGGTTTTCTTTGTTTCTTTTTTCATTTGCAGTCATCTCGGCATTCACAGATTCATTATCGATCGCTTCGACCCTACCAAACCAATCTGGGGTTTTGTTTCAAAGAAATGCACAGATCACAGTCTCCTTCCAAGCTGCCAGACTTTTATTTTTCCCTTGTTATTTTGCCTGATGTCAAAAAGCATTTTGAGATCAAAGTGACAGGCAAGCAAACCTGCATAAAAAGTACGTTTATTATGTGATGGGACTGCACTAAAAACAGTCATCCAGTGGGAGCTTAATAACGTGCATTGTGAAACGGGAAACTTTCAAGTCATTTATACCACGAGAATTTCCCACCAATATTCATCATCTGACTCATTTCTTTACGCACATGCGCCCGTTTTATCCGATCGAAAGAAACGGAAAAGGTGCTTTCTCAGTCAGCAGTACTGGGAAACTTTTACATTGGAAGAATTGGATTTGATTTGCTGTTTATCCAAGCCTACACTGATTTGCTGCACCAGATGAGATGTGCAGAACTTGCTCAACAAATCTGTAGGATTGATGCGACATTCCCAATCTGGAATGGTGCTCCAGAGTAGACGCAGTGGCTATTTCTCATGAAGTTCAACATCTTCTTCTTCTTCTTCACCGTCTGTCCAGCTCGGTGGCAGGGTCCTCTTCTCTGGTACACTGACGCCAGTTTTCCCGATTGAATGCCTGATCAAGTCCACATGCAGCATATCAAGCCAGCGCTGCTTCGAGCGCCCCTTCGGCCGCTTTCAACGTAGCAGTGCGAGTCTTCCATATGTTGCGGGACTTTCGGACTAGCTTAGTTGCCTCCCGATACCGTCCTTGCATCGGGAACTCTCGCATACTTTTCACACCCGCTGGGTTTTGCGTGCGCGAGTGCGCGTCGGTTCCCGCGGACGTCTTAGTATTAACTCGAGAATCATTTGACGTCGTTAGCCATTTGATGTGACGTGTGTATTCGTAGCCGGCCTGTCACCAGGACCTATCGCCTGCATTCGGATGTCCGCGATCAGCTCAGCTCACAATAGTGAGCAGTTCCCAGTAACCCTCCTTGTAGGAACGGACACCACCACCCATGGAGTTCAACATCATGAGCGATATCTTCCTCACTAAAGCCTTCAACATATCATTCAACACCATACAATAACCAGTCAGTTTACGTAGCCGCAACCGCTCCACTCCCACCGATGGGTAAGCACTCGTCGCCTGACTCGAGCCGTTTAGCAGAGAGAGCGCTACCGGTTATGAAGGCAATACCGATAAGACTCATATCTCCACGGAAATCAATGGGCTAGGAGAGGGCCGCTATCCTGGGCTCCTGGGCTGCTTTCCTTTTCTTTTTCAATAATATAAAATTGAACCTGTTGGCACGTTTATAGACCTGTTTGGAAGTACCACAGTAGCGTTTCTGTTGACGGAAACTAAGGACTGACTTCAACACATCATCAACGGTCTGTTGCCCGTGTGTCTTGACATCTTTTTTTTATCTTTTTTTTTCAATCGTAACGCCTTCGGTCTTTCGTTATTGGTAAGGGATATGCTCGGCCTCATCTCATTAGGGAGAACGTGCAAGTGACTGCGCCCTCACCGTACATCGGACAAG
Organism: Teladorsagia circumcincta; assembly: GCA_002352805.1. NCBI lineage: Eukaryota > Metazoa > Nematoda > Chromadorea > Rhabditida > Trichostrongylidae > Teladorsagia > Teladorsagia circumcincta. The sequence continues at coordinate 25,105 of KZ344987.1, forward strand.
TCTTAGGCAGAGGAAGGGATTCTGGGAAGGATTCGAGCATTTCACTTTCCCTGGCGTTTGTTCCTTCCCATGGGATTAGGCCTTGGTACACCTACATCGGTCCTGCCTTAAATGTCCCCCTAAATCCATGAACGCCGATGCTCCTTCCTAGATCTAACAATGAATGCGGACAGTATTGACTGGGGAAAATGGCGGATGAATCTAAGAAAGAGCCCTTCATACGGTAGTATGACGCGCATCCGCGTGACGCTGTCGTCAAAGTGTTTACAGCACACGATAACTTCACTAAATTTCTGAAGCTCGTAAGCTTATTCAACCACTTGTCCACGCCCTGCCTGTATAGCTGCTGCAAAGGTTAGGAGCATAGCTCAACCCTATTTTTGGGTCTGGATAAACTATACGAGAGACAGCTCTCGAACTATTACATGCGCCTGATACTGTGCATTCAATTTCGGTGTGCAGCGCTGCTCTGGAACGTCTGGACACCTCTGTGAATGGAGACCACCTCACTTCTGGGGAGGTTAGCAAACCAGTAAGCGGTTTGGCGTTTCTGCTGGGGCCGTGTGCTGAATGTTGGGGAGGGGATGGAATACCAGAGATCGACGGACCTCTTGAACTTGGTCGGTACGGTAGGATAGTGATGACGGAAGTGGTGCAGCTTCGTCAGTAGCTCCGCAAGGACCTGCGTGCTCTCTCAGGTCCGATCTCTCTCCAAGGCTTTCTGGGGTGAGCATCAGATCGAGGCGGTTTAAAGGACCGACTTTATGTAGCCCGTCGCCAGTCAGGGAGGGACCCAATCTCCTCCCCAACATTCAGCATACGGCCCCAGCAGAAACGCCAAACGGGCTGGTTTGCTTAAATCTTTTCTGGCTGGCGTTTCCAAAACGATGCCCAAGAGACAGCTTCTAATCATGCTTATGTCTATCTGTATAGTAATTTTTTGGTTTAAAAAAGCAGTTTACTGAATGTAAGTGTGACATCACTCTTTTAAACTTGCAAATCGTGCCTTTACCTCGGCTAACTTGACTGCAAACCCTGGCTTTTGATGATCAGGTAAACGTACTCACAAGCTGTTAATTTTTGTTGAAGTACTAGTTAGTGAGCGAAGTGGCACAATTAGCGCAAATCGTCGTTTTGGATGCTTGTACCTCCTAAAACGCTATACCCCACTGCGAATACTATTCCACTGGACAAACACGTCTGAAACCTGCTCATTAAACTGTACATTATGTGCACAGTCATTCTGATGAGGCAATGTTGTCGACACCTTTGGTGGTTCAAAGAATGAAGTTCTTTTGCAAATTGTCAGGTGATACCTCGTTAATGAAGGATGGCGAACAATAGCGAACAATGTTCCTCGAAGGCGAGATTTTCGATGAAAGACAGCTCATTAGAAATCAACGAGAAATGGTCAGTGATGCACGAATGAAGAAAAAGAAAAGGAAAGCAGCCCAGAATCCCAGAAATGGGACCCTTTCCTTGCCCGTTGATTTCCGTAGAGATATGAGTCCATCGATGCTGCCCTCATAACCGATAGTGCTCTCTGCTGAACGGCTGGAGTCAGGCAACGAGGGGTTAACCCATCGGTGGGCGTACGGCGGCCGAGTGAAGCGGCTGTGGCCCTGATAGGCTGATGGGGTCACACTGTTCGCTGCGAAACGGCGTCGTCCCGCGCCCTTGAAAGGCCCACCTGCCTTCAGACTCGGTGTTCTCCTTCTTCAAACTCCCAACCCCCCTCTTCCAGCTCCGACATGATTCCTTTGAAAGCATGTGGAGTGGAGGGAATACTTAGGTAAACTAGCATTTATTAAAAAATGGGAGTTCCCAAGAAAATACAACGAACCGTATAGGTACTGATCGGCGCCCCTTAATCAGGGTGAAAATCGCTTGAGGAAACGACAACAGCTCTTCGAAGAATTTTGCCCTTCTTTCACGCTCTCCCGCGCGGACATACACTCTCGCTACCTGCGAGCCGTCTGTGCCCTCCGCGCGTACATTAACTCTCAACCAGGGTCAAGCGAGATGTTGAGGAAAATTTCAGAATACGACCCCCCCCTCC
>KZ344987.1:45411-77727 GCA_002352805.1 Teladorsagia circumcincta
GTGAGGTTGGAACTTTTCTGAGCTCGGATGCGCTCTCGTTCCGCTAAAGACAAAGAGGCTCTGATATAAATGCCTTTCTCAGGAAAGTGTCTTAACCTAGGAGCTCTTTTGAGGAGAAGCGATGCAAAAAACGATGAAGGAAAAACAACCTTCAAAAGTCGTGGCCTACCGGGGGTGTACCGACCCATTCTATAGACTGACAGAGGATGACAATCAATGGAAAGAAAATCGTTGATGCGGCGAACACAACTTATATCATAGGATACCTTAACAGATGAGACAGGTGAAACACATTCTTCAACACCAGCTATTACAACTGAACGTTTTCTTTCAATTTCCTCATGAGAGATAGAAGAAGAAATGACAACACTATCACTAGCTGTATGAGAATGGTCATTAGGGTGATGCTGTTTGAGAAGATTAATCTGAGATTTCAGAGCAGCGATCTCATCCAATAACTCACGGTTCTTCTCCTTGATGATCCTGTTTTCTTCCAGTAGTTCTTCGTTCTTCCTTAACACTTCATTCATCTCATACTTCATCTCAAATAAGTAGCCCATAGCGGCCTTCAGATGGGGCGGTAGGGAGAGATCATTTGAAACCAGATCGATAGTGCGTTTGAGTTGATCGTCGAACTGAGGACTTGAGAAGTCGATGCGATGCCTCTTACCCTTTCGTGCCTGGGTGGAACGAACATCAGTAGTCAGAGGGGTCTCCATGAATCAAAAACGAAGAAACAAATAAACCTGAACGGGTGGCGTTGGGTCTGTGAAGCCGTTTCTCGCCACCAAGAAACTCAAATCGAAGATCAGCCGTCGTCCGTGATCGGATCGATTCCGTCGACAGCAGAGGAATAAACTTAAAGAATACCAGCGAAACTTGGCTAGAACCAGTAACACCAGGGTGGGGAGGGTTAGTCCAGCCCTAGTGTATGCACAGATGAATACGGAATAGTCCACTGAATTCAATGATGGCAGAAATACAGCGTCCCGAAAGTGTGGCTAAGCGACGATGAGAGCGGCAAATGACCGACCGCTCGGCATGGACGTATGGACGCGAAAAAAAAAGCGAATGAATACAGCCATCGGATCAGGATTGGAAAGGAAGCGACGTAAATGAAGGAATGAGCACTTTATACTATGGCCAGGAGAGTCATTCTTATTAATTAGGTCTAGAAACTCCTTCCGTTTGCACAAGCAGCTATCCTTTAGACTAAGCACTTATCAACAGACTCCGTGTGGGGTTACTGCATGGCGCATACCGGAACGAAATGGATCTCTATCAGGTGTATCATCTCCCATTTAATCCACCAAGATGATGTATCCTAGAAGCAATTCGAAAGTTTCGAAAGGAGTTCTTTGCATCGGCAAAGGATGAAAAAGATTTTCGATCGGCTCGGAAGTCGTCCTCGACAGATCCTCGACGCAGATTTCTCGCAAAGCGGAAATCTTTCAAAACGGCTGCCTGCAGCGCCTGTCAGGTAGAGTGAATTCCCTTCTTTGGAACGATTTCCCTGGATTTTTGGTCTGGTCACTGAAGGGAGTTATTGTCTTCCAATAGGAGGAAAACATCCTCGCATAAATCGCAAAGTCCTCGACAAATTTTTGACGTCTCCAACTCGCGGAGACAAACGTGCTCAAAAAAGCCTCAGCGCTTTTTAGAAATAAGAGTATTCTCCTATCCAGAATCTACGTTCCTTTTCTGAAATGGATGTAATGGAAGAATGTTATAGTCTATCAAATAGGGATAGATTTGGCGATTTCTTCAACTGCTGCGCTTTAATCGAAAGGAACGCTCTACGTGACCGAGCTGGGTTAGTGAGGCCATACCGGAGCGCAAGACTCCTTAGTGAGGCCATACCGGAACGCAAGACTCCTCAACTGCATGTGCTCACTAACTCCTTCCCCTTTCTACTTCCTGGATAATGTGGCATAGACTGAGTAGTCCTGAAAAGATAGAAGGAGAGGCCAGTCTGTGCAGAATTTTGTTTGCAGTCTGAACCGAGGAGCATTCGCGTCTCAGCGGCGCTGCCTCCCTCTCGTGCATCTAGAGCTAACATTTTTTTTGCTATAGAATCGGATCTGCGGACGGTAAAAGGAGGTCCGTTAGTTGGGGGGGGGGGGGGCGGCGTAGAGACGTGCCAATTTCCTCTGCACAATTTTCACCCTGATGAACAGGCGTCACTCAATCATCACTCTCGAGCAGAAGTGGGTCTGGAACGGCACTTTGCAGTATTGATCAGAGCATCGGCGATATCTTCGACTCGCGCGATATCGTGGACTCTGACACCAGCCCCACGGCAGCCCCAGGCGAATTTGGATTCTGGACAGAGGTACTTTCTTGGTGAAAAATTTGATAAACGCAAACATAAAGCAGAAATCAACCACCAAAAATAATAAACAATGTACCAATCCACAACAATTTTTCGTAATCATTATTCATGGTGATCAGGTCAAAAGAACTCCTTAACGAAAACTTATCCACCTAGTATTTTGCCTAGTTCAGAATGGTGTTCAGCGGGAGAAATTTAAAGGCACAGTCTGGGATTAGGCATGTTCACCTGTTTCATCCCGATCGTGGTAGACAAGCGCATAAGCGTGGCACCTATGCGGCTTCGAAGTGCGCGACAAGGACGCTAGAAGTTCGCTGTAACACCAATAATACCAACACAACAATCCACACCTCACGGGGAGCGCAACCCCCGCCCTTGGCTATCAGCTGCGCACTGGCGCCGCGTGACCATGGTTCCGGCAGCGTTAGCATGCGGCTCGTCATTGGCTATGGAGTAACTAGAGCTAGCCGTTTGTGAAAATTGTCGAACACGGCCCTCCCCATCCCAAGAAGGCTGATAGAGAGGGGTGCTTTGTTCAGGGTATAACCGGGGTTTCTTGTGCTCTATTTTTCTCCAGACCACTCCCCACCGCCAGCTTCATTATTGAACGCTCTCACACACCCATATCCCTGATCTTGCCTCCAAATGCAAGCTGAGTCCTGCCGTGGACCTGAATCTTCTCCGTACTACACTCGATATTACAGTAAGCTTAGACCCCTAATTCCAGTGATTTCGATGGTCTCTTCATGATTTCTTGCTTTCCTTCGCTACTTGCCCATTCCGAAACCCTGTCCCCCCGCCTTTATTACTGCGTGCTTTCGCACACCAGTTTCTCGGGGTTTGTGTTCTCGAGTGACATGCAAGCGGGGAGCGGGTACACAAATTTCAGGGCGATTTCACAAGGCTGAGGCGCTAAGGCCCTAAGATGCAGTATGGGTCCCGCCCATTACCATTGAGGCCGCCCACAAACCAATGCTATTTCTCTCCGATGGTACTTTGATTCTTCCCCTTTTTCAACTACTGACTCTACATTGTGCATCTCCCCTGACACTTGAAGCGTAATAGCACTACATTTTTATCACGGAATTTGCCTTTGAGGCCTGACTATACGCTGCGAATGGATGGGGTTGATACACATACACACATCCACGCATCGATACATACTTTATATCTACGCATCACGGCTAAATCCTGTCGACAGCCGGCAATGAGGCTATTTACGAAAGATCTGAATGTGCCGGATGAAACCTAATTCATGCGAATTACGGCCTATGAGGCGTCGCAAAATATTCAGTGATATTAGTGGTGATAATAACAAAAATAGTAGTAATTGTTATTGCCTTGTTCCGACTATGACGCATTCAACGTTAAAATACGGCAAAGAATACACGTCGTCATGTTGAATTCGCACCTCTCAAATTATAGTGTAGTTTCGATTCTACCACTAATTACGCTGCTAGTACTAAGTTATCAATCTGCAGAAATTCTGTGCTGCATACACAAGTCTGAGCTGTAGTTTATAATGCTCACAGATGATGTTATATATGGAATGCTCATGGCAAGAAGTGACGGGATGCCAAAGTCTTTTACCCTTGCCAGCCTCAGACAAGAAATGTGCGCTGTGCGTGGTGTTTTCCACCCTGATTCGGAAATCATAGATTACAGTTCCAAGAAAATCCTCTTTTCTTCCCGATCATGCACGGTTCGAAGTCGAGGACGCCTCATTACTGCCGCTCTCCGCTAACATGTTATTAAATACTAGTTCACTTCCGTATTACTGACAAGTATCACCGTCAGTTATCTCCGCCAGCTTATCTGTTCATTTTTCTTTTTCCCCACCGTTTATCCCGCTGATCCGCTTTTATTATACAGTGAGGCCATGTTACCCAATTATAAGCCTGATCGGGCTGAACCAACGAAATTCAAGCTCACATGTAACGTGTCAAGCGAGCGCTACTCTTAGCGACTTCAGACCGCTCTCTAGACACGTCGAGTTCTAAGTCACAGTCCCAGCAGGGTTTTTGTACAGTGTACACTAACGTTTTGTACACTAACGGTGTGGAACGATGCGCTAGCCTAGTCAAGAACATAACAAGTGTGAGTGAACAAAAACTCACCCGCTAGAAATGGAGCAGAACGGCTTCGAAGTGGGTGTGGTTGCGAAATAGCTGCAATCCTTTCGGCCGATTTGCAACCACGCCCGCTGCGAAATCGATGAGCTCCCTTTCTAGCGGCTGCAAGGTGAGCTGTGTGTTCACTCACACTTCTTATGTTCTGGGCTAGGGCTAGCGTATCCTTCTACGCCAATTGTGACGAGGCAAAAACTTTGCTGGTACTGTTGCCTTAAAGCAACAGTCTCAGCAGGGTTCTAAAAATTCTATTCTGTAGGGTGGAAGTGATGCGCTAGCCCTAATCAAAACCATAGGAAGTGTCACTAACTGAAAACCTCACCTTAGGGAGCCTCAAAGAAGCCAGGGAGGCGCAGTTGACGGGAGCGGTCGCAAATATCTCAGGGAACGCCCATTTATCAATCTTTGCCGCGTCTTTTTCGTTGTTTTGCTTGCTTATTTCATTTGATTGTTGTGTTTCTATTTTTATATGATGCATATGTCTCTAATTGTGTTGGAGCAAATGCGGATGAAATCCGGCGACAAGTTAGTCAGGCAACTCGTCCACCAGGGGGAACCTGTTTAGAGGCTTAGCCGGCGGATTTCTTTGTTTTCTCCTTTATTACCAGTCAACTCTTTACCCACAACTTCGTTACCGACCGCTTAACGCCTTGAATTCGTTCTGAGACTGTTGCTTTAAGGCCGATCTTACGGACACGGATAGGCGCTAATGCAGGATAGGAGGGTATTCTCCAGGATTAAGCCCCTTAGGGAGCAGGAACATTGAATACATATAATGAAAATTGTTCACGCATCCCTGAGTCTCTCCTCCACTGCCTAAGGGTTAGTCCCGTTTTTATGAAAAAGGAGATGTTTTACGTGATTTTGAATGCAATGTCACCACAATGCCCCCGTATCTTGCAAAAGCGCCCACTGTTCTCTTTTGCGCGAAGTATGTGGCCATGCCACTAGAGAAGAGCCTCGCTTGGAATCATATTCAATTGATCTTGTGGTAGTATTGTTACTGACACCCAACGTGAGCGTAATCGTCTTTTGTGTCTGCTCATCTTAGTGTTCTGGAGCATTCAATCATTTCCAGTGTTACTCACGGTTGCTACTGTTGATACGGCATTTCCTGATTTATGTTCGTTCCGGAAACGTTGTCCATCCTATTCAGTTAACATGTATGCAATATCCGTTTCGCATGCGGAATCTGGTGCAACATGGACCCCGATATGCCAGTTTTTGTCTTTTAGCTTTGTTGGGCTCCTCTGTAACTCACTTAGAGCTCGGCTTCTTTTGGGTGCATTTCATGCAGCAGACTCCTCTTCAGTCATCCTTTCTAAACACTATACTGTTGGAGCAGGCTTACCCGTGGTGAATCATCCTCTTTGTATGCACGGAGTCGTGTTCCAGGTGATATCAAACTACTAAAAGTTTCACCAAGACGGCCTTTGAACGCCTCAAGCTGAGCCATGCAGTGACTGCGCACGTCACTGAGGTTGGCTCTTCGGGAATGCTTAATGGTTGCATCATTTAGAAGAACGTCATGCTCCATTTTCACTTCCTTCTTAACTGGCTTTTATGGGCTGCCATTTTATGGAGCGAGCATCTTTTTTCTCATATTGCCTCGCAGATAACCGTAGAGGATGGCAGTAAGCCTTCCAGTATCGGTAGTAGGAGAAAGCAGCGGCACAATGGCATCATGGTAGCGTTTTTTGCCATACCCTAAATATTCTTAGCTTCTGTTTAATTTGGCGCAGATTCTAATCGTGCCGGAAATATTTTGTTTCCTTCATACTTGTCTTTTCTCTGTACTGTGATATCTGTATGATTAATTTTTGTAAGCAATTATTTTTCATCATATTAAGTACTGTTACTGTAAAGCAGTAGCCAGTTGAATAGGGCAGGTGCTATTTCATGTCGATTGTCTAATTCCTCCCAACGTATTTAACCACAGCGGTGAGATAGAGCTTCATAAGTCGTGTGCCAAACTTCGGGAAGTCTGGCTAATACGACTCTTAGGAGACTTTATATTACCTCTCAGCTGGAATCACTGACTCAGCCGTCTCTTTAGGCCCTAGTTCCGACCTCTTCCAGTTCACCCGAACCACATGAAATCCTGAAACCTTCGCTTGGCTGTCCTAAAAAACCTTCGTTGGTAGAGGGGAAGGCCCCTCGAAAAAAAGCTGTTGACGGAAGGGGAAGGGAATCCGAAATTTTCACAATTTTCGTGAAATTCTCAGAATTTCACAATTATATATCTTCCCCATTATCCAAGGTTGCTATCCAAGGACGCTCTGCCAATTTACTAGACTTGCCTTCCCAATAGAGCCAAATACAATTTCTAATTGACGAGTCCTTTACGTAGGTGCTGGACCACGTACATTACTATGGGATCGAAATCAGGATTGACAAGAAAGACCACGTTCAAGGCTAACTCAGTTGAGCTGCAAATATCACACCGTTTCTAATGATGGAGTCGATTTTTCGAGTCTGTAAGTTTACCCGCCAATGTTAGATTCGTTAGTCCCACATCCCATGCTTATCAGGCTTCGGTGTGCTCTCGCGCTACGATCTCCGTTTTTCATGATTCCGCTTTTGGGCTGCCTCCTGTAATTCTATTGTTTAGAAGGCAGAAAATTCTCAAATTATAGAAAATGTTCTGTGGCCATTCCGCTTCAAACTTCTGCATCACACATTCACCATTTCAAAATACTGGCAGTTTTATGCAAATCACGTGCACCTATATGCACATTTTTGCCCTGCACATTTATTATTAAACGTTGATTAATTTTTGCCATGGCTCTTGTTACAAAATAGCCCAACAACGCACCGGTCTGAAGACTGCGGAATGTACACCCTCATCTACCCTTAGGAAAAGAACGCTTGTAAATTTGATCAATCCCCTTGCTGGGGGAGGAGTAGGGATGCTCGTCTACTGCTTTCGTGGTCTCATCTGCCTGCCTCGAACTTCATTCAGCCATGTGATCGCACAGGGCTAGGATGGCTGTAAAGGCCTGAACGATCTCCAACCTACACAAGTCGTATTCGTAAAACGGAAACGGTCATCTAGCCCTTTGAAGACAATGTCCGAATTTGCTCGACGAATTCACCAAAGCTGAATTCGGCTGGCCCGTACTCCTCTAAACCTGCAGCACTGATATCATCGCTTCCAATCACTAGCTTCTTCAGCGATCCCTTCCTGTAAAAAAGCCAAGCACGAAGATAGAGGTGATGCAGGCACATGGCAATTAAATACAATACATCAGCAGGTAGGCTCCTCCTTCTGGTAATCAACATGATGCTTGAACATTGGCTGAGTGACAGGAGATGTTGTGAGCCTGTGATCACCAGGCCTTTGTGCTATCTGTAACACTTTTACATGCGCCCCGCACTTTCACATGGACTAAACTCGTTTTGCCCAACTATGTTTTTGTTTTCAAACTGTCTGTATGGGAGACGGAGAATAGGACACATCACTAACAATTAATTCAATAATTGCTGAGGAAAATTTATGGGTGGACCGGCACACAACGGCGGTCGTCAACCTGTTAACACGTTGACGACAGCGCACGTTTTGCCTTTTTCCACCTCGTGGGACATTGGCTGTTCGTCGGCCGCGATTTCCGTGACGCGTTACCGCGTCACGCTCTCCCACGAGGTGCGTTTTTTGGAACTCAACTCGGAATGCAACACATTAAGACGAATTAAGATACAATAGTAGCTGGGAGTAGGGATCAGATGATGACGCACCACAAAGAATGCCTGAGCCTTTCGAATTTCCGATTTTAGAGACAGTGGTAACGTTGTTGCAGAAGAAGAATCCGTGAGCCAAAAGCACCAAGTCAGTCCAAGATAGCGGAGGGGAAACCCTAACTGCGTGAGAAATGGAACCTGCGCGTCCACACTATCTAGCTTACTCATGAATAAAAGTCGAAGTTGGAAGACAACTGAGAATTACGTGAAAAACAGAAAACCTTTGCTAAACTAGAGCATATCTAACCAATCCATGGACCACAGCATTTATAGTTACATCACTATATGATCTATAGAATGAGTACAAAGAACTTAGAAAGAAGTGGTGCGGGCGCTAGAAAAAGGGATGACTTTGGTGGGACGCGTTACCGCGTCACAATGTCCCACGAGGTGTGCAAAGTGGGAGCGTTACCGCGCCACGCTGTCGTCAACGTGTTAAAGTAGTTGAGTTAGAGAGGAATATTCAGCAATCTGATATTGAATGTCCGCACGAAAGTAGACGGTATCACTACGAAACATTCATTACTAGTATTACATGTTTGAATGCCATATGCAACGCGCTTAAAAGAGGATTTTTCGAAAAGAGCTGAGGTCGAAGGAGGGGAACTCACCTAGCGGGAAGACAGACGGGCCTCCTGAGGGTGTGGACTAACATGCCCTTAGCAGTGATAGATATGCCCCGGCGGTCTAGCATGGCCTCACTCTCAGCGCAATTGGCGGGCCACGCCCACCTCTGGCATCTTTTCGTGTCTTAAGCCTTCAGCTGAGATAGCGTTATCAAGAAGAGTGCAGCATCGATGAGAGTCGCATTAATGCGAAAATCATCGGGTCACATTTCCGGGTTCTAGGTCTTTTTCCTCAATTTTTTCCTCTTTTGTGCATCACTGACCATCTCTAATTTGATTTGGGGTGCCTCTTCATCGTGAATTCCACCTTCAACGCATTAGACCGCCGTACAAAGCGTGTTTCTATCAGCGGTGATCACTTCATCAATAATTTCATTATTATTTGAAAATGTACCATTTTTTGCGGTCGGTAATGCATAGGGACCACTCTGAAAGGTGAAAGTGGAGGCAGGAATCAAGTAAAATGAGCCTCTTCTGAGCGGGACAAATGTATCTCGCACTGCCGTCAATGTATTAAATCACTTTGTTGGCAAATGCCATCGCCAGCGCATTTTGAAGACATTATTATATTATATTTCTTAGTTGGATTGTCTATGGCAACTAGGGACATGTTTGAGAAAGTAAATTTTTATTACCTTCAGCAAGTTCATGAGCCTTGACAACATTGTCAGAGCTCCCACGTCTTTATTTACTTGTTTATTTATTTGTGCATTGGTACTTGATGGCACACTGGTTATACCTACATCTTTGCCACAGTGATTACCCTGCCTCGGGCATCTCAGTAGTGCTTCAGAAACAATCTACTCCCGCATTTCGAAAAATGACCTCGCTGATGTTTGGTGTTTATCCCGTTTTCAGAATATGTGGGATGGCCATGCCATTCTATGTATTTCACGGTGACCTAATCACATGGTTGAGTAACCTGCACGATTGGGCGATTTGCGATTCGCTTCCATTGTCTTTCCCTGCATCAGCGACCAAATGATCCACTTTTCAGGAGCACTTTACATTCCCTTGAGGTATGCCCGAGGAGGTAAAACACTGGCTGTAGTGATTTGTTTTTGAATATGACTGCTGTTTTACGCCGTAGTTCGCGCTCCAAAGCTTATCACAAGAATGCTGAATTATGGGCAAAACTAACTCCCCAGCCGGGATTCGTACCCGTATCTCTTCCTTTCCGGGCAATTGTGCTACCAATTGCACCACCGGGGCACCATTTCACCCTCACCCAGCTTCGATGGTGAATCCATCGAAGCTCATCAGCATTCACACGTACATATAACGTGATGAGCCGGTCAGCCGATCGGCAGTGAACCGCAAGGCTGAGAGCTTTTTAACCGTTTTTGACTTGTTTTTGAATGATAACTGTTGTGTTACGCCGACAAGTTTTGCCCATAACTCAGCATTCTTGTGATAACTGGCTGTAGTTTTTTGCTTACCCTAAGTCAGAGAATGTTCCCCCCCCCTCCACCCCCTGTACTTGTCACGACTTCGAAAGACGTGGCATTCATGGCGTTTCTTAACCTATCCAAAGTTTTATTTACTTTGTGTCAGATTATTACCATTGAAACGAATGGCATTCAAGCGCTATGCGTTTAGAACATCGCGACTTCACGCCTGATTTTTGACCAATGCGAATATGCGGCTGGGTGCGCTCGGAAATTAACGAACTACAATTGTAACAGGGGGGGGGGGGCTTTTTAAAGGTGAGGAACAGCATCAGTATCAGTGAAGAACAGCCCTTGAATCATAGTCCTTTGGATGTCTTCTGTCTCCTATGTTTCGGCACAGCACCTGAAGTATGGATTATTTGGATTTTTTTTTTCAACTTCACACTCTGGATCATAAGGGGTAGTGACCCTAAAAGATTCCGCAGGAGCTAGTGTTGTTAGATAATTCCTCTATGTAGCAATGTGACTGCTAGTGTGGTTTGCGTCGGCTCTCGAGTTTTTTTTTTCTGTTTCATGTTACTTCCGCTGATTAGATGTAGAGCCGCAATGTTTTGGCCGATGACATGAGGTGCTGCATATAAATAGGATGAGGTTTGATTCATAGCCGAGCATGATAGCACGAAAGAAGCGCTGAAGAGGAACCTACGTGTATTTCATAATTCTCATTCCCCGTACGAGTCGCACTTTCGGAGCGAATCGAATCAAAATCCCAAACGATCTTGGCATCCTCCCGTTGTCTAGCGCAGATTCCAAGCGACACACTCAATAAAAAAGATCTCTGAATTGAAGCGCTTGATTGTGCCAAACAGGGTCAGTAATACTACGGAGAGGGAATAGTAATACTCAATTCAACTATGGTGAGAAATATTGATTAAAGGCACAATCTAGGCAGAATTCGTGTGAAACCTTCGGTCTGTAGGGTGAACCCCCCAGAGAACAATCATAGATGTGGCAGTCCTAAGCGGGGAATCATCCGACAAGGACGCTAAGGTGTTGTAAAGTCAGCTGCAGTAGCTGCAATGTCCCGCCGGCACAAAGTCTTTGTCTGACGCTCTCTTATCTGTTGCGCTCTCTCGCCTCATGCTCTCCTCAACGTGCTTAGTCTCTCACTGCCATAGCACAGCCGATTAAGACGTTGAACAAGTCTTCAACCTAAGACTTTTTGACTGATTTTTTTTTCTTTTTTCTTCACTGCCAGCCCATTTTGCTCCAATACCTCCCAAATGCATGTGCAGGAACCACACCGGTTCGTTCCTGGGACATGCCTTCAAAAGTCTGCAGAGAGGTTACTGTGACCATACCGCATAGGATGCTGCACACTAACGACGTCCTCAGGGAAAGGCAGAAAAACTTGCCTTCCTTTTTTAATGCTCTGATGACAAGATGTTAGTTTGACGTCGCTTGTTAATGAGCGTCTATTTCTAGAAAGAAAAGTCCAACTCAAAAGGAAAGCATGCCTATGATATTTTAAGAAAATGCTTTGTATACGAGGGCTCATCACTCATCGTCATGTCTGCTCTTCAGTTACAGTCACTTAACTAGTAATCAGCAGTCAGACATCGCCTACAATGTCAATACGTTGCTCACTGAAGCATTTCAGCTGCACTCCATTAATATATGATAACTCAGTCCGAGTCGTAGACAAAACTCAGCAGTTTCATGTTTGACAAGGAAATACAATCCTCTGAATGCTATATAATATTTAGGGCGTTAACTAAACTAATTACGTGGATTTCGTCGTGTACATGTTCTCGTCGTGAAGCGTATTCCTCAGTTGATTAGGCGATGAAATCATTGCTTTTGGTACTGCTTCTAGCTCTTCTTGCTCATAAGACCTAATCGTGATTCAGTTCATATCCGATCTTGTTAACGAATCGTCAGGTTCTTGTTCATGTTGGCTTTTTCGTTTCCTGTTTTCAACGAAGACGAATACTCATTACGTAATCTCCATAGAGGAAATCATTCTTTGCATCATCCGCTCTCGTTACCATTGCCGATTTGTGCTGCTCTGAAAATCACGTCAGATAGTCTCAATGATTTCATGCGTTGTTTTCCGTGCCGATGTGGAGAGTCGTACTGTTTTGTTTTTGTTTTTACATGTCGTCATTATTCATCCCTTTCAGATACAATGTCCAATGAGACGTGTGAACACTGGCAAAGTTTGTTCAGTCGAATTAATCACTACTTCCGTGATGACATCGTATTGAACGGTACCGAACATGCATCAAAAGAAGTGTGTTTGATATTTTGCTATTAGCTTGTGAATATTTCTTCCGGCTGAAAGCTCCAATTTCATTTCGGCAGTTCTTTATACAGCAGGCTTTCGGTAGCGCGTTTGCCAGATCTTAAAGGAATGTTTCCTATAAAAATCATGATTCTTTTTCACCTACAAATCACTGGCATGAGACCCATAAGAACAAAAAGAATAAAAAAATTGCATTTGTTTCGGTAAATAATTCGAAAAACCGGGGAGACCGGAACACGTTCAAACTCCCGCCAGACATATGTCACAAATTCTGGTGGCGGGAGCTTGGTCTCTTCTCTGGTCTTCTTAATGCGGTCACTAATGACTCCTTTCAACACTTAGACTTACTGTACAATGTACTACTGTACTAACATTACGTACAGTCATGTACAACAACGATGTACTAAATTATGGAGGCTGAACTTTACGGGTTAGTAGCGGTGAGCCAGGCAGGCACCTCACCCTCTGAATTTCCCGATGCAGCAAAGAGATAGATGGGGTAAAGGAAGGAGGGGAAGTGACTCACGCTGATCCCCTTAGTGACGTAGAAAATGAACCTTTATTACTTCCAAGAGCAATATACATTTTCTTTTGTAACAAAGTCTACCGTAGTTCACGGGAGCAGTCGTTCCAAAAAGCTACAAAATATGTTTACCTGAATTGTTGGCTTTGGATTTGGCTGACAGTGAGAAAGCACTGCAGGGGGTGTTCCCAAGAGGTCCGTCGCGCGGCGAAGGAAGAGACGTGGACACGACACAGCACGGGCCACAGCGCATACTGTAGCGGTCAGGCGTCACGTTAAAAAGGGTACGATTCTACGTCTCATAACGAACAGCACGCACTGCGAGTCGTCCTTTGCCTCATCTTCTTCTTTTCTTTCGCCGCGCGATGGGCCTCTTGGAGGACACCCCACTGCAGGTGTCCGCTATAAGTGGGAGAAGATAATCTACCAATTACAGGCAGCTCACGAGGGGTCCCTCAGCTTTTTCTCATCATCACTCGTCATCATTCAGGTTGTAGACAAGCGCTGGAGCTCTCATCAAAGTCACTAGTCTGCTCAGTCCCATGTCAATTGCAGAATTTCTGTCCGCCTTCAGGATGCATTCAACTTTTTTGAATAGTAAGCGCTTCCAGATGAGTACCAGAACTGTACCTGCCTCCCTCAGGTTTCCTTAGCAACAACTCACTTATAATGTGTTTACTAGCGTATCAACGATTGTATATGCACATCGTTTGTCCAAAGCTCTTCTGCCATGACTTTTTCCTGTGGTTTCACCGGATCGTCACAAATTTCAAAACTCTGTAAAATTTAATAATCTCTCAAATAGCAGCTAAAGGTTTACAAGAATGGAAAATTGGCAGGTGAAAAATCGTATATAGAGTTTTTCTGGAATTTCAAGTGACTTGCCTTGAATAGCCTCGTTTTTGACGCCAATCCAGAACGCATTCAAAGAAATCTCATCCTTCTAATGCACCCCATTTTATTCAGCAGGACATGCTATTGTATATTTATAATCACAGCTGCAGATATTTACAAAGATGCGAAGTATACGAAGTAGAAGACATGCAAGGATTACGGGAGTCTTTTATCATCATTCGCAGTAAGTTGGGCGATCTGATGGAAGGTAAGCCTCGCTCATTATTATGAGGACAAGCTGTCAAGCGAGCAACGCCTGGATGGGAAGGGTTTCCTTTGCACTTGCGGGCAATAGGTTTGTAAACAATGTTCATGGCTAGAAAAAGCTGAGCGTAAATATTGCATGCGTAGTGATGTCGTGTGCTTGGCCATCTCGCCAAAGTGATGAAGCGTGTGTGTTGGTGTGGAAGCACTGAGGAACCCGGAATCCACCCTTGTTTATGGCACTGGGCAGAACACTTGGTCGTGGCCAAGAAAAGTTTGCTCACTGCTCTGCTCCTCCCAGAAACACCTGCGCAGCCTTTGCGGTCCTTCGACATCATGTCTTTATTTGAGGTGTTACTTACATGAATGTGTGCACATTTCTGCTGCAGTGAGGGCACTATTGGTTTTGGCTGGTTACCATTGCAGTAAGACCATTGTTGGAGTATTTTCACCACCGCATGACTTGGTAAGGGAGAGCGTGCAACGGAATCGTCCGGGTGTGGCGCCGTCGCGCGCGGTTACTTGCGCGGCGCCGTAAGGCGGCATTTTTTCGATGGGCGCGGCAATAATTGACTTTGTCGACTGGAGCGACAGATTTGTTGCAGTCTATATTAACCCTTTTGGCCCTGACCCATCATCAAAAGTCTGCATTACTGAAGCAACAGCATGTTTTGACTATTCCTAGTAGAGCTCTCTTCAGACAGCCTTACCCATTCAAACTTCCCTCTACACTTGCCAATTTATTGTGTTGCTGTTAGCATCTTAAGTATTTGCTGAAATGTTTAAGGGAGGAGTCGGTTTAGCGTCCCTTTGAGATTCAAATCGAATGACGCACAACTCGTCCACTACAGTTGCGACATCGCGGCCGCGACCACAAGTGCAAGTCCACGGACGATTCTGTTGCCACGCGTCCCTTGGCAAGTGCTTATACCGATGGTTTAAAGACGAGATTCGAGATAAAATGGAGGTATTGCATTCAAATGTGAAATTAGGGGTGGGACGTGGATCGCCAGTGGAAAAAAAAAGAAAAAAATGAAATACAGAGGAAGTACGAGCTTTTTGCTCTCGAGATGAGAGATAATGTGAACGCGGAGAGCGGTAGAGAAGTCCGAGTGGAGAGAGCATAGCAGATCAACCTTGCAACGTAGACAAAATATCGAGCGGAGGGAGGAGAGTGTCGCAATTGTTGGAGCGTGTCAAAGTCCCTAGCGCCTAGCGTCTTAGTGACGCATTTGGTGCAGGAACGTGGCGCGCCTTCTCCAGTTGCGTCCCACGCACTTCTAACCACTATAAAGGCTTATTAGGTTGATGTGAGCCCGAACTTTGCCTTTAAGCAAGGTAAACTACAGGGTGCGCCAAAATTGCTTGCTGAAATATCCGGCGGTAAAACTAAAGATTGACGTCTCATTTATTTATCTTATTTCTTTTTCTTCTTTTTTATTTATCAAGATTGACGTCAAGATTGACGTCTTATTTTACTAATAAAAACGGTAAAACTAAAGATTGACGTCTCATTTTGGGATTAGATTAAAAATGAAACACCATTGCGAAACATAGGTTTATGTTTTGAAATACTCTTCTTTGATTCATATTAGGTCCGTCAGAACTGAAGTGAACTCATCCCCCGTGGCGCGATGCTACTCGAAAGGAATCTCTTTTCAATTTTTGAGCAGGTTCCCTTTAGCGGTGCGATTGAGTGACGTTGCTTAAAGCAAGCCTTGCTCTTAAAGGAGGTCCATACAACACAATCTATCGGTTTCAACCGTTTTCGAACCCTACCGAGCCTGGGAGAATGTCCTCGCGACGCTACTGTGTTACCTTCGATCTCTTTGCTGGTGCCGAATACTCTTAACTCTATTTCTATGTACAGAAGCAAGTTGTTTTGGGCAAACTTTTCAAGTTGACTTCCGTGTTATTTGTGACGTATTGCTCTTAAAGCCATAAGCCAAGATGGTACAAGATTCTAATGGTACAAGAGCTAACGTTTCGGCTTGGTCGATATTGTCAGAGCCTGGAAAGTCAAAAATGAGTGCGACTACCACAGTCATCATAACCACTTTGAAACAGTCCCCATAGACACACGATGCCAAGACTCATTGACTCGTCGAACCTCGGGATGTCCCCCAAGAGGCCCGCGGCAAAGGAGGAGTCACAGCGCTCCCTGTAGCGGTTAAGCATCGGGTTAAATAGGGTGTGTACTACGTCCCATATCGCATAGCACGGGTAAAAATTCAGTTGGGGAGCACTCCTTGCTATCTTATCCCTAGTTCTATAGAACACTTCTCCGGACTTTCTATCACAAGAGTAAGATAACATGCGGATGGATCTGTGCGGATGATTTGTGGTGTCAATTTGATAAGACCGGTGGGTGTCCCAAAATCCACGCATTCTGCCCACTCCCTGCCCAGTTGTTCCCACGTAGTAACCTTCCTAGAACTACTCCACCCTTGAACTTGGGTAGAGAGTCCATCCCCGTAGTCCACGACCGTTTCCTTGGACAAGGCAGTTACAGATATGGAAGCATCTCAAGGTGTTCCCACAAAACACCGAAACTTATCGAAAGTACATCTAAAATGATCTGATAAGGTATCATGAGCGCATCATCATTATCTCAACTCAATGGAGTGTCCCACTCCCCCAAACTGGATTTTCACCCGCAGTACGCGCTGCGACTCGTCCCTTGCCGCAACGGCAACTCTTCCTTCGCCGCGCGGTGGGCTTCTTGGGGGACACCCCAATTATCCGATGACTGAAGGTGGTCTCCGATGTGAACAACTTTCACTCAGGCAAGGCAATGTCCGGGGTCTCGGTGGCGCGTCAGTACGGACCATTTAGAGAGTACTTTACTCTTGAACCCGGTTTCTATCAGTGGATGCAGTAAGATAACTCGCATTTTGGTATCGATGAAACTTCACCCCAGGCTTCTCTTTGACGACGCGATGAGATGAGGTGTGGCTGATTCCCAGCTTCTTGGCAGTCTTCTTCACAGGTTTTCTCATATTGCGTCTCACCATGTCTCAAATCACTATCATTTTCCATGAAAGTGGTAGTAGCTCTTCTCCCTCTCTCGGGGCAGTCTTCCGTAGCTCCAATATCTCTGAACCGTGGAGTTCACAGTTTTTCTGCTTACTGAAAGAGTATTGGCGTTCGTTTTCGGATAGCGGCCAAGCTGTTGCAACTGAGTGATCGCAACCAGTAGAGGAGGTCCGACCATTTTGAAAAAAAGCAAGACCTGGAAACTGTGACTCAAGCCACTGATGGAAGATGAGCTTCGGGTGAGGTTGATGGCTAATTGGTTGACCACAAACACAAAAGCTGCAGACATCTAACTCTACACCTTCGAGCAAGTAACTTTGGCGCACTCTGTGATACACTAATCTGGAAAGGCTCTGTCGCATCCCATGCCTTTATTCTTTTGTGCAGGAACCCCATCAGTCCGAGCTCTACCTTTAAAATTTAGAGCTACCTTCGTAAAAAGCATTTTGGCTGAGAGAGAGTCCAACCGACACTACTTGAGCTCTATTAGCACATTAATTTCTCTCCTACAAATTCTTCATGCATGTTGTTATCAGTATCTGTGATAAATGGTCCTTTAGCATCAAGCAATTTGTGAAGAATCTGGGCGTTCACAGCCCGAGTCGTTCTACGTTTTTTTTGAACTTGTGTCAACATGAAGCTCTTTTTTGGGAAATCGATGGCAAAGCCTCAATTGCCTGCTGTAAACACTGCATAAATGACATCGTAAGGCCGAGTGCCATGATCATTTAATCATGGCGGAAAATGCTCTCTCTCCCCTACCTGTCGAATTCTCTTTACAGGGAGGCTGTCGCAATAGCTTTTTGATGGGATGAGTAAAACTGTCCCATAAAGCTCACCTGGCAGGCTGAGAGTGTGCGCAGGATACCTTGATACGAAGGATGAGATCTACCCAGAGGACTAGTGGACGTACACAGACAGACAGGGGGCCAGACAAGATAGACAGAGGGGCCAAAGGTTGGAGGAATTGTCTGTAGTTGTATTTACAAGAGGAAGCAGGTGATGAGGACCATGCTCTCGATGAAGCGAGCTTCGGTAGCTATTTTCCTCGCTTTTTTGCGCCAATATGTGGAAAGTGTTATTCTTTGCAAAGTTTTCCTATATGCACATGTGAAATTAGTGAAGTGGAAATGAAATTGTAGAGCAGTAAGAAACCACTGTCATACTGGAACAGGTCATAGGGCATTGCCATTCAAACGCGTCTCCTCTTCTTCTTCTTCTCCCTAGCGTTAGTCCCACGCAGTCGCAGGGTCCGCTGTCCTTATTAGTCTTCGCCACTTTGTTCTATCCAAGGCGTCTTCCGCCGTGGCCCTAACTTCAGTGAGGTCCTTCTTGATGACATCTTTCCACCTCTTCTTTGGGGCTCCTCGCGGCCGCTTTCCTTGCGCTTCGAAGTCCATCGCTGTTCTTATCGGATGGTCCTGTGGCCTCCTCAGAACGTGCCCATACCATCGCAGACGTTGTTCTTGTACCTTCAACTGGATCGGGGCACTCTGCATTACCGACCTGACGTCCTCGTTCCTGACCCTGTCCAGCCGCGTCCATCCGCAGGCCCATCTCAGCATCCTCATCACAGCGGAGTAAAGCTGCCTCTCGTGGTTTTTGTTCAGGGGCCAGCACTCGCTACCGTATAGCATCGCAGGCCTCACCACAGTTCGGTACACTTTCCCTTTGAGCGTCCTGGAGCATCTTCGATCGCAGAGGATTCCCGTGCACTCCCTCCATTTCATCCATGCTGCGTTGATCCTTGCCCTCACTGCCTGGTCCACACTACCGTCAGCTGCCAGATCGCTCCCAAGGTATCGGAAGTCCTCCACTCTCTCGATGGTCACTCCATGGCCGTCTACGATTGGCTCCGTTCCCTCTTCAGGACTCAGGAACTTGGTCTTCTTGACATTCAGCCGGAGCCCACCTTCCGCCAGCACTTCCTGCCATTTCTGCACCTTACTCTGGAGTTCTTCTCGGCTGTCCGCTATCAGGGCGATGTCGTCAGCGTAGAGGATGGTCTTCAGTGGTCCCTCCATGAGCCCCTTCACCAGGGCATCTAGTGTTAGGAGGAAGAGGAAGGGGCTCAGAGCTGACCCTTGGTGCACCCCAACAGTGACGTATACCTCCTTTGTAAGGCCGTGCGGGGTGCGTATGGCTGCCCTGGTCCCATCGTACATATCCCTTACCAGCGAGACCAGGTGCTCTGGCACGTTCCGTTCCCTGAGTGCTCTCCACAGTACTGCTCGCGGTAGTCGGTCGAACGCTTTCGCCAGATCGAGGAAGGCTAGGTAGCAGGGTCGGCGCTTTTCTCGGTACTTTTCCATCACTTGCCTGGCGATGAAGATGGCATCCGTTGTTGACCTTCCTGGCATGAACCCGAATTGTTCCTGGGATATCGGGACCAACTCTCGCAGCCTTGAGTCGACCAGCCGCTCGTATAGCTTCATGGTATGAGCAGTCAACTTGATCCCGCGGTAGTTGGAGCAGTCCATCGCGTCGCCCTTCTGCTTGAAGATGGGGAAGATAGTGCTTGTTCTCCAGACGTCCGGCATTCTTCCTTCCACAGTGACGGTGTTGAGGAATCGGGTGAGCCATCCTATTCCGTTCTCTCCGAGCTCCTTCCATACCTCGATTGGCACCCCATCTGGACCTACCGCCTTCCCAACCTTCATCTTCCCTACTTCTCGACGAACCTCATCCTCTGTCCAGAGTGAGATGGGACCAGCCGTTGCCTCTGCTTCTGAAGTGTCCTTGTGGAAGAACTTCTCGTTCAGGAGTGCGCTGTAGTACTGCTCCCACCTGCTCTTAACTTCAGTTGGCTTCCTCAGGATGGCGCCGTTGATGCCCTTTACATTTCTAATTACCCCGATGTCCTGAGTAGCTCGGTGTCGAGCTTTGACCAGCCTGTGAACGAACTTCTCCGCATTCCGGCCCTCCAACTTCTCGTACAAGGCATCCATTTCCGTTTTCTTGGCCTTGGCGACGGCTGCCTTAGCCAGCCCCTTGCAGCTCTTGTAGGCAGCAAGGTCCTCAGGGCTCCGGGTCTTCTGCCAGCGCTTGTACGCTTCTTTCTTCGGCTTTACGACTCGTTGGACATCCACGTTCCAGAACCAAGCTGCCTTGTCTCCCGTGATTCCACCTAGAGTCTCGCCCAGGACCTCCTTGGCGCATCGCAGGATGATCTCAGCCGCGTTGCCCCAGGTCCGCTGCTCTGGTCCCTCCGGATCTGGGAGACCAACTTCCATGATCCTTCGCTTGAGGTCGCCCTTCTCCGCATTGTGCAGCTTCCACCACCGGATTCTCTGCTCGGTTCTGGTCCTTATCTTCTTGGGGAGGTCTATGGCAATGTCTGCCAGGAGGGGCCTATGCTGCGGTGCCAATACTTCGCCAGGGAGTACTTTGACAACCTTCACGGTACTATGATCTTCTTACGAGCAAGTGGTCGATTTCCGTTTGCCTCCCTCCACTGCTGTAGGTTGCCTTCTGAGTCTCCCTTTTTGCGAAGAACGTGCTGCAGACTGCCAGATCGTGGGCCCTAGCCAGGTCTAGAACCATCTCTCCCTCAGCGTTTTTCACTCCTATTCCTCGACCTCCATGCACCCGTTCCACGCCTCTCCTGTCAGTGCCGAGGTGGCCATTCAGATCACCTCCTATGGTGAGGTAGTCGCCTCCCGGCATCGATCTGATGGCATCGTCAAGGCGCTGATAAAACTCGTCCTTCTCACTTTCGGGGCAACCGGCTTGCGGTGCGTATACGGAGATTACTGTCCAGTACCCTTCCTTCGTGTCAATCCTCACAGCCGTTGTCCGATCGCTGACCCTGTTCACAGCTGAGACATAGTCCTTGAGCGACTCCGCTACCGCTATGGCCACGCCGTTCCGCTTGGTATCTTCTCTATTGTAGTAGAGCTTGACACCCTCTCCAATTTCCCTGGCCTTAGCTGCCTTCATCGTGTTTCCTGTAGGCATAGGACTTGAATTTTCCTGCGTGTCATTAGATCAGCAACCTCTCGGGACTTTCCAGTCAGCGATCCTACGTTCAGAGTCCCAGTTCGAACTAGCTTCTTTGGCCGAGGCCGTTCACTCCTCGGTAGCCCTCGCATACTGTCCACAGAACTCGGGCGGGGTTCTGTGCGCCACTTCCGGGTGACGTCCTAGCTTTATGACTGATTTCTTTTGAGACTTTAGACATAGTTGTTGTGACGGGGGTCTTCATCAGCCGGCCTGTCAACCTGGGCCTGACGCTGTTGCTGAACCACTTTTGCAATTTTTGCAAGGCAAGGTTCCGAACCTCGGCGGGGATCGAACTCTCAGCGTTCAGAGGTGCAGACATGAGTCTACACTCTTAACCACTCGGCTATCCCTGCCTTATTCAAACGCGTCTACGAATACAAATGAAAAACACGTGCATGGTAGACCCAGAACGAGATTGGCTCAGGCTTTGTGTTATTTTCACAATACGGGCTTCAGAACTATCGGCAATATTACAACCTCAATGGGTTGTAAAATAGGTCAAAAAAAATTGTGAAACTTCTCTTATGGGGGCTATCGAATGCCGTAATCACGAATGTGCACCCTTTTTTGGCGCGAGCATCAAATGGCGTCATCGTCATTTGGCGCCACGTTGTCACGACAGCTATTTTCACCAAATTCGGAGTAAACTTTTGTGTAGTGGTTGTTTGGTGTCTTGATATTCGTTTGGGACACTCGCGCTGTTCGAGTTTTCTGCTCTCCTGAGCTTTCTCACTTCGTGCCTGAGACTGAGCTTGGGGAGGGAGATGAGACTACAAAGTGTGTAAACCACGCATGGAACTTAAAGGGTGTGAGATCACAGTGTAGTTGGCCAACCCACCTTGGAGCTCTCCTCTCTCCATAGGCTTAGTCCAGATTGCAATCTAATTAGTGAGAGGGCGCATGTTAGTTAGAAATGGGCACCGAATAGCATCAACGACAAAAGCAAATGTAATATTCGTAACCAGGTCCCCAAATAATCCCTATACACAAGATTACAGCGAATTTGGTGAGAATCAGTTGCGGCGCCACCTGGCGCTAATTCGGCTCCAGTGCTAAAAATCGATGTCATATTCGTGAGCAGGGCGCTCAATAACCTTCAAAGGCTAAGATTTAGCGGAAAAAATTGGCCTATCTTACCCTTGCTGGGTTTGCAATACATGGTGCAATAGTGCCGGAATATCCTTAACTCTCCGGAATGAATGCTATGAAGCGGCATGAGGAGGAAACAACTTTCCGCGTCAGCTTTGCGAATAACTATTTTCCTGCAAAGGAAGCCTACAGTACAATCTTGACTCGATTGCTTACTTGAGTACTCTTTTATCTCACAGTTCGCATTGCAAATGTTTAACAAGGATACTGGGTATGAAAAAACTGACAGCATAATTTTGGTACCTATTGGAATTCAAAACAGGAATATTAGCTTCAACTTTCTATGAATCTTGGCAGAGCTCTCTACATACATGAAGTAGAAGTTTACAAATTCGTCGATTAGATTGTTCAAGCGGCAATTATATACAAAACAGAACCGAAATTGCAAGATTTTGTTCGCAAGCTCGACTTTGTAAGGGGAAAAACTTCAGCTTTGAGCAATTTAAATTTCAATTTAAGCTAAGAAACTATTCTTTACATTTATTTTCACGAAACACGTTTAGTACGATCGAATTTGAAAATCAGCTCCCTCTTGCTGAATGCTGCTTACAAATGAGGTTATTACTGCGAAAATGAAAATCTCCTCATACTCAAAATATCCTCCGAATTGATTGTTTGGACGAGATCAGTCCTCCATTTTCGGCTTAATTTTAAAACTTCTCAGCAATTTACATAACAGAATTTTCAAATTCCACTTTTGCTCACCAATGTAAATCGTTCTGAAGGAAATAATGCAATACAGATTTGGGAGTGATTTTCATCCTTTGCCCCTAAACCTGATATTCTCCTATCTCAGGCGCGCCGGTACTCGACGCGAGGTCACTCATGCGACGAGATGACAGGGATGTAGACGAGCCAGTGGACGAGTTGCAGCGCGTACTGCAGTGGTTTGGCGTTGACTTATATGGAAGTACCACAGTACGTCACATCGCACAGTGTGCGCTGCATCGTCCGCTTCCCCGTCCGCATCTACGCCATCTCGCCGCGATGGCTCCTTGTTGGCCACCCGAGCATAGCACAGCATGCACATTTTCCTCTCCCTTCACCGTTTCAGGAACCGCTCATCTTTCCATTTCTCCATGTGACATTATTATACGAAATGGGTGGTGAGCGATCATGTTGATAAGTGGAGATCGTATTTAGAATTCTCATTTCTTACTTCTCCGTTTCCATACCCATATTTTGCCCTATGGCATGCTTGTCAACTGTATCCATGAGAACTTCTCTCATTGAAATGTAATCTCAGCAACGCAAATTATCAGGAATCTCTGGAAACTGCTGACCACTACAACAACTGACACCGCCTCCGAAATTTTGCAAATGTGCTCCTCTCATGAGCAAAATGCGGGCAGTAGTTCTGCTTAACATATGAATGTCATCGAAGCGTTATTCTCTTATTACAATCTCAATTTCCCGTTCATAGAAGTAAGTCGTCACTACTTTTTAACACGCTGTCGACAGCGCAGGAGACATACTCCCGCATTTTGCAGTCCACAACAGACAGCGCGGGATGTGTCCTGCACCCATTACATTCTATTTTGGCGCACATGCGATTCTTTTTGGAGTCTTTTGTATTAATTAAAGAAATAGTCACGTGCAACAATTTGGAGGAGAATATGTGGACCCTAAAATCTTTAGTTTGGTCAGTTTTCCGTTACCCTTTTCATGAATGTGACACCAAATCATACTAGAAGTAAACACGGAACCTAAGGGAGACAAGATATGTGTTTAGATTGGAATGATCAAAGTAAAAATGCTTCTGGCGATCTAATTTCCACTACTGCACCCTTGCGTGGCTTCTACGCACCAAAAATTGCTGATCCGATTTTGTATGAATTCGGTTTACTTTGTTTATCACTCAAATCCGTAGAATGAGCTGAGGCGGCCGCGCTGGCAATCGTGCCGGTCCCACGCGGCCAAAAAACCCGAAACGCGCTGTTCTTAACGTGTTGCAGATTCTTTTATCATAAGAGCTCAGTGTGGTAAACACATCAAAGTATTAGGTTGTTGCGAAAGTCTTTGCGCATTTTCCATTTATCTTGAAAAATCTTTGGGGATCACATCGAAACATTTATTGTAAGACGTGTTTAAACGATAATCAATGCTTTTCTATAGCGCATTTTCGCCGTGGCATTTCACCGCGATTACAGCAGAGAAAATAGCTGTAACTGATGGTATGCTTGACTGCTCCAGCTTTTGCGATTCCAGAAAGTGTGTCGACGGATGCGACGCGGCAAGAAGCCCAGTTGTTGCAATGGACCTTCTAGTTGTCTTCCACAACTTGGCATTTTTTTCGGGTGCCGAAGCCTAAATACTTGAGAAAAAATAACCGATGTGGTCGGCCTGCTACACTGAATGACGAGTATATTCTGAACCTGTATGGAAAGAACCCATTCCCCGCGTTATCAAGCGCAGTAGCGGTCCCTCATTACCGCCTTGAAAAGACGAGGAATTATGGCTTAACAATATTTCGCTATATGACTGACCTCAGGCCACTGAAACTATGATATTTGGCATGGACATTTTGATTTACCGCCTGCGTCGCATTTGATCCGACAACTTTGCTGCTGGTAAGTAGAAGTGGGGTCTTCATATTAACCATACACGAAAGCACCACTGGCTCGGACTTGTAAAACCAAAGATCCCAACGCAGATTCCAACACTGCAACCTGGGAGGCAACTTTCAGGTCTGGTGAAGCTGCAAACGCATTGCTCACTGAGAGCTGTTGCCCACCAGCCCCACTGGTGATGGTGACCGATAATGTTGCCAAGTGGTTGGGCTCGCGGCCACTACTCTAGGGAAACATGGAAAAGTTTACTTGATTGCGGCAACGCTATTCCTCGAAATACGAAGAAGGCCCATCAAAAGTCTCCACTCTTGTCTTGGGAGGTTCTAAGCCGCCTGCTTTATATCAGCCTCTGTTGCTGTCTAACCAACTGATAGAGGAGCAGTCCGATGATTCGGACGTACACGGCGTGGACTTGTTCAGGTTTTTTGCCTCAAAGCTCAGCATTTCTGAACAACCAGTAACCAGACGCTTCCTGCTGAAAGGTAACGTTCTGCCCATTATGGTGGTTTATGTATTTATCAATCAGTGGCTGTACTGGAGAAGAAAAATTGATTGGAAAAAATGTTGACAAATGCGCAAAGACTTTCCCGACAACCTAATAAAACGTAATGAGTTCCCATGCACCCTCACATCTCTTCTGTTTGAGTGGGGAAAGAATTAAGAGTGTAAGCAATTTTTTGTATCCTGCACCCTTTAAAAAATTCTAGGAACAGCATTGAGCTCAAGAAATGACCTTTCCATCTACGTAATAATGATGGGGCCGTTTTCTGTGCGAACTAATCACAGTAGTTCAATTGCACACATATAGAATAATTTTATTTTAAATCAATCGAGTGACGTTGACATACGCCATGTATGCGCCATGCTTTCGATTTTCGACCAGTACCATTAGAGCATTACAGTGCCTATTTGGCAAGCCCCTCGGATTCAATGACCGACGGTAATCCAGACGAGTGATTTTGGTGCTGATGCTCCAGGTGTTTCCGCTTCCAACACACTTGCACATACTATATTAACCACGAAATGATGAATGGATTTATTAAAGCGAGAGATTACGATAAGGGGTGGATGCGGCATGGAAGTAAATGCATTAGTGGAAGCAGTGGTAAGGGGCCGGAGGATGCGATGTGTGATCTTTTCGTGGCCCAAGATGCGCTAGTTGCAGAACGCTGGGCTTGTCAAACCTCCCTGAGCTCCGCCTCCGCCTGAGCCCCGCCTATCAGTAGTTGCCAGCAGCAACATCGTTCGAAAATCATTTTGAACGGGAAAACCACTTCGAGCGGCCGTATCATAAACTTTTCTGTGGAAAACCTTATCACGAAGCATGGTGTCTGTTGGTATCATGACGGCTGTCAGGTTAACACGTGCGAACGACTCCTCACTAGGTTGCTAGATCGTCCTATGTCGGTGGTCAACGGGCAGGCAAAAAGGCCTTAGTTTGCGTGTTATAGACCGATTTTTCTGCTTTTTTTCGCTATTGTCGCATTATTCAGCATCCCCAATTCCACTATAAATCCAACCCTATCTCATCGTAATCTCTCACTTTGATGAAGGCGGCGTTTGATCCACGAATCGTTGACACGATAGCGCGTCTTCCTTCCACTAATCCATTTCCACCCACTATTGAATGTTTCAATGCAAAACTAGCTGTGAGGCTATCAAGGAGGATTATTACCGCAATAAATCGAGTAGACAACTGAGTAAATTGAAGAGTTTTATCAGAACAAGATTTGTTTAAGAGAATAATCAATAAAATCAGATAAAACTGAACTGTAAATAGAAAAGGGATAAATAAAAACAATTTTAAAAATCGGTGAAGCTACGCTGTACGTAGAGAAGGGAAAACTAGACTGGAAAATGAAAATACAATACAATAAGAAGAATTAAAGTAAGATTGTGAACCTTATCCACTACAAAGAGGTGTGAATTTTTGTTCGATCGAATTCCAAGAACGACTCACGATCAGCTGAGTATTAGATGATATCTGAGACCATGATAATGAGTACCTGTCCAAATTCATGGATTTCAGCTCGGCTATGCGATCACAGCTGCGTATCTGGTGGTGATCATCTTTGGAGCATGCGGGAATTTCCTGACGATGTTGGTCGTCGTTCTCAATCCTGCAATGCGCACAACTCGGAATTTCTTCATATTTAATCTCGCACTCTCAGATTTCTTTGTGAGTTGCTTTGCTTTTGTTACATACGTTTGACCCTTGAGCTACCGATCCTGGATATTAAAGGTAAGTAAACATATTTGTGTTCGAAGAATCATCTATGATTACTGGCATTAACCCTTCTCCGCTTTTCTTATTTCCTACTTCTCCCAACTGCAGGAAAATATCTGTTACTCTAGCAGGGATGATAAGCTTCACCAGCCATATTAGTTTTGTGGCCGTTGCGGCACATGAGCTTTTAGGGCTCACACGGTGATAGATTTTGATCTAATTTTGTCGTCAAAATAGTAGGTCTGACGTCTGGCGTGGCTGTGCAACTCATCCGCTGTTAATATTAGCCGATGGATGGTTACACGGATTTAGAATATCCTGCTAATCAGGCGTATTATCGGAATCCATTGATAACTCGTCAATAGCTTCTTACGGGAGCGAAGGTTCTGCACGTTTTCTGATGATCGTAAACCAGAAAGGACCGATCGTCATGTTTTCTTCAGCTGCTCGTTATTCGCTCAAAGGCATAAGTCGCGATGAAGTTGATATGTTATTTTGTTCGAAAGTTAGACAACAATTGTGAAGAGAAACGTGAGTGGGGAGAGAAACCACGAAGCTTGATAAAAATCACTGAAATTTCCTGTGAGGTGGTCCGTGTTACGATCGAGACACGCAGCGTTGCGCGAAGAGAGTAGACGCAAGAGAGCACGACGTACGTGAGAGGGCGCAGACGCCAGGTATGCTGCGATTGTGTGAGTGGCAGCGGTCGCAGCAGTCAAGCAAAGGCATCACCTCCCAGGAGCGCACTTTCAAGTTGCGACAGTACTACCATCCTTGCCATTAGCGATCCTGCCACCTCACTCAAGGCGAAACTTCTCTAAGGATTTGAACACGACCTTCCTTCATTATCCTTATTCTGTTTGAAGAAATCTGTTGACTTATGTTCTGCTCCCGAATGTCGCACCCCACCACTGGGCTTATTCCTTGATGCTTCCCTGATGGCCCACCACCACTTGAAAACCC
The DNA here is from genome assembly GCA_002352805.1 of Teladorsagia circumcincta. Classification (NCBI taxonomy): domain Eukaryota; kingdom Metazoa; phylum Nematoda; class Chromadorea; order Rhabditida; family Trichostrongylidae; genus Teladorsagia; species Teladorsagia circumcincta. Next base: position 73,501 of record KZ344987.1, read on the forward strand.
CTCTCGGAGCGACCTCTCGGCTGATGGTAGGGCCTGAAGCTAGAACTGTAGAAGTGATATTAGCGTTAGATACCAACAATGGATGAAGCACAAAAGTGACGGATGTGTTGATTGAAAGGAGCAGCTTCGACGCGTTGAAATCCGCATTTCAAGTAGACAGACTCCAGGTGATCGTCATTAACTTGTTGAGAATAGCGAGCATAGCCCAATCACAAATCGAGCATTTGTTTCTTCACAAGTCTTATTAGCGTGAAACTAACCAGCATATTATGATTTCTTAGTACTGCACTTTTAGTTCTCATGTACTTCTCTAATTTACGCAGAGAAGTATGTAGCCTCCATTTTTCGGGTTCTCTGAAAACCTCTACGTTATCTGAACTTTCCACGAAGTTGCGTACCTCCTGACTAAGGTTTAGGCTTCCCATTGCACTGGAGTGAATGCCGTGAATGTTCAGCAAACATCAGCGCTCACCGCATCGTCAGCTTGAGATTTAGCCTACCCCCATTTGTGCTACGCTCAGGATGCGGAGTATCATCAGCGCGCCGACAGTAAAGAGTAAGCGGGAGAGCACGCTATACGAGAGGGTGCAGACACACAGCCGCTGCACAGCAAGCAATGAGAGGATCATCAGGACCAGTACTAGGGACTGCAGGCAGCCCCGTTGTCGCAATTTCCTATGTAGTCGGCATACTTGTTCGCAAGTGTCCGAAGGCAACTTTGGTCCTACCACGGACTGCTTGACCGACTGTAAGGCGCGCCTTGAAATTTTTGGCAAGTTTGTTCTGAAAGAGTAGATCAAATTTTGAATCCTTTTGAAAATTTGCTACAATAAATCAACGCTTATAACAAAAAAAAGGACTCAGTAGGCGATATGGCACAACTGTACTACTGTTTTCATTTTTATAGATGGCCTTGTGTAATTACATACGCAACTTCAGGTTTGCACTGTCACTGCTCCGATGACTCTGTATACGGTACTGTATATGTTTTGGCCGTTTGGTACAGCACTTTGTAAAATAGCGGGTTCACTACAGGGATTCAACATATTTCTATCCACATTCTCCATTGCAGCGATAGCACTCGATAGGTGAGGTTTCTCGAAGTAATCTAAGTCTTCGAAGTATTTTTTAACTTCAATTCTGTACAGATATGTACTGGTCATTTTTCCAACAAAACGTGAGCGTCAACAAAATCTCTCGTTGATGTTTTTTGTGTTCATCTGGGTGGTCTCGTTGATATTGGCTGTGCCGTTACTGATCGCCTCGGATCTCAACACCATCTATGAAGATCCTTCTTGCGGTATTTCATTGCGGATATGTCATGAGCAGAACGACATTTGGCAGACGGTTGGTATTATTTTTGCAATTTTTCGATTTCTTCAAGGATTCAAGACTCCGTCTAGCTCGATGTGATTAACGCTGAGGTTGTCAGAGAAAGGTGGGACTGGTTAGAAACATGGTCAACCATTGCTTCATCCGCGAGAATCCTTCCTCGTTCAAATTGCTTCTTGGCATGGTGGTCCTAACTAAAACTATCCTAACTAAAACTTGCCAAAACTTCCTGAAGGCGAAATGGAACCTTCAACGCTTGAGAACGCTAAAAATCATTATTGGCTGAACCAAAGTTTGTGAAACCTTAAAAAAAAATCCCCCCAATTGCGAAAAAAACCTTCCGAAAATACGGTGTCTATTTGTCCGATCATTTCACTAAATGGAGAGACCCCCAAGAGGGCCACCGCGCGGTGAAGGAACAGACGCAGACGCGGCGAAGGACGAGTCGCAGCGCGTGCTGTGCGATTTGAGACGTAGTATGGTACACCCTATGTAATCTGACGCCTAACCGCTACAGTATGCGCTGCGACTCGTCATTTGCCGTGTCTGCGTCTCTTCCTTCGCCGCGCGATGGGCTTCTTGGGGGACCCCTACTAAATGTAACGTCCCACCCTACCGAAATAACAAGCGCTCCACTCGTTGGAAATTTTCCCACCATTGGTTGACCCCAGTGAAAGCACTACGTTGAATTATCACCTGAGGCACTTTTTTCCTGTAAATAGAGAATCATCCACTATTTCGGGTAGAGATGGAGAGTCCCCTCCCTGAGCTCACTGCTGATTTCAGCAAATTACCCTCACATTTCACACATTTTTGTCCTTCGTTGTCCGACTTTGTGGATGAGACAAGCCAGTGATACCCCTTGTACAGCCATTAGATGTGACCCCGATTGGACCACTCCAGCCTCCCACTTCCTTGGGGGTCGGTTGGCAAGAGTCACTGCAGGAAAGGGAACAATTCTGAGTTGGCTTCTACAGTCACGACCCTAACCGAATCAGTGCCTCACGTGGACACCCATCAAAATTGCAACACTTTCACAAATGAGGAAAGAATTTACTGTTTCAGATGATGATCTCCAAACAGGCGTACACGTTATCAGTATTGGCTACTCAATATGCTTTTCCATTGTTCTCTTTGGTGTTTGCGTACACGCGAATCGCTCATCGTATGAAGTTGCGATTCGCCAATCGAAATATGCCCTTTCCGAATACACTAAGTCAAAACCAAAGAAGAAGGTAGCGTGTTTCCTAGAATTGACTCTGCATTCTCTTAATAATAACACCTGTGTTCAGATCAGTAGTGGAACGGCAGCGCCGAACTCATTTGCTTCTCATGTGTGTCGTTGCCGTATTTGCAATTGCATGGCTGCCACTGAATGTTTTCCATATGGTATGTCTATTTTTGCATTCCACGTTATATAGACCTTTGAAAAACAAAGTCTAAGAAGCCTCAGATATTCAGAGTGTAATGTTGTCAGCGCCACGCAACGTGGAAATTTGCTGCCAGTCGCGTGCGGGTGTCCCTCAAGAGGCACACCGCGCGGCGAAAGAAGAGACGCAGATGGGGCAAGGGACGAGTCGCAGCTCATACAGTGCCGGTTAGGCGTCAGATTAAATAGAGGGTACCATACAACGTCTCATATCGCTTAGCACGCGCTGCGACTCGTCCCTTGCCGTCTATTTCTCTTCCTTCGCCGCGCGGTGGGCCTCTTGGACCCGCCGCGTGCGGCAACATTGCGCGGCATTTAGTTTATCCTACTGACGAGATTGCGGCTCTAAGTGGGGACGCATTTTTTGCCACGTGGGACAATGCGGCTCGAGGAGGGGACGCAGCATGGAGCTGACTCTTCTGCGCGGGACTTCCAAAATTATTACGAGGGCAAATTACTCAGATAGTACTTGTGATAGTCATTGTCCGTGCCCGTTTCACTCACTAGGTGTTTTACTCAAGGAGCATTTGAAAGTGATTCTTTGAAGTAAAGCTTGTTATTTCGGAATGTATACAACTGATTTTTTTGCTAGCTATAGTATTGGCGCAACTTCCCTCAAATAGAGATCTGGATCCAATCCCAGTTACGGATTCTGGAGTGGAAAATGATGCTTCTCTGGCTCGCTCTCAAGACGCCCCTAGGCTAAACGAAAAGACTTACGCCTTCTTCGGGAACTATCGACAGAGATACGAAACTTGCAGAGTCTCCACAATTTTTCCTCTGATTTTCAACACTTTTAATGCGGGTGATTCCCGCTATTACAACGCATTTTTCAAAAATAGCAAAAAAAGGCGCGGTCCCACGAAAAAAATCGCGTTGTCGCCAATAGGTTATGGTTTCCACCTGCCGTCGAAGAGACATTATTAGTTACCTATGTAAGTAACTACTAGTAACCCCTTCTGATGAACTCACTGATCTTTTTCACTAGCTTTTTGTAATGAACCGAAGATGCATGATGGGAAGTGGAAAGTGGTAGTGTTGCCCGCAGCCGCGCGCACGAGTAGCGTTGAGTCCTAAATCTATTTCTTCTTAGGCTTATATCTTGTGCCTCTTCGGGACTCTTTATTGGAAGGTGTATGCCAAAGGAGTTCTATGTTAGAATAAAAACACTTAAATGAACATTTGTAAATCCACCTCGGTGCTAAGTGGGTTGGGGGAATGCGCGGTGGCGCATTTCGAATTCGAGCTTTTGCGACGGAGTGATTCGATTTGAAAAATTAAAATTATCCTCTATCTAACCATGGCTAAATTTTCATCGAACCTTAATTTATTAAAAATTTTGCACGTTGTTACTTTTTTCTGGTCAAACGCGACTTTTTTTACCTTCAAACGATCATAACTTTGTTCAATGTCATTCATTCGGGAAGCTGAACGGTATAACTAACTACAGGCCTCAAGCTTTCTGA
>KZ344987.1:77827-90627 GCA_002352805.1 Teladorsagia circumcincta
CTTTTTTCTGGTCAAACGCGACCTTTTTTTACCTTCAAACGATCATAACTTGTTCAATATCACTCATTCAGGAAGCTGAACATGGTATAACAAACTACAGAATTCAAGCTTTCTAACGAATACTAAATCGTCCCTGAAAAATAAGCGGTTCAAAAATTAGTCCCGTTGTTACTTTTTTTGAGGGGTAGTCTTTAAGCCATTTTCTTGAGAGCGCGGGTTTTCTTAGGTTCCACTGCCCGTAACTTCTTGGGAGAAAAATGTCATGCTTGACTTAGGATGTGCTAGAATGCGTCCAGCATGCGTTTGCCCTACATCCCTCGCCTTGGTGCGCGCCACGCCTCGGGCGCCCTTTTGATTCGCTGATTCATTTGAAAGCTCATTCAGAAGGAAGCGTGGATTAGATATGCTCTAGTATCAGTCATTTTGCGTGAACATAAGTGCTGGCTACTGTTTTCACTGCCGGCCATCGACAGAGTACGACCCCCTCCCCCTCAAAGTCCATCCAAGTACGACCCCCCCCCCCGTTGTTACTCGTAACAACGTAGGGTTGACCCTGCCCCCAACCCACTTAGCGCCTCCACCTCCTATCATAGTGAAGATATTGATGCAAATAACGCAACCCCAATCAAGGACGGACGAGGTGCATCTTCAAAAAGGGATTGGTAAACGGGCATGTAGTCTATTCATGGAGTTTGATAAGAACTAATATTGCTCTCTTTGCTACGTCTACGTGTCGGCGAAACCGACACGTAGACGTAGCAAAGAAATGCTTCGAACTTCTTTCATTACTAATCTGCGAGTGGTATAAATTGCTACGAGAGTAGATGTGATGGAATAAATACCGATCCGGAGGGAAGAGGTGAGGGTGGATGGAACTATAACGTACACGCCCTCTAGCGAACTCCAAAAAGACTCAAGTTTTATCACACTTTGTGCTTGCTCGCGTTGTCTTTAGTGAGTATTGGGGCGCGTCATGTTCCATTGATAACATAGATGCTCCAAATGTGAATAAATTGACCAAAAGTTTCTTCTTTGGTCAGACAAAAAATATCCAATCGAGAAAGTAGGAATTTCGCTTTTGAAATTTTTTGAAATGTTTTGAATGCTTACCAATTTGGAAAATCTCCCAGTGTAGAAATTTTCAGAGTCGCAATTCCACTGGTTCATGCCACATATTTGACCAATGGAAAATCTCCCATATGGCCTTTGACAAAATGATTTAATTTGGGAAGTGTAAGATCTCTTTCTTGACAAGCTCTCAATTTATGCTCAGGTCTCAAGTCATGAAATCATTTTGCCAAGGAATTGATCAGAAAAAGCTCAACACTCAGAGCTCGCTTAGTTCCACTGTACAAAAAACCTTGTCGAAATCACTTTGAAGGACATTTTGTTCATATTAAGTAGGGAGCGGGGAGGAAGCATTTGACGTTAATCATCTCGCTCTTGTACGCGCCATGCATTCGACTTATACTCTGATGCGTAGTCGTGTGAAATGTGTTGCATCTGCACAGTGGCTTTGTGGTAGAGTTTCACATGCTCCATAACTGTAACAACACGAAGTCGGGTCATTATCTGACAACAGCGTGGATATTTTTGCTCTTTATCTCCCTTATTTGAAGTTAGTGAAAAACATGCCCGCCACTCTATCGCTGGCACAATTTAAACGTCGTGTAGTCAAATTGCTTCTAAGCAGCGGCAGGTCCTAAAGTTTTCTGAGACTGATTAGTAAGTTATCCTAACATGTATATCCTTTGATGTCGTTTTTTGTATGCATAATTTTGTTCGATAATTCACTCTTATTGTTTTTTTCACGTATGCCTTCCGCAGACGTAATAAACTTATACTTACTTATACTATTCACGTTTGCGATCACATTCCCGGAAGGAGAACAATCACCAGTGGTGCAGCGAAATTTACCTTGCTTTATATTTGGTATTTTCCCATGGTTTTTCTTCTTTCTAAGCAACGCATGTTCGCCCTCCCCCCCCCCCTCAGAAGTGGGGAATAATAATGCATTGTTCGGCACCGACCTGGGTGCTTATTACCCTACCTATCTCGCTGTAGATCCATTACACGGCCCCGTCAAGGAATAATCAGTGTGCTGCGTACTCCTATCCGGTAGCTATGAAATTTTGGCATGACTTCGCAGCCTCAGTTCACATGCGGGTGGCAATTATGCGTGACGCGTTGACGGCCATCACGTACTGGTCTCACGTCATGCCGCAAAACTTCTTGATGAGAGAACAGTCACACTACCTATGTTAGTTCACTCACGGTTTTTTCAGGTTAACACGTTCGAGTGGGTGTCACTCTTCTCGGTGTCGACGTTCGCCGTCTGTCATGTGGCAGCGATGTGCTCTGCATGTCTTAACCCCCTTATCTACGCCTTCTTCAATCACAATTTCCGAACGGAATTCATCGCCCTTTTTGAAAGATTGGGCCTTCGGTGAGCAACAATTCCTGTATTTATTTTTACATTCTCTCAAACTTAGCAAGTCATAGAGTTTAGTCAACACTGGAACGTGATTTAATCCAAGCTCACGTGACCAAGGCCTCGCGGAATCTAAAAGAATATTAGGGATGTTTTTACGAGAAAATGACAGGATGTAATAAAGTCATGGGGGTTTCCATTGAAAGAGGTGGTTATCCTCAATCATAAATGTGCAAGTAATCCGAAGTTGCGAAAGACTTACTTGCCCTTCAAAGTTAACAGTGTACTTCAACAGGTAGGACTCCTTCATAGTATATGTTCTGGATCGGCTAGCTGTCTGGAGCCTTAAAATGTAAGCGCTGTGGCTTGTCCCTCATTTGCTCCCTAGTTCGCATCCCTACTCTCCGAAAGTCGTTTCAGTTGTTCCCCGGCAACCAGTTCCATCACATTCTGAGCCACATGCGCTCGTAAACTAGTACGGGATAGGTGGCCGAATTTATTCCACTCTAGGTATTCTCTCCAGGAATTTCAAATGAATGAATACCCGCTTGATGTACAACTGAACTTTTGGACACTAATTTACTTGCTTCCATTCATTTCCAGAAAAAATGTCGTCCTCTATGGAGGCAGGTTTTTAGAGAATTAAAACAGCCCGCGTGGACAAAAAAAATTGACGCAGCAAATTGGGAACTCTTGCAGCACTCTATTGGTGTAGAACTCCCGATGATTCTTTTCCGAGTGGCTAGACGTAAGATGCATAGTGATGAAGGTTGGCACTCGTAAAAGAGTCGAAAATATGAGAGCGATATGTCAAAAGGGAGTTATTCTGGGCATTTACACTAGTTTCGCAAAAAGAAATTCGACTTATTGGCTCAGCTAGAGCAGCTTCCCTCATTTCTGCTGAAGTGCCCTCTGAACAAAATTACGGTAATTTTGGCTGCCCGACGTCGCTTGAGTAGCCAAATGAAGCCCATGACGGTGTCTAGTTGGCTTGCTGACGTTAACAGCTTTTTTGCAGGAAACTTCGTGGTGTCGTGTTCAGTTGGGACGAAGACCGTGAACGAAAGAAGAGTATGGAACGTGAAAACAAGAATCGAACTAACAACGGTGGTAATCACACGCTGCTAACGACTCACGTCGAACGACTCGACGAGAGTGTGGCATTGAATCCGGACACCGACGAGCAGCTCTGAGATCATCGTGGCAACAGTCGACTGTGATATTCGTATGCGATCACACACATGCCCCATCATATCATCCCTTAAGCCTCTCCTATCATCTCTCACTCAATATCTACTCTCTCATATACAGTCTTTACCACTTTTTCATGCCTACACTTATTATGTATGCTGATCTTTTGTTATCTCTCCACTACGGTTACAAATAGTGCTAGAGATTATTTCCGTCGAGTCTATTGAGATATACAAGCAGTTTACCTGACGAGTATGTATTTTGTTATATGTGTTATTAATTATTACATTGAGCTACGTAGAACCACCCCTTTCCTCTTGTCCGATTATTCATTCGTTTTTTCTTTTCGAATAAATACTCGTATAGGTTTTCATATCAAAATGGGTTGCAGTCTCTCGTTGTCATAATAGGTAAACAAGGAACCGTGATAGACCACTGAACCGCTTTATTAATTCTTTTAATGACGCTTATATGATGTCGTTCATGTGTGACTCGTGCTACTGTTGATTTTGTTATAAGGTTGAAAAATGAAATGCACTTTATATTATAAATTATTTCGTTCATTGATGGTCAGAGAACTCTTTCTTAAAAACACCTAATGCAACGGTAAAACAATGAAACTACTTATACAGGAATGGCCGAAAAAATTGACACTTTGCCCATGGCACATATCACCAAACTTTTATTCGCTTAGGGCGCCGCTGTTGATCGGAAATTTACGGCATAATATTCCATAGATATCCCTCCCCAAGCAGAAGCAGGTACTCCTTCACTGCCCTCGCCGTCAAGCTCGAGAAGGCCTTCGTAATCGCTTCATCCCGAAGCTGCGACAAAATTATTTCCATCGGTTAGCTAACGGGTAGCTTCTCAGAAGCTGCTCTTCCGACTGTGCAAGGCTCCTTACAGCCAGCGCTTCAGATAGCTTCATAACGGTCCATGGTCCGTCGACGACCACGTCGAGCTCGAACCGTGAACAACGTTTCCCTGGCAAATTCTTCTGATCTCGTCGGTGTAGAAGGCCATCATGACGTTTTTTGATAGTTCGGAATGTGCTCTTCAATCTTCAGTTGGGAGCATTTGGTCTGAATTTAGCAAAATCTCACTACTACCGCTCCGAGCGAGAGGTGAAGTGCCTGTTTTTATTGGCCACCGCTGTATATTACTTATTCATTATTACTATGCCCTTGTAGGTGCGCTTCAATAACCCTTTAGCAACCAAATCAGTTATAGAAAAAAGAAAGAAATTGAATTGAAACAAAACTCAAGTTAAGCAATATATTGCACGCAAGTGGGAACCTCTCAGACATTACCTTTTAGATATATATCACTAAAGCCTAATAAGGCGCGTAAGCCAACCCTTTTCAATTTTTTTTTTCAGAACGCTTGTGTGTTTCATGCCATTTGCAAGTCTGCCGGTAATAATCGAAACTATTTCACTCTACGGAAAAATAGCAAGTAGAAAACTTGAACTACATTTTTTCTATTTAATCTAGGACATTGCAGTGATAACGAGGTGGTGCTGGTCTTATCATTCAATCTCAACTTGAGGTCACCTTTCAACAATTTGCAACAAAATAAGACACCAATGAATACTCTTCCGCACAACAGTTTAAGATTCAAGTGAAGCATATGGCTTCCGTAATGCTTGTCTGCATATAGCGAAGCGGTTGTGAAAACAGGACACCCTCTCAATTTAACAAGTTAAGAATAATATTTTCCGAACATAGAGCTTGGGCTTCGGTCGAGCTCGGACTCACCAGTACTGGTTGGGAGGTAATAATCAGGCGTGCCGCGTGTTGTTTTCGCAGGAGTCTCATGACTCATCTCCACTGGTGATCAACTAGGGAACGTTCCATTTATGCGGCAGCAAGAGGAGACTTCCGCAGATTGTCAGATGTGCTTCTTGGTCATGGTCGTTCGGTGCATGTGGTTTCCATCGTGGGTCAGTTCTAGTGTATCCTTTCACTCACCAGGGAGGTCACTAGACCGGTCCGGTGATTTGTCATGAGCTCTTTACCCTTGCACTCTCCTCGAGACGCTGAGTTCAAAACTGTCTTCCCGATCTGCTAAAGGATAGAGAATTGTGAAGCAAGGAAGCGCAGCGGTAGTGCCCCATCTCGCAGGCAAGAGGTTGAGGGAAATGCTCGCAAATTCTTCACACAGGCAACTAATGGCAAGGGTTGATAAATTTTGAACTTATATAGCTTTTCCGCTACATCGACATTGAAAAACAAAAAGCAGGCTCCTCGAGAAACCGCTCCCACCACCTCTTGCCTGCAAGAGCGGGGCACTACCGCAGCGCTTCTTGCTTACTAGCTCCGTTCGAAGAACCGTCTAGAAAGAGCGAAGGCAATTTTGAGCTTATTGTCGTGAAGCGAGTGCATCGGTATGCAGCTTACTGCTAATGGCAGTACCGACGTGATCAGCTTCCCTTGCCAAATGGTGAGCGGTGATGCATTGGTTGTGCCAAAACCCTGTTAGTGGCGCCCAAATGTACTTCCAATTCATGGCGCCATGTGTCTTTATCGAAAGTGAAGGAGGCCCATGGCGAGGTTGACTTCCACGACTCGTATCGCCTTTGTCATTGCGACCAAACTATTAGCTCAATGTCTAGTCGGGAACAGAGGCTGAGCCAAACACAGCGCTGATCTGTTTTACTGCCCTCCTTGCAAAAGAGTCTGTTTGAGGATCGTAAAGCATGGTCGCTTGTTATTGCCATTGATGTATTTCGACTCCTAGTTGGTTATACCGGTTCGAACTTTCAAAACCTTTCTGGCTGACGCTCTAGATGCACTCTTCAACACACCAACATATTTCGCAATGACACTAATTTGACTTGAAGAGATTTAGATTTGGACGAAAATCGGACACGAATTATGGGACAACCCAATAGTTCAATCTTGTCACCATATTTATGTCCCACCCTGTAGACATGTGGGTTTCAAATGATATTACTCTGTCGCCAGATATTGGAAGAGGCGGAAGCACCGAAACGTTCCTGATAATTGGGGAATTCGATGATATAATGTCTAGAGTAGACTTCTCACGTATGAGTATTTTGACATTTTTAACGAAGCCGCAGCATGGGAAGAATTCCAGTAAGTTGGGCGAGCTCAAATTTCCGGTTCTGCCTGCTTTCCAAACATCACCGAGAATATTCAAATGTTTAGGAAAATGTAACGATCAAGGAGAGAATCGATAAGATTCCTATCGTCTCCATTAGGAGAATTGGGTCGTCGATACACCGGCACAACTCTAGACTGCACAGAGCAAGACCGATCAAAACCTTCGAGGCGGAGTAGTTCTGAGTTGAGGAAGGGTGGAGTGTTAAGCAGTACAAGTACGTTTGATTTTGGATATGCAGCAGACACCTCCTCTTTTACTGCCATTACGACCAGTACGAAAGAAGCAATAGGGGTGTGCGTACATCAAGAATTTTAGAAAACATTCAAGATGGTGACCATGCTCAGTGATGAAAACTAAGTCTGGGTTGTGTATATTCAGAAAGAGTGATTGGTGTATTTGTTGCTTGACTTCTCGAATACAAAGGAAAACATGGGATGCCAAGGGCTGTTTAGACGTTTCCCGAGTGACGCCTTTCTGCAAGCTCGCTGCTACGCCTCAATCCCCCACGTTACACTACCCAAATACGTCCTTAGATCTGGCGTTGCGAGCCTTCCATTCCTCCCTTACCTCGACTCACGTTTACGCTTGTAACAGTAAAACTCCTGCGTAGGTACATGCCAGATAAACCAGCGGTGCGCAGACGGTAACTATTTGCAGGGACCCTATTATAATGGTTCTTCGATGGCAGTAGTTCGACCAAACGTGGAAGTGTAGCACCGGGTTTCCTCTGCGGTACACCTCCACGGCTCGCATTCCGCTCCAATACAGTCTAGTATTCCACCGACTTTAATTTCTAGTTCCTATCCGTCATTGTAGCCACTATTCCAGGGGTAGCTGACAGGAGGCACGCTGCGCGGCGAGGTGGCAAAGACGCAGAGGGATTAGTGGGGGGCGACGGACTTTTGGTTCGTCCGGAGTTGCGCGCGGCAAATTGCGCGGCAAACTCCGCAGCGACGCGGATGTGGGATCTATCCTATCTTGCGTCTACGATCCACTGGGACTCGGTCCATCGAACCGTATCGATTTATTGCTTTCACCTGCGCTCTCTCGTTTCAACGGCAGCTACTGACTACTTTGATATCACAAATCTAAATTTCTGCCACTTGTGTGCAAGTAACCTGGTGTGGGGAGTGGTACACTCCCCAGATCACTTAAGTTGCTGAATATTTCGTTATGGACCTTTGACAGGACCTTATTTTGCACCAGTTCAGGCCTCCTTGAACGAAATTTGTATTCACCGCAACGCTTTACTGAAAAAAAAAACTAAGTTTTTCACCTACGATTTCGTAGCAGCGAGGGAAACGTAGTCGTTGTTGGGCCGTCCTTTGCAGAACGGAATTCCTTTGAAGCATTCACGGCATGTCTCATCGACCGGCGTCACCCCTCTGAATCCACACTCCAAGGCTCAGTCTTAGGGCTCTCACCTTCCTCCTTTGAATTGAAAGCCGAGCCATGCGCCATCCTCTCATCGTCTGTGCTGTGGCCATTTGCGAAGGATCGACGAGGAGTCTCCGTCATCGGACGAGCCAAAAGTCCCGCACCCGTTAGTGGGTGAGTCGCAACGCGCACTGATAGCGTCAGGTTTGATAGCGTGTACCATACTACGTCTCATATCGCACAGTACGTGCTGCAAAACGTCCGCTACCCACCTGCGTCTCTGCCATTTCAACAGGCGGCAGGCCTCCTGCAGGGCATTTCTATTTCAGATATTTACATCTTTATGGCTTCATTATAAGATGGACATTTAGACGGAGTTGAAATAGTGTCTTGTTCAGCCTTAATAGATTGGCGAACACGTATCTTCGCGACATGACACTTTTTGAACAAAATCAACGTGTCGAATTATTGTCCGCAGCTGCTCCGACAATATTGGAAACTTCACAAGAACTCTTAGTCAACAGCTTCTGTCGTGATAAAATATCAATATATCAGTATAGTCACTGGTATCGAGAGCAAGATAAAAAAAAATCAAGTCGTGCGCGATTGCAGAAAAATATGTGCAATAGTATCGTACAATATTGGAGTATGAGCAAAACACTGTGGCCGCAACCACTTAGGATGACTGCAATCAAGAAGAGGATTAGGTCAATCGCGAGGAACTTCTCCTAATTAATAACACAATATTAGCGCTTGGACGCCTTCAACCAGACCTTGAAGGCATACTCCACAAGGTGTGGTTAAGCCAATCATTCAGAAGATATGTAAATGGCTACCAATGGAGAAGTTGTAATGAAGAAATCGGGTAAAGAAATTGCGAAAAAAAAACTCAATTAAGTGCCTCACCTCTTGGGATATGGGGAGCGCTGGGGGGATATAGCAGACCTGTCGCGGCCTGGCAACGGTGATTGATGGGATGCCACGCATAACTCATGCTCATCATTTTGTTCAAATGGTTGAGAGAAGCTTGATCAAATTGTGTAAGATGCACGAGGCTTTACCTCTTCTGCTGTCCGAATAAACAAGGAGTGAACACAACATTAAATACTTTCATGACATCATTGAAACAGAGCAACGATTTCAAGGACAATCTGAGAAAATGGAGACACAAAGGATGGCGATACTCTTATATCCTGGGTTTTTGATCGGACGCACGTGGTGGACATCGCTCGTTGAGGGGAAGGGAGTGCGTTCAACGCTGCTCACGTATTCAGAATGAACTTCTTGAACTGCCAAAGCTTGAGTTTTTTCAGCGCCTTAGAACAGAAAGACAAAAGATTCACTTGGCCTGTCATTGAGGCGCGATACCTGATTTGTCGATCAGAAGGAGGTCGGTCACTACACTCGTGCGGCTCGTGGCGATGATAGCTTGACATCCGATTTGAGTGTCTACGTGGTAGGGACTTTTTGTTATGGGACAGCGCGCACCAATCGTACAACCAAGTGTGAATTAACACGTTGATGACAGCACTGCAAGTATGTATGCCAAACCAATTACATTCATTTTAGACCATACATAACCACAATTAATAATAACGTGGTTCACAGAGTGATTCAATATGCTTTAGTTCAGCAGAGATTTTCTAAGTATTACGAAAATGTCTATTGTAATAGAAAAAAGTCGAAGTTTATCTCCAGTTTTTTTTTCATTAACATGAGCATGTCGATAAAAAGGTAATATAAGTAAATAGAAATCTATTCGAACTATAAGGTATATGTTTTCACCGAAACAGCCACGTCCGAAACAATTTGGAACACTTTTACCAAAAGTAAGTGAATTTTGTTTTTCGTTAGCATTACACCTTCTCTGTATAGCAGTTTCACCACTATAACCTTCTCCGCATTGCAAATTTCTGGAATGGTTCTGTACCATTGATGTTTTGCATAGCTACCACTAAAAGTTTACGGATGGGAGGTAAGGCGGATGCGCTCGGAAAATCGCTCCTGTCCCACACTACCTAAAAAAGAAGAAACGCGTCATTTCGTCAAAGTGTCAATGCAAGAGAAACGTTACCTAAACGGAACCCTGGAGAGAAAGAAAAAGGATTTTGCAAGATCCGGAATAAGCTAAAAAAAAAGATATCCGTGAGATAATGGATAAGCGTGAGAATAAGATAAGTACAAGAGAGAAGCGGCAGAATAAGATACCGTTAATAATTGCAAACAAATCCTAAAAACAGTGCAAGATGTCGTGAGCAAACGAAAATGTGCGTTGGAAAATAGTACACGTGAGTAAGACAGACATAGCACAATTAAATATGCAAAACAGTTAACATATGGTGACCTTCTGAAATTAAATGATGATGGGCTCCGACTAAGGATTTCCACACTGGTTCGTTCCCATGTCACACGAATACGAGTTGAGAGATTGATCGGCAGAATAATGGTAAAGGTAACGACGATGATGACAGGATTTGGGGTCTTCCTGCGCCAGTGTGTGCGAAACGGTGCAAGAGAGATTTTTTCTCGCTCAAGTAACGGGTGGGTTGGTGAAGGGTAAGCGGGGATTATGTCCTAGGGATTGCCTCCAAAAAACTCGAATTTGAATAAGCGCGCTGTCACGCTGAAGCGGAATTTTCTGGCAGTCGACCTTTGACAGATTGTCCATATGTCGTCGAAAACACGACCATGTCGTCGGATACTTCGTTGACCACGTCGCGGCTTGCTGAGCAAATAGCTGGATAGCGATTGGCCTCAAGACAGACCCTGCAGGATGCAGGAAACCGTTCAATAGCGGCGGTTTGGGGTATGAACGTACAGGCAGGGTAACGTCAGCAGTCAGTCACAACTTTCAGGCAGCGGTGCGTCACTGAGGCAAATCATTGTCGTGGAAACAGAAGGTGCAGATCCTTTGCGCTCGTGACGAGTTAATTTTTAGAAAGGCTCTTGGACGGATTACGTCGTCGTAAAATGGATGCGTTTTCGCCTAAGTGTTAGGTTTGTCCTTGGGTGAAAGCTGCTACGATTTGTGGGGGGGGGGGGGTCAGTCCCGTCGCGCTCGATTAGGAGATCAGTGGACGCCGGAATGACAAGCTTGGAGTGAAATAAGGGACGTATGTCGAGTAGATGGTGGGTTGGCCCTGAATCCATGAGGCGCCGGAATCAACAGGTCTGCCTTCAAGCTGCTACAAGAACCATGGGTGAGGTGGGAGGCAGGGTCAACCCTGCGTTGCGCAAATTCCAAAATTTTTACGACCCCCTCCTTTTCAGAGGGTATCGGTACGACCCCCCCCCCATACTAACTACTTTGCTTTTTACATAATTTAGTGCTCGTCATTGATGTACGGGCAGTCACCGACATGAAGAAGTCGTGGACCGTGTTCAATCCGCGCGCTTTGTCTCGCTCACAGGAAGGAGTCGAGGCAACATGAAGTTTTATTCATTGAATAAATGGAATTTCTAAATATTTTGCGTAAATCAATAAATGATAGCAATCGTAGAGATATCTACTTTTGGAAACCTGCTAAGTTTTTTTCAATCTCCCAATTCTTTTTCTTTTATAATCTAAAAAACTAAACTCTATAGCAATTACGTTGCAGTAGAAACCCCTCCATTCAGAAGGTTATATTTTTCTTCAAAAGCGGTTTCATGGAACCGGACACCAAAATTTCAAAATTTCAAATATTTTTCTTCCTAAAAAGTATTTCAAATGTGGCGGATGTCCAATATTTCGAAAAACCGTCCCGTTGTTCCGTTTTTGTGCACATACGAGTTTTCGTGCCTTACTTTTTTCAGCGATCACTCCTTCAAAAAATAGTCAAGTTGTTCCGTTTTTGGGGGGTTTGTGGTCCGATTTTTGAGAAGGCGCGAGTTTTCGACATTCAAACACTCATAACTTTCTCCACAGTTGACTCTTTGCAGATGCCTAAGGCTAATTAGAAACTAGAATGTTAGAGCTTTCAAACAAGTACCTTACTTTCTTCGAATGATCACTCTCTCAAAAAATAGTCCCGTTGTTCCGTTTTTCCACCAGATTTTTTTCAAGCCATTTTTCTGAACAGCGACTATGCAGTCTTCAAAAGCCCATAACTTCCTTCAAAGTTGATGTGATGAGAAGCGGTGAAGACTGTTAGACTCTACTCAAAGAGTACTTCATAAGAGGTATAAAATTTTTCTGAAATTCTCTATTTTGCCTCGATTTTCTTAAGGGGTCTCTAGAAGTCAATTCAGCAGGTTCGCTACGCTTGCTCCGCTTAGTCAATATGAAAGCATCGAAATTCTCTTCAGGAAGTTCGTCTGCCCACGTCCACTGGCAGAGAAGGCGTTTCTGTGAGAAAACGCCTGCTCGGGTTTGCGCCTGAACATGTCTGTAGTCAGAAGTCGCACTCGCATTTGGAAGTTCTCCATTTTCCTGAAGAAGCTGTCAATATCGTGATTGAATTGCATTGCACTGTTACGTGATACCCTGTTTCATTTCCCCATAAAGTGCTCCACAATTTGTTCTCCTTGGGATTTCAGGGATGTTCGATCATCGAAGACAGACCATGTTTTTGCACCACGCTTTGTGATCTCGCCTATTGTAATCATCTGGCCTTCTCCATGATTCGATCGACCTATGATGCTTCGGCTGATATTTTTCTTCATCATGATGCTCGACTACATAAAAATTTGTTAT
>KZ344987.1:110081-120475 GCA_002352805.1 Teladorsagia circumcincta
ATTTGCATCAACCCGTCATCCACAGTTTCATTATCGACCTCTTCTACCCCACCAACTTGATCAGGGGGTGTTGCTTTAAGCAAGACATCAGAGTGGGAAGAGTGTAAAAAGCAGCGACAGTACTACTCTGAGGAAATCGACCCAGATCAATATGTAAGACAGGGGAAACAGTATTTCATCAAGTTTCTGGACGAGGAGTTCCCCACAAGATTAACCCTCGGATGAAGTCGACGGCTGGTTCCATTGCACTCTGGACTGGTTCAATGAGGACCACTGTAAGCAAAACTTGGGAAGGCGGTGATTTTAAAAGAAGCGGCAATAGGCTCCCCGATAGCAAGTATCAAGTTGGATCACCCACTTCCTGAACACGATAGCTACGGACAGGATGCCGGACGCTTGCAGAACAAGTGCCGTCTTTCTCATTATCCAACAGGAGTGGACACAATGGAGTGGTCCAACCACTGCAGGATCTAGTCGACTACCCGTACGATGAAACTGTACGAGCACCCAGTCGACTCTAAGCCTGAGGAGCTGGTTCCGATTTTGCAGGAACTATTTGGATTCGTCACACCGGATGTCGTCTTCAATGCTAGACAAGTGATAGAGAGGTATCGAGAGAAGGAAGGACCCTGGCCTCCCTTGATCTGCAGAGCGTTCGACCGACTACCATGACCAGCACTCAGAGGTGAGGGTGCTCAGGGAAAAACTGCTTGCTACCTAATCTAAGCCAAAAATGATGCCATGCACGACCAACTAGACCTTCTTTATCAGTGAAAAACAGTGAAAGGAACGAAAACTACCTCAGCTCTGGAATAAAATTCAACAGAAATAACATATGTTGGAATGTCTTCAGAATATAAGTGATGTGTAACATCAACCATACCATCGCAAATGACACTACGGTATGACGTATAGAAAAAAATTCAAGTCCCGTATAAACAACAGTTTCCGTACTAAACAGATGAAACACCTCCAGCACAATAAGCAAAACTTACAGGAATAGTTTCAAAGCCTACCGATAAAAATAGTACCTTACAGATGAAACTGATATTATAGGAACAGTGCTCGAAGGCAAGACTGTACCACTATAAGTTCATGAGATATTGGAATCAACGGAACAAGAATTCCTTGGGTGCATGCTTTTCTGCGAAAAAGGGCATGACACAGACGACTTTATCGCAACCATAAATGCTAGCAGTTGCGAAGCAGTCGTGCGCAAAGCGTAAGGACGAGCAACTGCAGCCGCATTGTACCGGCCGAATATCAGCTTGCAAGAAATTCGACCAAGCCACGCCCCTCTCCTCAGAACAACACTCACTCAATTCAAATGATCACACGGTTTTCCAGGTAATCCGAAAAACTATTAAATAGTTAACTTTGAGTAAAATGCACGAAATATAGAAATGCGACAGGAGATGTGCCAAATGCTTGATTGCCACATAATTAATTACCATGCTATCAACGAATGAAGGAACCTTCCGAGAGAACCACGGTCAATCCCATGCAACTACTGTCCATTTACACAACACTACTAAAGACCCTATTCAACACTTTTGAAATCTGGATCAATCAATAACATAACTATTTTGACAAAATTGCAACAAAGGGGCACAACAACCACCTCATCTCAGAAAGTTCTAACATCATGCAACATAACAACATGATCAGAAAGGCAGGAATAGTGACGATATACCGGGAAAAGACATCACTACGTCATTCGAAATAGAATCAATTTCACTTGAGAGAAAACATTTCAAACCGATCAATGACGAGAATAAGTTCTGGAATGTGGATTTGAATACATTTTCAATGAAAACTCCTCCAACAGCCACTTTCAAAATTTGCGCGCCTCTTGATGTCTTGCAGGGTTAAGGCAACGGAACAGGGTACTACAGAAGTCAGAACGAGAGAAAAATAGACGTAAATAACGTAATACAGGCATTAGATACAATGAGGTGACACAAATCGAGAAAATGACTACGCTTCACTGGTGTGCTTCGCCTCTACGCGTAATAACCAGCGTAGCGTACTTCTTGTGATGCGCGGCACAAGATACATGAAAAGATTAACGAGAGCGCTTCCACTGCAAGGAGGATAAAACCAATTACGATGATCACCTCGCCCGATGACTCCACCATGTGAGAAATACGTGTGAAGCAGTCCGGCTAAAATGAAAGTTTTTGGGAACCTTGACATATTGCATATTACATACCAACACTCCTCCCGCACATTCAAAAATGGACTACAGTAGCGCTCAAAAGTCTTCAGCCAAATGGTTTTTCGGCAGTAACGTTTTTCTGCCCAATCAAATCAGTTCCAATTTTGATATGTTTAGGAGGCAAGCCTTCTTCACTATACCAGTACATTAGTGTTGGGTAGGAGGGAGAGATAAGAGAGAAAATTATTTCATTAGAAGTGCCCGAGTATGACCCAAGTTCAAATAGATTTAAAATTATTGTAAAAAAGCTCAAAATTCCACAAAACAATCGAGCGCATGACAAAAACATCAAGCATAAGCAGTACTTTGTGAGCAGCCATTTAGAGTTGCTGAAACCTCAACAGAGCCTAGGAGCGAAACCATTTATTGAATGCGCTATCTATTGCAACTACCACCTCAATTTTTCTTTGAATTTGACGAGTTTCTCGCCCACAATCCTAGCCATTTTTTTGCAAAACATTCCCTACTCTTTCCTATAGTGTCCCGATGACGCTTGGGATATGCAACCAAAGTTGGGTTCCATTCACGCGCCATGCTTTCGAGACAGCTCTTGCACAGTCAAAGTGCCATGCTTTGTATCGTTATTTTGCTGAGAGGCGAAGTCAGCACGATGCAAGTGCTATACGCCTTAATACGTAACGCCTTCTGAAACCTAACCCTCTGCGCTAGCCTTCACCACTTCCGGATTCTATGCTTTAGTTCTAACCCTTTTACGGATTACCAACACCAAGCCTCCGCCTCGCTTCACGAACAGCAGCTAATACTTTGGATCAAAACCTTTTCAGACAGGACGTCACACATGCGTTTTGCTGTGGTTCCTAAACATCACAGATCACTATCGTTTCTCCAGGTGATGTTGGAGCCTTGCGGCAATTTACAGTTCAGGTGTGTGCAGACCCATTCCATTCCCTATCACTTCGCCGTCGACAAATTCATACGATTCGAGAGGTGGTGAAGACCGACGTATAGAGTTAGTTTCTGGAAGGCATTGCGTATTCAACCGTATGGCAACTGCGCCGAAATGGCTTCGTCTTCTAGAAATATAGCGATCCAATACATCGCACCTCAAGTGTGCAAGAGTGCTCTCGATAGCACGACGCTCCATAAACGAAGGGACATCTACAGCTGCCTATCTCGAGCGTCATCGAGGCACTATAGAAAAGGTTAGGTAAAGTTTTGGCAGAAAAAGAGCTAGGATTATGAGCGAGAAACTCGTCAAATTTTTAGAAGGATTGGGTCCTCCCAATAGAGAGCGCACTAACTGACTGGTTCCACGCTCAGACCCTGTTGATGCTTCAGCAACTCTAAAATGCTGCCCACAAAGTACTGGTTATACTGGATGTTTTTTATCATCCGGTCGATTGTTTTGTGGAATGTGAGTTTTACAATAATATGAAATCGATCCGCAGTTGGGTCATACTCGGGCACTTCTAATAAAATAATTTTCTCTCTCTTATCTCTTCCTCCTACCCAACACTAGTATTTTGGTATAGTGAAGAAGGCTTGTCTCCTAAACATATCTAAATTGGAACTGATTCGATCAGGCAGAAAAAAAGTTACTGCCGAAAAACTATTTGGCCGAAGAATTTTGAGCGCTACTGTACACGTGGAGAACAACTTATCAGCCTAGTGAGAAAATTTTACGACACTCTGAAGAGAAGTTTTTATGTTGCAACCTACAACCCTCGGAAGAGCAAGGTATGGCGATGAAAGTACTAGCATACAAGAAATCATAGCCCGGATCTTCCACTAAGAGGCGGGCCGCGCCACGGCAGGTGGCGCTTGCCAGGTTTAGGGTCAGCCACGTGGCAATGGGCGCACCCTTTCGCCGCGATACATGTCTATGTTCGTTTCCCTCGCGCAATATAGCAGCGACGCTATCTGTAAGAGCTAAATCACCCAAACATCAACAGCATTCAGCACCCGGAAAAGAGACGTCTGATCGTGGAGCGCCAGTGTGACCGCGAGTAAGTCACTGGCACAAAATTGGTAGAGGACAGCCCTCCGTAAGGGTTAGTATTGCGAAAGCGCAAAACTTATCTCGTTTGGGCCGGAATGAAGGTGTAACACAATTTGACGCTACGCCTGTCAGTAGACGCAGCACCTGGAGCGCCATTTGGGGTGAGTAAAGAAGAGAATGAATGGGCCTTCAAAGGTATGCAAGAGCGCAGCGCTCGAAAGAAAATTTCCTCTGAAAATGTCTGATAAGGAATAACACAGCGATATAAGCATTACTTCTGGAAATCTTCGAAGGGGTGACCAAAAAAAGAAACTTTGCCCATGGCAGACATCAGCAAACTTTTAATCCCCCAGGGCGTCGCTGTTGATGAGTTTCACGACATAATACTCCTTAGATGTCCCTCCATAATCAGAAGCAGGTCCTCCTTCGCTGCCCTCACCGTCTTGTGAATATGACGTCATCTGTCGTTGCCGTCGAGCTCAAGAATGCCTTCCGTAATCGCTCTGTCCCGGAGCAGCAACAAAATTAATTCAATTGAGCGGTGCGTTTTAAATTCCATACCAATGCTACTAAATGCTATCCCTGTGAGAAAACAGAAGAGCGGACCAGCGCGTCGACGGCTGCACTCAACCAACTATGGTAGCACCTTTGACATATTGAAGACAGCCCGGCAGCTGTGTATACTACTTTTGCAGGGAAGCGGGTGCCCAAATCCCCCCCCCCTCTCAAGTTTCCACAGATCATTAGTTTGCATAATTGTAAACGACGTGGCTCACAGAATGGTTAAATACGCTTTAGCTTGGCAGAGGTTTATCACTCCTTACGAAAATTTCTGTTCAGTTCAGTCCTCGTTTTCATTTCACTGACATAACATATGGGTTAAAAAAAGAGTATGAGAAGTAAATACAAACCTATTCAGATAGCAAGACATACGTTTGTACTGAAACAACCGCGTCCACAACGATTTTGAAACTACCACAGCAAAATTAAAATTTGTGTTTCAAGGCACAGCACTTCCTTCTAGTCGGAAATCTTCTTTTTACGTTCATACAATCTTTCCACATTTAAGGTTGTTGAATTATTTCGGACCTTCAGTTTCTGAATTAACAAGCCTTAACTCAGAATGTGGGGTGAGGCTCACGCTCGCCTCAAAATCGCGCCTGCCCCAAGTCAACACGTGATGTCATCACGTGTTGAAGTTACAAAATGATATGACCTCAATTTTTCTTCAAATTTTATGACGAGCTATGTGTAAAGCAACGATTGTGGAATGGTGGATGAGGATCTCTGCTGAAGTCCAAGAAGGAAGGAGTTCCAGGAGTGAACCAGTTCTTCTATGCAAAATGCTTCTGCACATCAAAAAATGTGGTTGACCCATTTCTGAGTTCCTCCCCCTAACATTACATGAGAACAGTTATTCGCTGGCCAACAATGGAAAGCTTTGTCGTGGTTATAAATTTCCTTGAATGCTCTGCACTCAAGACTCAATTACTTAAAAAACCATCTGTAGTTGTATTTCATCACGAAAGTTCATATGTCGCCTATGAGGCACACTTGAGGAACGATACCGGGACGATATCGGGACATTTACACCATAACCAAATCATGTGTCTTCAGAAAGACATTGAAAAATATTCCTGTGACGTCATCCAACGATGTCAAACGCCACAATTACCGCATCTATCAACCACATCTTAACGACCATATCGGCGGACGTTGGGGAATTCGGGTTGTTCTTGGTCAACTACTTATCTCTCGAATAAATCACCTAAGCGTGATCGTCTAAAGCTATTCTGCGAGGCTCCTGCTATCATTTTTCAAAAGCCACCGTACAGCATTCATCCATTTTATGGTTCACTGAGAACTGCATTGATTCAGCCGGTGAACTGAGTCACATTTCAGCCAGCTGCGCTATTCACTGGATTAAATTGAAACTGATAAGACCAACATGAGGCTGCAAACATCTTAATCTAGCTCAGCTAATAAGCGCTTGTATAGGGTAAAAAGAATTGACCATGAGTGCGGTCAAAACCCACCAACTGCTGCTGATCTACCGTACATATGCCGTCTTTGATGAACACATCCTTGGTGCTATCTGTAGCGCCACAGCACATGAAAAGGTCTTGGATTGGCTTAAGATTGCGACGCATTTCGGGAGTTTTCGCTGACGACTCCATAACCTTCAAACGAAATGGCAATATCACAAGGGAAAATTGTTGAAAATGTACAAGGAAACCGAAGCTTGCACAAATACCTTCTGCACCGCTTCAACGAATTTTTCCCTGTTTGACATGGCGAAAATCGTGGCGCCAAGCTCGATGGCAGTGAGAATCATCACGATGAAGAAGAACTATAAGCGAAAAAAGTCAGTCACGGCAAGGTGGAAAAAGATCAAATAGCAGCGGGATGCTGGGCGACCCACCAATCCTAACAGAATTGGACTTTCGCAGGCTGCACCGCAACATCCTAAAAATCCCACACAGAACAGCAGAGCTCCAACAGCAACGAGAATCCATAGTGAAGCTTGGTACTAAAACATTACGTTGTGAGAAAAAAGCTTTCCGAAAACTTGGTCCCTGGCTCAATTCAATCCCATGAGTGTAATACTTGCTCAAGAAATCAGCGAGTGGTTGGTTTATTTTTGAACCCGGATTCACAAGTGATGGTGTTGATACATGATAGCGCAACATGTGCAAAAGCTGCCCAGTGTTGGGCGTTGTAGGCCATCCACCGATCACAACTGCACTATGCCATAGCTTGGAACCTACCCTCTCCTTCAAAAAACAGGAGTGTCGGGTGCAGACCATACACCACAACTGACGACGGCTGCCAGAAAGTGGTGTTGTCAACTGCTGATTTCTCGCGGCCGTCGTCAATTGTAGCATAATGTCTGCACCGACGACTTTCTCTTTTATTGAAAGGGAGGTTACATGCTATTTAAGCAGGTGTCAGACCTCGCGAACGTCATATTAACGGCAGCAGCCACCGTTATACCGCGATAACAAGATTGACATGTGCGCCACACACAAGCTTTTTGATCAGAAATGGTGGGGTGTTGCCGACACCATCTATTGAGGCTTGTTTTACCTGTTTCAAACTGACTCTCACTGTCTAGCTCAGTGAGCGAGATTGACTTGCGAGCATGCTGCACTTGCGATTCGCGCAAATCGCCGAACGGTGGTAGTCAGAAGGGAGTCGCTCACATGGATCACATTGACATTTGAGCGCACTGCCCGTAATTGCCACACCATGCTTTGGCTGGACAACTCATCCACATCGCTCAGCTACTAGCGGATAGCTTGTGTTGGCCTGATGCCAAGGGAAGAGTAGCGGAACGGAATAGGGTGCGCCGACAAGTTGTCCGGACCGGTCGGTTATAGCAGTTACGGACAGCGCGCTCCAATGGATTGCGCCATGTGACGAACATCCTAGTCCGACACCGGGTACCCTACGAGAGGCCCATAGCGAGCGAGATGGCAGGATGCAAACGGTCTCCGGATATTTGTCAACCGTGACGCTAGGCAATTTAGCGTTTTGTTGCGCTGTCTGGGAGCTCTCACATAACGCACTATTACAGAGTCTCCCCTTCTTTACCTCCTTTGGAAGGCTCAGCCCTGCTAACACTGAGAAAGTCTGCTTTTCCTTCTACACTCTCACCCCCCTGGTTGACAGAAGCCTTGTTACCGATGCAGACGGATCAGCGGACGAGACGCAGCGCGTGCTGTGGAGATATGGCGTCAAATTGAACAGAATGTATTAGAGTACGTCCCACACTGCACTGTACGCGCTTCAACTCGTCCGTCGACCCGTCTGCGTCTCCGCCATCCTGCTGCGCGACGGGCCTCCTGTCAGGTAGCGCGGCCACCTCACCAGCATGCATCAGCTCTTGTATAGGTAAAAGCATGCATAGAAGCATAGGCATTATGGGTGTCGAATTAATATTTCAACAACCACTTCAGCTATGGTAAGGTCACTGGAAAATATTGAACGTAAGCCCTTGAATAGTATAGAACGTGCATCCATTCGAGCTATTTGTAATTAAGCCGGACTCTAGTGCTTTCACCGCTCTCAAGTGCGAATTTCTTCAACAGCTCCACATATGTGGATGGTAAAAGCAGCGCGCGAATACCTCATTCCTGACTACACCCAACCACAAAATGAAACTCAGTAAACTCACTTTGGCGATTTCATCGATATGTGTGTGATCAGCACCGTCGACTTTACGAACGAAGTCAGCAAGATGTGAGCCAAAGTTCTTATCGAGGTTTGCCCACAATGAGAAGCCGAAAATTAGCGCACCGAATATACAGATCAGAAGGTTGAAAAGAAAGAAGAAGAACTTCACACAAGAATTCGCACAACCGTACACCATTTCCTGGAAACACGATAACATCAAATAATTGATTCTGAATAAATAATTTATTTATGATTTGAGGACTCGTAAAAATGACGACATCGGTACTGTATAGAAGGAACGATATAATACAAAGGCGACAAAAAACCACTTCAACAACAGCACTGTTCGACAGTCAGGATTCCAGAAAATCAGAAAAAAGCTGGAGCTTCACCGATCTTGACAATCACAAATGTAACATTCACCCTTGGCGCCACAGCTATTTGGCACAATTTAGTTGTAAATGGTGCTCAACAGCAACACAGCCAAAATGATTAAAGCAACAGTCCCAGCAGGGTGATCATGGTCAGAATCGGCTGCAGTCCCCCCCGACCGATTCTGACCACGACCACTTCGAAGCTGTTCAGCTCCTAGTCAAGAAAAGTGACTGAACAAAAAACTCATCTTGGGAAGCCGCTAAGGAGCTGAGCAGCCTCAAAGTAAGCGTGGCTGGAATCGGCCGAGGGGATTGCAGCCGATTCCAACCACGTCCAGCCTGCTGGGACTGTTGCTTTTGGCACGACACTTACATCTACAGATGCTGTCAGAAACAAATGGGTGAATGCGATACGTGAAGTTCCAGCGTACTTGAGCGTAGTTGCCATTTCATCTACCCTCCCCTGCAAATAACGAGAAAGTGTCGGGTGCAGACCATATACCACAAATGACAACGGCCGCGAAAACGTGACACTCAACCACGCCACTTTTTGCGGCCGTCGTCAGTTATGGTATATGGTCTGCACCCAACACTTTCCCGTTATTTGAAAGGGAGTATACGTGTAAGACGTTTTGCAGTCTCGATCGATCCCATGAAAGAAGAGAAGAAGCGATCACGAAAATAGTGATTTCCGTTGCATTCAACCGCAAACGCCGCGCTCAGAACTCGTAATTTGAACGGTTCGGTGACTGACAATAAACAAAATAGGTGTTGATTGTGCCACCACCAAGACTTGAGTGCTATCGCAAGATACGGTGGCATTGCAGCAGCAACGTATTTAAACCACGTTAAACATCGTTTCTTTTCAATTCAAGGGACTAAGCATAACACTAAGGCAGAGAGAGAAAGTGTGTTACACAATTTCTTCCTCCTCACCCCCCCCCCCGCCCTCCTTGGGGGTGCCGTGCGATAACGCCCAGAATTCACCCGACCATTGCGTACTCGACTCTCTCCTTTCCAGCTTTAAACGTGACTTTCTAGGTGCGACGCACGAAAAAAGGTCGTTGCGTTACAGCACCTAGAATAATGTGCACGTACCACCTCCACGCCTCGATCGATGACTGCTAGGTGAAAGTTACCTACTATTTCAATAATGATGAGTTTGGAATGTATAGCTAGAGCCCGCTGACGAAATCAATCCCACCCCCAGCCACACTTCGCACTGCTCAAACACATTGAGGCTGTTTCTCTCACGCCACTTTACACTGTTTGATTCGATAATACTTTAAAATATAAGCGTGACTCCAGGATGATAACCTTGCTTCCAGATGTCGTAACTGCAGACTCATTGACGTGGCTACCAAACAAAAATCGATATCATGTGTACTTTTTGATACATTTAAAGCAACAGTGCCACGACGAATTTGAGGATTGAAGCGGTCGGTAGCGAAGTTGTAGGTAGGGAGTTGACGGATAATGAAGAAAAAAAGGAAGAGAAACGCCGATAAGGCCTTAGAACGGGGGCTCCCCTCCTCGGCTCAGAAATGGAGAGGAGCATGGGGTCATGCTCCTCTTCATTTCTGATAGGTAGGGAGTTGACGGATAATGAAGAAAAAAAGGAAGAGAAACGCCGATAAGGCCTTAGAACGGGGGCTCCCCCTCCTCG
>KZ344987.1:120921-136128 GCA_002352805.1 Teladorsagia circumcincta
TCGCGTCCGCGCCGCGGTGAGCATTCCTCTCCCCCCCCCCCCGCAAGGCCAAGTAGACGCAAGGCAAAACGAGAGTTGCTTTAAAGGATCGACCTAAAATAGGCCGGAGTCCCGAAATGAATACGCAAATACCTGCGCATCCAACCTCGCACTCGCTACGATGGCAAAGAGGCGGTGCGAACGTTGGGGTGTGGTTCACTAGGACAGAAAGCGGAGTTGCCGCTTTTCGCACGCAACGGGGCAGCGCTCCCGCAGCGAAAACAGGTACAGTATGATCGGCGCGCGACTGGAGCACACTATTTGCACTGGTTCTGAGTTACAAGAAAGAGACTGATGATTACTAGCAATGGACTTGATGATGAATGAAGTAATGGGCACTGCAAGTGGACCCTTGAATTGCAGTGAAGAAAGAGGTAGGTTACCTTTGCAGATATGGATGGTAGTGCTTTAGGAAGAGCTGAAGAATGGTTGAAGGACGACTGACGAGACTCACGACAGAGGATCTTCACGACAAAGATTTATAACGGACTGTTCACCAACCACTCATAGAGAACCGCTTTAACGCCATTTCTGAGAGCGTATAACACACTAAATGTTTTCATTAGTGTGAGAGAGTTGATGATCAGTGCATGTTTCAAGGCATTGAGGTTCATTGTCTTGAAGCACGCACTGATCATCAACTCTCTCACACTAATGCACCGCTAAACAACGCATGAGACGTGGCTAAACAACGCATGAGAAACTTGAAAATCCATGCACGTGGAAAAAAAGCTGCTCCAGTCGCGCACCCTTCATACGGTAGAGTTTTCGCTGCGGGAGCGCTCGACCGTCGCGTGCGAGAAGCGGTAGTTCCGCGTTCTGTCCTAGTGAACCACACTCGCGAACGTTGCCCGTCCGCACCTCCTTCGTCGTCAGTGGTTCCCCCCGTTCCAGCGGCATTTGTAGGTGAGTTTTTTGTTCAAGTTCTATTCGTCTATGTTTGGTTAGGACTAGCGCATCGTCCCATACCACAGCATCCAATTTCCAGAACACTCATGGCACAGTTGCTTTAATGACACGTGTGTTGTCTGCAACTACGACAGGACCCGACGGGAAACCGAGTGTACACCCTGCTCCCCTAACATCAACATACCTTCACTTCACACTTTAGAAGCATATCGTTGTGTATTGCACCTATTTGCAAGCATGTGCAATTCTCGTACTTGAAAGCAAGATTATCGTTACTGTCATTCACCATCAGCGTAACAATAAAAGTTTACAAATCGAAATGTATTACGCATTTCTGGAACGAGATGTTTGAGATTCAAAACATCCTGGACATGTATAGTTGGAAAGGGCAGTCTTCCGTGTTGTTACCATTACAGAACCAAGACTTTCCCGAACTTCAGGATATGGGCTAGCGATAATGGGGTGTGGTTCGCTTAGACAGGAAGCGACTTATTCGCCATTCGCGGCGCGCAACGTTTTCGCTGCGGGAGCCCTATGTCCACACAAGAACCAGGGATGATACTAAAGTTCCCGAAGCGAAAATGTATCGCGCTGTGACAAGCAAAAAGGTCGCCTTCTAACCTGACAAACCACACCCGCGATTATGCCATCATCAAGGTACTACATAACTTTCACGGCATGATGTGTCGAACCATAACGAAAGCAGCAACCAAAAATAGTTTATACCGAAAAAGTAATAAATCCAAACTAAGGCTAGTGTTAGTGTCCGCGATCCGTTACAGATTTCGCTGATTTTCGCGATTTGCACGATTCATGCAACGGTTCACGGAAATCACAAGTGCCCGATCAATACTGCATGGATCACACTGTTCTCCAATCCAGCCGCCACTCCTGCTTCATAGTGGAATGTCGACTGCTCATAATTCCACTTGTTTCATATCAGTGTTTCAAATGTTCAAATGGGGCACATTTACCTCCGGCGACCATCGCAGGTTCCGCGAAAATCGCGCAAATCGCATAAATCGCGAAAATCGCGCAAATCAGCGAAACCTGCGACGGATCGCGGACTCTGACACCTGCCTAATATTACTTGAGCGCGCTGTGCAAATAGGAAAGGGCCGACAAAATTAATTGCGAAAAAAAAAAGGATGCTCATGTACTTGAATCACTTCGCGCAATTATTATCTCATCACTATTGAGAGGGAGCTGGACACAGTAGCTATCGTGTCCCGCACCTGACTATGCCGTGCGCGGCTGCAACGCGTTGCTGACAACCGTTTGCCGAAATCACTAGGAACAACAACGCACGCGTCGCGATTGCATACAAAATCAAAGAATGCGCACGTCTATGAATCATCTCCAAGGCTCTCATAGTTTTCGACAAATAATCGAGCCATAGTGTGCTCACCAGCCAGAACTTCTTCGACACTCATAAAAGACTGAGGTGAAATGGTGGGGCTTCTTGACTAGGCTTTAAAACTGACTCAGATAAAATTTCGAGCTATTTTTTGTTATTTCGCTGCTACATATTGATATAATAGCATGTAATATGAATAAATAAATATAACATAATATAATCCAAATAAGTGAAAAAGTAATGAGTTGTTACCACGAAGGCACTGACTACGCATAAACTGACTGCAATCACGCTGCGCGGTACTCCACTGCTTCATGAGATTGGACCTATCCGTTACCTCCATAGCGCAAACTCAAAATCACCCACCCTAAAATGCAAAAATTTACGACTTCCACTGCACGGCAAGCACCACGTGCAGCAACCAGCATCGCAATAAGCGCGCGAGATGCCTAAAATTGGTGGCTGCACGTATACTGCCACCTCCGAAAAAGAAGTGCAAGCAGTACTTCTGCAAAGTACGTCTGGTGAACACTAATTCTCTGGCAGCAAGTTCGCATTGTGCCAGTATCGATGTATTTTCTGCTGGCACTAGGTCCATTGGTGACTCACGACCAAGAAGCGGGTGTATTTGCGATTTATGGAAGGGGATCTTATTTAAAATGGGTACTCCATTTTTGGAAAGGCAGGCAGAAGTAAGGTTACCGACAGCTACCTCAGAGAACAACGAAGGAGAGTTGTTTGAAGAACCCATCCAGGGAATGTACTGACAGTGAAATTTGCCCAGTCAATGACTGACCCTGGTTGCCCTCTTAAAACTCCGTTCAGAATAACTCTGCGACCATGAGCACGAACTTTCGCGCACCTCAATCCAATCCTAGACCATTCAGGAATCACTTCTCGTGACGGCGTACCCTCCCCTTCAAAAAAGAGAAAGTGTCGGGTGCAGACCATATACCACAACAGACGACGGCCGCGAAAACGTAGCAGTTGACGCCAATTTTTCGCGGCTGTCGTCAGTTATGGTACTGGTCTTCACCCGACACTTTCCCGATTTTTGATATAAATGCTATGGTGCAAATTCAAATTTAATAAAACTGCTGAGCAACGAAGCAATAGGCGTTGCTTTGCATTACCTTGGTCATTCTCTTAGGCAATGTGAATAAGTATTGATCCCAGTTGCCGAACACAGGAGTCAAATTTCACTTCTGGGTTTTTTGTCCTATAGACATCTCTGGTAGAAAAAATTATAGAGCCGATGTGTGGTATGGAGCCCATGAATCATTCTAATCGTAAGCGGTTCCTCTACTTGCACGCCAGCTCCCCATTTACCATTGGCATCAAATTGGATAACCCCAAGAAATTCTTCATAAATTCAACTTAAAATTACAAAATTAAGCTAATCAAATACATAGGGCGCATTTAAGGGATCCGGAAACGAATGATGAAAAAAAATGTCATATTTGATAGTGTGCCATGATAATGACCGCGACCTGTAAACGGATCCACGCGTTAGGACAATGCTCGATTCGAACTATATAATCCTGTTCCGTGTCCAGACTTAAAAAGAACGTGATGAACCGACCAACTGCATGCCTCATGAGTCGCACCAGCTAAACGGTGAAAGCATCCATGAATTCACGGATGCTGGATGGGAAATGAAGCGGGAGATGGAATAGAGGGAGGAGTCGAGCATCAATTATCGGAATCAAATAAAAAATATGGAATGTTCATTAATACGTACCGCAGAATACATTGATTGTCGTCGGGTTTCGAAGCTGATAGTGCAGCCAAACTGCTCACTAATTCTACGCGGGACTAATGACGCTAAAGTAAACGGAAATCCGTGGAACATTAATAAAACATGCCGCACTAAAGCCATACTACTAAAGAAATCTGCAAGACATAGGAACAAAGGAATTGCATGGTTTAAAGTTATCGATGCTTAGCACATTCACCTCTTCCCTTCCTTCTTTTGATGGCATCGAATTCCTCATCAATTTCTTGCAAACACAGCATCACAATCTTAGCTTTTAATCATAAAAACTTATTCAAATGGACCACTTTGAAAGGATCTGGGATTAAAGCAGTACTTCAAAGGGCGAATGAATGTCACCAGACGGATGACGCCCTCTGACGTTTTCAATATCGCTCAATAATTTCCAATGAACCGCGAAAGGTTTGCCGTCGAAACATGCAGCCACCTAATGCCGAGCGGCCCCAAAGAGGCCTCATTAAGCCTCGGCGGCACACGCCTTCGATAGCAGCAACTTCTCGCCTTACAACAATAAAAAGAGCAGGCTGCATTCATTCCCAACCAGACTACCGGTAATTACTGCGAGATTGTCCACAACACAAAGAGCTATGCAGTTGTTCAATGAAAGCACTGAGCAAATAGTCCTGCTTTTACACGCGTCAATATTCTTTCCGATAATTTTCATACAGAAAATGGCAAGCTTTAATAATGTTAGAAGTACCATATTGATAGAGCTGCCAGCACGGCTGAACGATAAAGAGGAACGAAGACAAGTAGAAGAATGAAACAAATAAATTAAAAATGTATAGCCCAACACGTCACAATGACGCTAGAGGACGTCTTCACCAAAACACAGCGTCTCTTGCCACTTAATCGAGACAAATATGACTTGCTGCTATCTAATCAGCACCACACCATACCCGCACTCCGATAATATATCGCTAGAGTTCACCATGGCAAAAAAATAATAGATCACACTCAGAGTTTACTGTACTGTTTCGGTCATTTTACTACAAAAGAAGTGTAAAAAATCCATTATGGTGACCTATCAAACACCTTGACAATGTGAATTGATTTAGAGTTCGTTACAAGAGTCTACCATCATCTAGAAAATCAGCCACCATGGGAATCTTGTAAATAAGAACGGTAAATAAATAAGAGCGGTCCCAGAAATTGAAACTAGAAGCCAGCAATTCACGGTTTTTTGTTGTTGACTGATTTGAAAGAAAAAAATGCTAAAAAATATTCTACTATTGAAAAACGCACGTGTTAGACTGGCCTTTTTTGCGAGAATTGACCTACTTCAAGCTACTCCACATTTATCAGATATTAAGGTACGTCAACAATTCGTGTTTTATTGGTTTCGAGAGCCGGTAAATGTCAGCAGAGAATAATTGGATGAGTTGGAGCACAGACATGTGTTCAGTTAACACAAGGAAAGCAAATGGGCATAAGGTCACACCAGTATGGCACCAAAAAAATGAAAGGAGCCGATAAAGAACATTTGTAAACAGACGAGAAAGTAAGACCAAATATTACCTATGCTGCCATCGATTACAACAGCAGTACCAAGTCCAATTTTACCGAAAAAACGAATTCAACTAGAGAATGAATTCACACCTAATTTTCGTATGTGCACAAATAGCCGAAATCCACGTCAAGATGGGAAAGAGTGAGATAGAAAACAAAACAGCAGCGAGCTAATAGCTTTACTCGCGCAACTTCCTTCCTAGCGGAGAGTAATTAACCGTCAGTTACCTTAAAACTTATGAAAAATTTCCTAAGCTTGCCTCGATTCCTCGGCTCACAGAGATCATGAAAAAATAACTTAAGCATACGAATTATCCGAACATTAAGGGTTACCTCAAAATTAATCGAAATCAATAATATCTGAAACACCTGGATCTGAAGCAGACCTGCTAAATACAACATACTTCTCCACGAACCTCGCTCGGCACTTTTTTGAAAAAAAAATGAGAACAATCGCCGATCAAGAGATGAATGCGGGCATAAATGGCGCTGTTCGAGAGCCTCTCGCTTCGCCTGCTTCCTATGTTTTGAAGAGCGAGAAGTTCGAAGAATATACAAATCGTAGTGGTGAGCAACAATAACGTATGTGCGACCATGTCCTGTGTGCTCAAGCGTAAATCAGGGTGTTAGATCAGTGGGAAAACAAATACCGTATGAATAGAACGACTTTTCGCGCTTTTCGCCGCTACGATCGCACCGCTGACCATCCCAGAGTGTCGAACAAGCGAATTCTAGTTAGCCTCCCCACGAGCATG
The DNA here is from genome assembly GCA_002352805.1 of Teladorsagia circumcincta. Lineage (NCBI taxonomy): Eukaryota > Metazoa > Nematoda > Chromadorea > Rhabditida > Trichostrongylidae > Teladorsagia > Teladorsagia circumcincta. The sequence continues at coordinate 127,265 of KZ344987.1, forward strand.
CAAAATAAGTCACGGGACGTGTGCTGAAGCAAAAATGACAACCCTACGGAAGCTCGCGAGAGCCGGAATTCATTACAAGGGACACAACGTTCGCATTCCCCGCCTTGCCGGCATATCAATTATATGAATCTGAGCAAAAGCAGATATGGAATGCTGAATGAGCAGCAATGAGAAGAAAACATTTAACCCTGCAGCCCATCGGAGACATCCACACTCAATGGAGGTAAACACGAAGAAAACGTTCATGCCCGTCCGAATATTGAGTGCGCTACTAATTTCCCGCCGCGCATAACAATCATGAAAACAACTAGGGGTCGCGATTTGCATTTATAGATCTTTAGCTTTTTGAAAGAGTGCAAGCACTGAACAAGACGGCATTCAAGTGGATGATAAGAGCTTGGGTGCATGAGAATTGCATAGCCCCAATGAAATACATTCATTTATAGCTGTGAACAGGAAAGCCTTGCTACGGGATGTGAAGGAAAGGCGTGGTGTTTGTCGGAGCCCACACGTATGTCCCCATAAAAAGGTAGGAAGGTCACCACCAACCTCTTCAATCATAATGACGCCTACCGGTATCGATTAGTGGACCAGGTTGACCATAACGGTGATGACTCAACGCCGACGACCATAAATAGCTCCACTTAGAGCGCGAACACATGAACATTTGAACGCATATGTTCCAGTTTCGCTTTCCTTGTGGGAATAAGGAAACGAGGAACTAAACATGATGAGAGGTGCTATGACGAAAAGCATGGGGTCACGAGTCAACCAAAATATCGACAAGATACAAATATCAGATAAGACCGACACGCAGTCAAGCAATCCATCAGACGCTCGGGTGCTAATCATGGCATGGGTGTTGCTCTAGGAAATGGATTTTCTCTTTGAGCGATGCTCATAGCCCGTTATGGCCCTTCACTAGCAGCTCTCTGGCACTATAGAAGAAGTGCTTGCAATCATGCAGCCGCAGGATTCAAAAATGGGCAGACTAATTGCTGGCATTAGCTGTTTTAATGAGTACCCTACATAGAGTTTATCAGAAAGTTACACCCATCTGATTATCTTGTACACAGAAGACTCCTTTGACTCCTTTTGCAAATCTCAGATTTGTAGTCAGAAAACCTGATCGAAAAAGGCGTGACACCTCGCTAAACTAGTAGCATCGTCGAGCAGCAATTTAACCCTTTCGGACCTAAATTTTTCCGTCGAGAAAATTTTCTTCTACCTATTGTTTATTACACGTGAGCACATATATATATCGTTACAGCGAAATTTAGGAGCTACTCGATCACAAACTAAGAAACTAAGCAGCTTTGAAAATTGGCCCACCTTCTTATTTTTGAGCTTATGTCGGAACAATCCCAAATTTCATGGTTATGACGGAGAAAATTATAATCTTGCACAACATTTTGTCCCATAATTTTCATAACAGAAAGGATCTACTTCAAGTATTTTTGAAAAAGTGACACTTCTCGGCAGGTTGCGGGACCAGCGTCGATTCATTGTTGCACTTATACACAAATACTTGTAATACTAACAGCAACACACAATGAAATAGCGGGTTTAGCTCATAACTAGAAAGGGAAGGTTGACTAAAGCAACCTCCAGCAGGACTAGAAAAAATATGCTGTTACAGCGGTAATGCAGACATTTGAATTTGATGGTAGCAATTGCCACCGCCAGGGCCGAAAGCGTTAAAGCTGTCACATGCAGCTGAAGCGACAAGTATTATACAGATCGAAGAACGTGTTTAGAGATCTTTTTTTGGAGTTTAAGGACCTCGATAAGCGAATGATCAAGGTACACTAGGTGAGAAGGCTCGTAGATGGAGGAAGGGACTACGGCGAGAACTGCCGATTATAGGCAAAGCTATTCAAATGGACGTAAACACACATTTTGCGAATGGCAATAGCTCGGCGTAATGTTGCACTTTTGCCTATGTATTCTCTCACCGCCACTAATTAGCCTCATCCAATTAGCTTATCAGTAATGTAGCGTAGCAGTGCTCTTCGCAACCATCAACGATTATGAAGCAACGAGTACCCGGAAATCTATAGAAGTTGAGGAAAGTGAAGAAATATGCACACTACGACTCGGCTAGAAAGGACAAGTAAACAGGCACACCAGTTCAAGATGGGATAGTACAATGATCGTATCATAAACAATGGCTGGCCCGTGTTGTCTGATATCATGTGACGCTTCTTTCTAGCCTCTACGTCCAATGACAGGCCAATAATGGAAAAATGAGTGCAACAATATCCTTAGTGAGTAAGCAACTAAAGTAAAAGCAAGAGAAAAAAGGAAATACAAATCTCTCCGCAATTTTGAAGTGAACTCCTCAGTTAAATGGACTTCATCATCAAAGTTTCCATATTCAGTGCCTTTTAAAAGTATAAGGCATTCCAAAACTGCTGATCCGAGCTAAGATGAAAGGGGGTGTGGTTCACTAGGACAGAAAGCGACTTTTACGCTTTTCGCATACAAAATTTTTCGCTGCGAGAACCGCAGGTCCACATCTGTTCAGTGGTGGACCTGGGGTCCCCGCGTCGGAAATAGCTTCGGGTGCGAAAAGCGGAAAAAGTCGCTTTCTGTCTTAGCGAACCACATCCGGATGAAGAATACATGGCCTGCTATTTACTTTGGATTCAGCACGCCCTGAAAGGATCCTTCATTTTCGAGGCGATATCAGCTCCAAATACTCTGTTTCAAAAGTATGAAGGCACTCTGGCAAATAGATTTTGACGGTGAAATTTCCTTCCAGTTCATTTGCAAGTCGATGATCATGCTTAGTTAGAGCACACTACGTTTTCAATGTGCGTGAACGGTTTAAACTTTCTACAAATGAACTGCACCCAGATGGTACGACGATTTCGCACACATGAAGTCTTCCACAACGCCTTTCTGAACGGAGTTATGAAGCGAAATCGCGCAGCGGTAGCGGTCGCGACTCATAGTCAAAACGTCGAAGGATCGGTCACCTTTTGTGCTTATTGTTTCAATTCTTCGGGGATACAGCTAAACTGCTTTTGTCAGGCACATTCAACTGAATTGCTGAGGAATGCAAAACAGTGTTCACGATAAGAGACCAATCCTTCGACATCTTGACCGTGAACCGACCACTCCGTTGCGCTATTTTGTTTCATAACTCCGTTCAGAGAATCGTTTGGCAGATTCGGAATGTAGATTTGAGATCAGCATTCGAAGGTGCATCCAGGCTTATGCATCGCTTCTCGAATGGCCATGGCGACTTGAGGGTCTTTCCTTGTCAGACTACCCGGTAACCGCCACCAAACTTCCCCCAGCTGAAGACATTGGATCCTTCCTGGGATCCCTCCATCAGCTGTGGTATCCATCGCCCGTCCTAATAAAGCTTATTCTTGTCGAAAAGATGCCCTAAATTCAGAAGAGCCTTAAATAGTAACCATAATTAGAGTGCTTTCCTACCCTGTAGAAGCACCTGCTGTTCCTCTGAGCTAATTCAAGGTGAGCGTTTCGAGATGCTTACCCAGTCAATAACCTTCATCATGAATTCTTCCACGATACTTGGACATGAGCTGGCACGTATTCAGATGGTATTCTTGATGCGGAAAGCGAAACCTCATGCCGGATCTGGCTGATTGACGTGAAGCAAATGAATGAATTACATTTGTGCCCTTCTAACATTCTGTGATTTCTAGAGAAAGCTGAACCTCTCACACACTTGTTAACACACCCAATATATTGACCACGTGGAGCGACTACAAAGCATTCGGTTTTAGCATTAACCTGTTCCTAGAAGAAGATTAAATCTCCCATATCTAGGTAAGAGACAATGTGTTTTCTTTAGTATGAATCGCAAATGAACTGGAATGAAAGGAAAATTTTACTGCTCAACTACTCTTGCCCAGGTTGCCTTTACCCTTATGAAACAGGAGACATTTCAAAAAATGTTATAAAACGTTTCTAGGTCAATTGCTTTCTAAATCAGAGATGACTGGGGTTCCAGTGCATCTTGAATCCAATAAAATAGGTAGCAACCTATGAATCACTTGTTCCAACTCGAAACTGCTCTTTTCATAGGTACCTTTACACTTTTGAACAGCACCGTATGACTCGGTGATGGTATACGAAACAAATCGAATTTGGCTAGCAAAGGACTTCACTCCAAAAATACGCATATGTGGAAGTTCACAATTAGCGGCTAATTCATAAAAACTTACGGTACCATGTAGAAACATCCATGTAAAACCAAGTGAGAATAGCAAAGGTAGTGCCGCTGCCTAAAATGACCGCAAAGTCGTCATCCAGAAAACGGGACCGCAACCATTTCTGGTCGCGAATAACCGGTTCGAGTGAAAGAACCTAAATGTTCATAGCGCGTATGAGGTATAATAGCAGCAACAGGTCAGATTCAGGTTTAGGGGAGTCTCACAAAAACACAAAGTGCACCGCTGACCCATTTGCATGAAATCTTGAAAGTTCCCCGAGAAACTAGTAGCTATAAAACCAGCGAGGGAAGAGAAGGCCCAGCCTGGAACCTAAGAAAATAGATGACAGCAACTGGTTTTCTCAAGACTACTTCTGTCTAAAACGGGTGTGGTTCACTAGGACAGAAGGCAACTTTTTCCGCTTTTCGCGCGCGAAATATTTTTCGCTGTGGGAACCCCCCCTTGCTCTTAAAGCAACAGTCTCAGCAGGGGCCGGGTGCAGCAAGCCCCAATTAGGGGATGGGTTCCCAAAACCCTGCATCTCTGCTCAGTCGATGACGCAACTCTCGTGCTAAAGAATAGAAGAAGAGTGCAGAGAGGCAGAGTTTTGGGGACCCATCCCCTAGTTGGGGCTTGTTGCGCCTGCCCCAAGGTGGAAGGGGGCGGCTGCAGGAGCGCACCTCCTCTCGCCAGCCGTGAAGATGTGTTCACGATCACGGTTTGCATCGTGAATCGGCTTCATATAGTCCCTATAGTCCCAAAGCGATCGCATATGCCTCCGCAGCCGCGGAGATTTCGATTACATAATCTCCACGGCTGGCAAGAGGTGTGCGACCTTTGTCCGCCACGACCACTTCGACCCTACTGGGGCTGTTGCTTTAAAGCAACAGTCTCAGCAGAGTTTCAAAAATTTGATGCTAGTGGCAGGGGACGATGCGCTAGCACTAGTCAAGCACACATGAATAGAAGCTTATCAAAAAACTCACCTTCAAATGCCGCCAAAAGGGAGATAATGACGAGCGACGGAGGAGGTGCGTACAGCCCCTGTACGCGCCTACTCTTTGCCTTCGTGGAGAGTGCGAGACTAGATGCGCAGGTATTTGCGGTCGTTTCGGGACACCTATTGTGGGTCGATCCTTTAACGCAACTTACGCAGTCCCTACTTGGTCTTGGAAGCAGTATGGGGCGGTATTCAATCCTTGCCCTAGGTGGATTCGTCCCCTAAGTCTGATTCACTCCTTCCCAATTTCGGGGGGACTCCGCTGCGGGACCCGCCTGCAATCGCTCCTTTAAATGTGTGGCGCTGGTACACGCGTGACTAAGGCGTGATTAACGCGGGTACCAGCGCTTACATTTAAAGGAGCGATTGCAGGCGGGTCCTGCAGCGGAGTCCCCCCGAAATTGAGAAGGATTGAATCAGACTTGCCGCCCCGAAATTGAGAAGGATTGAATCAGACTTGGGGGACGAATCCACCTAGGGCAAGGATTGAATACCGCCCATGGTTTTGCTCGCAGTCACGTGACGACGCATTGCGCCCCAATGGCAATTGCTGGCAAGTAGCAAGGCACTGCGGCTATTTGTCATCAGTCGCAATTGGGGAGCGAGCAGTTCAGACACTCTTCCACTCCATCCTTCTCTTCATTTCTGAGCCGAGGAGGGGGGAAGCGTTTTGAGGCCTCGTCGGCCGTTATCTTCCCCTTTTTCTTCATCATTAGTCAACTTCCTACCTATAACTTCGTTACCGACTGCATAACTCCTCGGATTCATTCTGAGACTGTTGCTTTAAGCCGTGGTAGACCCGTGGTTCCCGCAGCGTAAAAAGTTTCGCGCGCGGAAAGCGGAAAAGTCGCTTTCTGTTCTAGGGAGCCATAGCCGTCCAACACGTCGCTTTTCGATCCTTTGATCGTTCCATTCTTTCCGTTGCCCCAGCTATGACACTAATACGATTACCTATCTCCTAAGGTTTATGAACGCTCGTAGCTGGCAATACTGCATACTATGCGAATCAGCCAACAGGGAGCGAACTCGTTCCTTGGGATCGCCATCATGTCCGTGAAGGAAAATATTACATGTTTTCGGAAACCATAACTATTTTTCCTAGCCGAATCTCAATCTATTCCTCAATGTTGTCAGCTATAGATGGTGGCTCATGATAATAAGAAGTTAGTAATTTCTGGAGAATGAATGAACCTAACAACAATTTTGTAAAATGTTGATAGAAATGGGATATTTTTACGGAACACGCATACATCATGAAAATTTAATGCATGGTCGGTGTGTGACAACGGAGCAGTCATAAAAGAAAATAAGAAAAACTGGGCAGAATTGCCAATGAGTGTACAATGACACCCGGCTGATTCATACGTTGTAATCATGACACTACAAGTAGGACATGGCAAACCAAGAAACAAAATAAAAATCGATGCTATCGAAGTTGTTATGAGCCATTGCTACACGCCAGGTTCTCATTTCAGATTTGCCTACTCTGTGTCAATCTGAACTACAAAAGCCTGATTATAAAAAGGGCACCTTACCTGAAATCCTGAAAACAAGAGCGAATTCGTTTTCTGCATCTGTATGAGTCAAGTTGCAGAAGAGATAGCGGGTCTATTCCAGTTAGGGGAGGCATCGTGATGAAGTTTCTCCAGAAAGCTACGGCAACTGCGAGCCAGGGGGAATGAAGGCAGTCTAGAGGGGTGGGGGTGAGGGCAGTCACTTGACATGCGTGTGAAACTAGAATGTGCGGTTTTACAGATGAACGCCGAGAAGCTGCTTAATGATGCCCCCCCCCCTAACTGGAATACACCCGAGATAGCATCAAGAGAACCAAACGCACGGACGATAAAGATTTCGGCCATCACCACCGGGTGTGGTTCACTAAGACAGAAAGCGACTATTCCGTTTGTCGCGCGCGAAATATTCTCGTTTCGGGAACCACAGGTCCACCACTGCTAAAGGGTGGACCCGGGGTTCCGCAGCGAAAAATGTTCCGCGTGCAAATAGGGGAGAAGTCGCTTTCTGTTCTAGTGGACTGTACCCATCGCCACCCGCGCTGCAATTTCGACTTGATCGACCAGGGAAATGAAATAAAGGAATCGTAAAGGGAGGGGGGCATCCACAACACGGTCGATGATGGGTGACTCTAGGACTAAGCCCTGCAGCCGTATTCTGTTCCTCACCCAGGAAAAAGAAAAAAAAAGGTTCCCAACATTTTGGTTTCCAACAACATGGTTTCCTTATTTCCAGCACTGGTTGCTCCTCATGCACACACACAAACATTAAAAGTAGCCAGCTCTCAGGGCAGTTCTGTTAAAAAAAACAAAGAAAATTCAAACGGAGTTTTTCTTCCCCTAGTCTGCGGGAAGGATAGGATACGGCCCCAGGATATGGGAGAAACGCCACGGAGAGAACATATTGCTCCCATCCTCCCGCAGCACCCCTTCACTGCCTAGGGCTTAGTCCCAAGCACAGTAATTGCCTCACTCATCTGAATGCCCCCAACGACATGAGGGCACAATAAAATTATATGAAAGCAACTGATCTCAGTAAAAAATCGTAGCACAGCTTTGAGAAACTTGGGAATTCAAAATTTGAATACGTTTCGTGTTCAGTCGTGTCGCAGTAAAGGGGACTGATATAATATTCAAGTGTGAAATGTGCGATGTAGACTACACACTGGGAAATATAGCGCACACCAGACCTCTACCGGTCCCTAGGAGCTTGTATTGGGTGTCAGCGAAGAATGAGCTTTCCTTTTGAGGTAGGAATTCGGAATCAGGGCCGAATTATTAGGTGCTAAAATCTGTGCTTCCTGGGAGGAACATGTTGCAGCGTTCGTGTAAGCGTTACGAAGTGAATGTCCCCGGGGTAAGTGCTCTTATGAGAAACATGACATGAATTGCTAGAACTAGGAAAAACGGGTTCAAACGGCACGGTGTCGCTCACACCAATTGAAAGTTGAGAGGCTGCAAGGAGACATCCGGGCAGACGGAAGTGGACTAGCTCCAGCTCACACTCAGTGCCATCAAAACACGCCAATAAACACTGCTAGAAAAAAGCTACCAGCAGGTGGAGGCCTACCACATTTCGAAATTCCATGGAAATACTATAGGGTTGGCAAAATCGACGTGAAATCTGATACATCCTGTGCAAAACATAGTTGACGCATTTTATTTCACCCCCATTTTCTGTTGTCAAGAGTAATCTATTTCTCTCTGGGGTTTTAGCCTACACTTACTCGGCAAAGCCAGGCACGACCAACTTGCACGAAAAAAAATTTTGTGGTCTAGATAGAATACACCTTTTATCCAGGGCTTCTTTACATTACACAGTACACGGAAGTCTAGATGCAGTATAGCCCGCATAGCCCCGAAAGTTCGGCGCTAAAAACAAAAAAAAAGAAGAAGGAGGGATTACTTAATTTGGAAGGAACTCCGGAGTGCAATCACTTCTCACGAAATGCGAAAACCACTTTTTGCACAAGGGAACTTGTCCACACAAATCGAAGCTCCTTATCCTATGCATAGACGAAAATCTTGATCTCATTGGCTCACAATGTCCGCTTGTGCCGTCCAGCACTGAAACCGGGTCTATTCCAGTCAGGGGGGCATCATGATGCAGTTTTCCTAGAAAGCCAAGGTAACTGCGAGCCAGGGGGAATGTAGCCAGTCTAG
>KZ344987.1:161935-173105 GCA_002352805.1 Teladorsagia circumcincta
ACCGTTTTGAAAAAGCGCTCCACGTCCTGAACGACCTCCCTTGTCAGTTAAGATCAAATTGGGTGTGAATTGTGATTTTGGACCTACCCGCTTGTGGCGAGAATAAGATCACGTAGCGCGCCAAGGACCATCGTTTCACATGTTTAGATAGTCCATCCGATATGATGTGGGGAGGCATGACGTTGCAAAGGCGTGCCTACCTCCCAATTCCTGATCGCGGAATGCTTCCTGATCGGCGCTATTGTGACGCTGTGCTCCTCACTCATGTGCATCTTTTTCAAAGGTGTCCTTCACTTCAACTCCAATCGTGGAGAAAAGATGCGAGAGCCTCGAGCAGCCCAGGTGGAAAGCCTTTAGAAAGCGAGGATGTCGGCGATTGGTAAAGTCTGCCCGCTTCCTTCAGTTAAATTCTATGGAGCACAGGTGGCGTGCATTCAGGAGAGGTATTGTAGCGCATCTCCATGCGCCAACAACTGTCCAGCAATTGTCGATCGCGGTATCCAAGGAATCCTGAAAGAATTCAAGGAATCCCGCTTCTCTGCAAGAACTCTTAAGCGATCTCGTGGCCAGTATTGGAGTACGTGGCAGAGCATGCCTTGCAGTCCATAGTGTTCATACACCCCATCCAAAACCAGCTCCTCTCCTCTGAATGTCTACCATGAGTTGGAGTAGCTCACCCATCGACCACTTGGGACAGGGTATTTGAAGGAAAATCTTTTTCTGATCATCCCATCCACTTTTCTGCTAATAACTCTGCACTGTATCGCAACATTCACTACTATGCATGTGCCAAATTTGATCGACCTGGGTTAGCTAGCAACCAGATATCATGAGAAAGTTGCTTCCGTCCCTATGTTTTGCACACCAGTGTACTTTTGCAAAGCTACTCTTTCAAGAAGTAGTACACTTGTTCTTTTTCTCTATGGTTAAGTTTTGGGCTATTCTTTCAAGTGGTTATAATTTCTTTATAAAATGTTTCGAGATGTGTAAAAACTTTGGATCAATACGATCGCGTTATAGATTCAGTGATCTCTACTGGAAATCTTTGAAATTGAAACCTTTCTTTTGCAAACCTTTTCTGATTGGAGAACCACTAGAAGGTAATCTACAGATTTCGTGGCACATTGTCACCTGGATTGCTGGAGGCATCAAAGCTTTGAATGACCAGTTTGCTCGTGCGCTCTGAAAAAACAAGGCGTTTTTACGAGAACTCCCGCTCTAGATGTGCCATTTTCTCGTCTTTGGTCAGCAGTAGTAGCAGTAGTACCTAAAAGTCTGACCTCCATTGCCATGCCTTTCGAATTCAGTCACTGGTCCCTGCGCTCACGACCATGGTCAACCATCCGCCGCTGTTCCCGTTCCAAAAATTTGACGACCCCTCCCCAACCCCCATCAGCCTTGAGGAGTCCCCGGATACGCCCCCTCCTTTCCATCCCTGACCACTACCTTAACCATTGCTGCTTTTCCTACGGTATTTGATTCTAAAGCCACTCGACGCAGGAAGGTGTAGTGTTAGGTGATATCAAATAAAAGTTGGGCTATGCAAATTTTTTAATATTAGGTAGAAGAGATAAGGTAGAGAAAGGGAAATAGGAGTGAGTGCCGGCTGATGATTGACGACCGACGACATTCTCCTTGTAAGGTACGGTTGATGACAATCCCTCATCACGGCTCTACTTTGAAAATACGGACCTGATATCTTCGTTTTTGGAGTGAGTTCGTCCTCGAGCTCTGAGCATCTTTCCATGCCACCATTCTCTGAGTTGGCTTTGAGAAGGAGCGGATGTCGAACGATCGAAATGGTAAGGTTCAAATAAATGCAGGTGAGATCAGAAAGCCATCTGGTGACAACCACGTCTTCACATACTCACGTCAGCGTTGTCATTCAACAACACTGGAAGAAACGTTTTGTTAGCAAACTAACGTCCACGACATACCTGCGATGTGGAGAAGCCATTACTATTGACGTAGATATACATTTTTTTCTCGACCGCTATTCGTCCCGGACTAGCCAGAAACGCCGGTCGCACATCTTCCAGGCCGCTCTGCTTCGGGCTCTTCTGCGCTACAGTTGGCCGTAAAACTTCTGCCCATCGAATGGGATGGAAGGGTCTGCCTCTGGGCATTACTTTTCCCCTTGGGTACCAGTCAGTCACTTCATCGGTGAGTCTAGCCACATGACCGGCCCACCTGCGCTTAGAATTGTAGATGGCATCAGCTACGTCCTTTACCATCGTACGAGCGCGGTAGCGCGGATGGTGTCATTAGGTATGCGGTCTCGGAGCGTTACACCGCATATTACCCTCTCCATGGCTCGCTGCGTGACTGCGAGTTTCTCCTCTTCAGAGACTGAGGTGCTCCAAGTCTCCACCCCGTATGTCAAAGCGGTAAGAACATGCAAGTTGAAGACGTGAGCTTTGACTTTGAGATCTACGTGCTTAGAAGTTAGTACATCTCGGAGCTTATTGAAAGCGGTCCAGCCCGCTTTGCGGCGTCTGCTAATTTCGAGCGAGAGGTCGTTATTCATGTTGACCGCTTTGCCGAGATACACGTAAGAAGAGACTCGCTTGATCTCCCGGCCTTCTAGGAGGATCGGCTGGTACTGAACTTGTTCATTGTGCATCCACTGAGTTTTACCGGGATGGATTTGGAGTCCGATTTTGCCGGCTTCTTATCTCATGAGGCTCAGGGATTGCGCAAGATCGGCTGGGTCTTCGCCTATCAGAACACAGTCATCAGCGAAGAGGAGCTGCGTTAAGCGAACGCCGTTAATATTCACTCCTCCGTGCAACGAGATTCGCCTGATGATGTTCTCAAGCGCTATAGCGAACAAGTTCGAGATGTAACCTCACTTTCTCTGACGCCGCGCCGTATTTAACACGGACCGGTGTTTTAATGTGTTTAATATCGGTATAACAGCCCGTGTTGCACTGCCGCGTGATTCTAATATAGGGTTTGGGGATACCGCACTCGCGCATAGCGTTATACACACTCTCATGCTCCACTGTGTCGAAGGCCTTTTTGAAATCGATAAACAGAAGACACAGTGGGGTGCGGCACTTGCGGCAGCGTTCCGTCAGCTGCGATATTACATGAGTGTGGTCGATAGTGGAGAAGCATTCATATATTAGATATATATAACGAGAATAAAATACACAAATGGCCGTTTTGGAAACGAACAAAGCATTCCCCTTGTAAAGATGATGATCCCTACTATATATAATGCGCTAAGTCTGTCTGTCTGTCTGTCCGTCTGTCACGAAATTCGATACTAAGTGAACAACAACCTACAGAGTCCGGGTCAAGTTTGGGATGGGTGGGCCATGTCTCTAGAAGTTCAAAACGTACATCATTCAGGCGGAGCCCCGCCCACAGTGGGCGTGGCGTGCATTGAAATGAGTGGTACTGAGGACCATTATTCCAAATTCAGTCACAAACGGCCGAGGTCGAGAGTGGGGACAAAAGTGGGTATCGCTGTGGGTTTGCAAACCACTTTGAATGGGAAGACCCACCCTCAGTGGGCTGAGCGGTCTCAAAAAAGTGGTGCTCAATGAAATCCCCACTATATATAATGCGCTAAGTCTGTCTGTCTGTCGTTGCCTTTGCACAGCCTCATCATGTGGTAGGTAAGCTCCTGGCTTGAACGTCTTCGAAATTTTCCTTCCCATCTTTCTTGAATGCTGATACATTTCGCGCCACTTTTCATATTCACGTGCAAGAACCGCACCAGTTTGATCCTGAAGCATTGGACTTTGAGTGGCTGGCAACTAAAGCACTATGATCTCACCCTCACTTCCTTAAACCTATAATTAAAAATCGATTATTACGGCTGGTATTGGAGTTGTTCATGATAAATAGAAAGTCATTTCAAGGTGACAAATGGACCTTTCGATTTTGCGCTTCCGATGCGTGCTCCACCGTATTCAGGTTGAAGGGTCAGAATGTTTTCTTCGTTCTTCTACGATTGTACTTCAGTAAACTAATCTTTTCAGAGCTCGATCCTGTCATCAAAGAAAGTCCAGGTACGTTATCGTATTCATGTAGGTAGGAGATGAGAGTTCATAGAAAGATACCCATTCCTTACAGCTCTATTGATTTGCTTACCATTTTTGAATCTTCAACACAGTCGCGCACCACGCCACGGGCGACACATGAGTATCCATGTAGCACGCTATAGCGCGGCAGTCAACCCCGTTGGCTGAGACATGCTTTGTTGTTACAGGGAGCATTTGCATGAACTGATTGCGGCTACTCCAAAGTCATCCTACAACTGTACACATTTGAAAAGTTCAACGTTATCCTGTGGATTCGCCCTAAGATTCAGTCATACATTGTTTTACCACGCACTAGCAGGACTTTTTCCCCGTGTTCGGTTTGAGAGAGTGCCCCAGCTAGCCATCAGCTGCCAGCCACGGACGTCTTCTCACTTGTTGTCTGAGAACATCCTCCTGTGAAACGCGCTTTCGAAGAATTTAAGAACTTTTCTCTCCTGGAGTTGTGGAGCAGAGTTCCAGCATTGGTATCCAGTACTGCTTGCTCGCGTCGCTCAGCATAGGCCGAATCCATTATTTACCCCGAAAAGCCTTACCAGTCGTAACGTAGAAACTTTTAGTTTTTTTCTCTTAACAGTGTAAAATCTCCCTACGAGTATCTATGTAGTTTGGCAAACATTTCTAGAGGTACAAGTCAATATCGATGCTCTCCGCTTTCGAGTCATTTATCTCAGTCCGGGAAACGCTGACACCGCAGGTGGATGTGCATTGAAGATCAAGCGTTGCTGTTGAAACTGTTGCACCATGCAATCACATCCGTTAGTCCTTTGTCCTTGGCGGAGTCCTACCACATCCAAACGCGCAGACCTTCTTTTTGGTCGATCAATTTCGAGCAAAAGTTTCGGCTCTAACACACCCGCTCATTCTCCTACGATTTTCTGATATGCTCTTGGAGACGCTTTCTTGAATGCGTGATCTCTCATTGTAAAAGTTTGTGTTTTAGCTTAGAAACTGAGGCGCAAAAGGAAGCGACGTTTCGAAGTCACCAGCTTAATATAACTCGGTTAGGGGAAAGCCTACAGAGCAGAACAAAAATTGTTGTAGGGAAGCAATGTCTTAGGTATTCCCAGCTTACATGAAGTGAGCGGTCGCCCATCCACAATAGGCGAAGCGTGCCCTTAAGTGAGCGGATTTAATTAATTCGCCTCTGAGATGGCTGAGAGTGTGGGGAAAAGGTGGATAGAGGTCAGCGAAGGAGAACGGATTGGATGTAAGGGGTGGGTGGGCATCCCTCAAAGCGAGTGGAGTTCGAAACGAAGCTTCACAACTCGGTTTCAAGAAGTACCGGGGACCGGAACAAGTGTATAGAAGTTGAAGAAGGGTAGGAGTCATTCGCTAACGGTGGGCAGTGCATCCCTCAAAGTCAAAGTGGGTTGACGTCACCGCGAGATTTATAAATCGTGTGAAGGTCAAACGTTATTGGTGGGTGGGGCATGCGACGTGGTGGGCGGAGCTGAAATTCAAAGTCCCAGCACAATTCAGAGATAGCATGGAAACCGAGACTAAAGCGGATAGAATCTGGCTTCGAAGGGCGAGTCATTATATTCAAAGTGGTCGGGCTAAATTTGGGAATTTCGCAAAAAAAATGCAAAAAAATCCTTCCATTCCGGCGAAGAACTTTTCGTGCGCGCATCAGCGTGGTCTGTAATATGTAACTGGCTATAATGTGTAATGTGAAGCCACACGAGCACTAACAAGAATTCACGACACTAGTTGGATAATATTTGGTTGGAAACGATGTTTTGGAACACTTAATTCGTGCTGTGTCCAGATTTCTCCCGAATGTTCTGGGATCCTTCACTTGTGATATATGTAAAAGGAGTGGACTGTGCTGCGTGTGGTCCTCTAATCAGTTTTTCCAGTAGTGGCGTTTGCATCGCCCAAGATCGCGTCAGACTATCTTAGCGCTCATCCTGTGCGAACTTCGCATGGAGACATCGGCTCACGAGAGGAGTTCGGAATCAGTCCCTAGGAAGAGTGGGACATGATCTCTTACGTGGCGCTTTATTTATGGCTTGAACGCTACGCGGAGACCTCTTTGACGCAACGCACGACTACTGTCCATCTAGACTCCGCGCTGCAATGGAGGATGATTCAAGGCGATTGTCACAATATATGGCAGAGCGTTGAAAGTTTCCTTACCCACGTCTTTTTGGCTTTGGGGTTGGGCAATTTCTGGAGTTGTGGTGCAGATACCGCACGATTTCACCGAGTGGACATCTACACATGTACTGCTTATCGCACGGCAGCGACTATAGATAGCGACATGTGGTCGTTAGTAAGGCAAGTGAACCGTTTGCTCCATATGCGGAAGCAGAGCGGCTCGAAGTATGGGAAACTGGAGTTTCAATCCCTCGGCCTTACGACTATGGAGGAATGGTGATGCTGACAAGTTTTTCGAATTCTAAGGGCATTATCAATGAGTAGTGTTCTGTCTGCAGGATCGACGATGACAAAGGCTACCCACTGCTAGTTGCTCGAAGGGATAGCTGAAAACTTTATGAAATAAAGAGACAAGTCAATCTGCTTCACGGCAACACGAATCGGCGCGGGTATTCGGCCTCAAGCTAGACTGGACCGCGGTTACCCACATGCCATATTAGCCAACCAATCCATACACGTCTTTCACCTTTCCGACTCGCTCGCTCGCTACCTGGGCAACAAGAGACTCGACCACAAAAGTGACCTTCCGACTACCAAAGTTTTCACTTTTTCAACAAAATTTCTCCTAGTTTCCACAAATGTGCGATTAGCCACTTCCCCGAAGGTGACTCATTGTTGCTGACTTCGACGGTCAATAGGTTAAGGGTTCTGGAATGAATATAGGGTGAAAAAATAAATTCCAAGGGATGTGAGGTGTTTAAAGACTTTCTTTCCAACCAATTACATGATAGTAATGTGCAGATTTGCCACCATATCGCTGACAAAGTTGAATAACTCGCCGACTTCTTCGAGCTGAAGGATCCTTGGTCTAAAGTCTTAGTCTCTGATTTTCCGCTAACGAGGACAATACACTTCGCGAATTTCATGTTTTTCTGGTTTTTCAGAAAGCGCTCATCATCACTTGACCCTTTACGTTATTGGCATCGTCACAATTGCATCCACTGTACTGGTTGCTGTTGGTGAGTTGCAAACGGTCCTGAATGAGTTTAGACTGACTGGAATGTAAGGAAACGGGGTGATCGATCAACAGCAATGAAGAGACCATTAACACGTTGACGAAAGGCCGACGCGCATGCGCGTCATACATTTGGCACCGCTTTGGACATTCTCACTCGCATGCTACTCAGAACTTTGCTACTCATTTTTTCGTGCTTGCGCTCCTTCTTCTCGAGTTTTTTGATCCATAGATAATACATAAGTATAACTAAAAACTACATGGCCACCAGAACGGTCGAATATGCCTTAATTTAGCGAAGATATTCTGGACTTACAGGAATTTAAATTCAATTTTTTTCTAGTTTTCCTTTCCTTGTCGTCAATTTTCATAAGAAAGATTGTAGAAGAAGTGAATACGGAACTCTGATTTTCAAGATATTGGTATTTGATGGAAAAGCGAAGCTGGATGTTTTTGCTTTTTCATGGTCATTAAGCATCCTTTAAACACCTCATTCATCTCCTTGAGGCGCTCCAAGCCACAAAAACAAAAGAAAAAGCGTCTAAGCGTTTGAACCCCCTTCCAAGTTATTAGGTGTTTCAGAAAGTTCTGTCGTTTTTCGACCTCGAATTTCAAAAACATGTATCTCGGCTTAAACTAAACAATTCAAGTTCCAATAAAAACCTTTCGAATGCTTGGACCTTCCGCTATACGGTGTTGCTCTAGTGGACATGTAAGTTTGGAGTGCTGGAGCTCTGGAGGCGATGAACTGAGGGAAGGTCTTTTCAGCATCATGTTGGGTTTTGATGCATTTCTCTTTAAGAGAGCTATCGCGATCCTCGGAAAAGTGACAGTAGATAGACCAGAGGTTTAGTGAGTACGATGTTCGCAGTGTCACTTCGTAGCCGAACTGGTTCAACTTGGGCAGGGTTGATTGTGTGATGTGCGTCCAGGCCATCTGTCATTGATGAGTCGGTCCTATCATAATGAGGGATATCAGCCAAATGTGCTAAAGTTCTGAGAGTATTTTGACATATTCTCAGAAGTACTTCGCCACTGTGAAAGTTCCACCTGGTTCCAAAGGGCTAGACCGGCCGCTGATCTCATGAAAGTTGCCATAACCCTCCTTCAGCACAATTTAAGTTTTGCGAAATTTGTCGAGCTTGTTCGTTGTCGATCTAGTCGCTTTCAATACATAAAACAGCTACAAATTTTGGACGACCTTTCCAATTGGGGCTTCGTCGCGGCACGCTCTATCACATTTTTTGGACTATCCAGCTGCCTCCGTATAGCTTGGCTCCACAAACCATATACAATACGTACAGGTAGGGCAGAGCCTTCTCAATAGTCCTGCGCACAAGTGCTCATCAGAACTTTTGGCTAATGGGTGGCAACGTCAGAGATCCGACCACCACCCTCATCATACCCAAGGCTCTCACTTTCGTTACTTTTTTACGCTTGCTACGTTTCTTTTTGAACTACTTCTATGTAGCATACTCTGCGCGAATCTAAGCCAAGTGTATCGTTAATATCTTGACCTGCTCTCGCTACTCTCTAGTCTATTTAAGGCTAAAAAATGAAAATCATGCCAACTTGCTGATCGAGTATACCGCATTCAAACCATTGTAAAAGTCTTGAAAAAAGTTTTTGAGCAAACCTGAGGCAGGCTTCGATAGAGCAGGAAAAGCTCTACAAAATGGTGACCACGCTGATGACTGTTTCTTAGAAAATCAAGAAAAAAAGAACCATGTAACTGTGGGGTGTCAGAAGACGACGGAACTTTCTGAAACACCCAATGATATGCAAATCTAAGAACATGTACGCTGAGAGAGGATCAGCATACCCATGTGACGCGCGAATGGGGCTCTGCAAGCCAAAAAAACAAGAGTTATTTAAGTTAATGTGCCTTGGGCGATAATGGATGTCTTTTGCTTGGAAAGAAGTTATGGACGGGAATACGTTACTTTTGTCTCATGGGAACTCTTTGCACGCGCCAAAACATAGCTGACTGCGAAATCCGAATGGACCCTCTCGCTTTGCTCAACTGTGAGAAACGCAAGAAGAATACACTTGGTCCACCACTTGGCGACCTGCATCGAGGGGTGGGAGGGAGCAATTAAACTTGACTGGAAATAAAGCGTCACACTGAGCCGTGCTAACGTTGCGGGATCGCCGAGCCTATGTGGTAGTGCTCTCGAAATATGCACTCCAAGGGATGAGAACTCATGACCTGCCGGCTGGAGAGCGAGACACTACCACTACTCCACGGCCTTTGAATGTCCGGACGCTAGCTTGGTCATACAGTAACGGTCAAAAGGGTTCGCCGAAACAGTTTTTGTTGCGTTTCTTTTTTCTCAGGAAAAAAAGACCTAAAGTCAGCTAGAGACTTTTCTTTCTAAACATCGTGTATATTTGGGATTAAAGGTTCAAAAACATCCGAGGACATAGCGTATTAATATTGAGCGGTTTCTTCGAGGGAGAAAAAAATTAGAGCACGGGAAACCGTTCTGGCGAACCCTTTTGACTGCTACTGTATGTGACGCTTTACTTCAAGCCAACTTTGACTGCTAACAATTTCTTTGGCAGGTTCATTTTGCAGTTTTAGTTTCCACATTAGTAATCAGCGTTTGAAGCTGTATCGATATACCTGACTTCCATTCGGAATTCCATGAGAAGTTGAATCCTCCCCTGTTGGCTCTTCTCTTCTAGCGTGGGATCCTGTGCGTTGTCTTTAGTGATCACGACTGACACACTGATGTAGGAAAAGAATACAAGGTTCACGTGGATGATTCCTTCACTGTAAGAATTACGTTAGAGGATTTTCACTAAAATGCTAGACTTGCTCGATATCAGTGGTCATGTGGTTGATTGTTCTCTTGGGTTATCCGTTACGTTCCTCGAATGAGGTGGGTACGCGATTTCCAAGTTGATTTTTTTCTGTGGGTCAGAAAACTTCACATAACAGGTGTAAGTTTGGATTGAGTGACTTCCTAAGGAGAAACCCTCCAGAAAAAAAGCGCGTGTCAATTGATTTTTGGCCTTTACTGTACTTTCATTTTGAGCGAAGCAATCTCACCTGAGGGATCGTGGTTGCCTCTATATTTTGAAATGATGACTCGCCCGTCCTCAACTTTTCCAGAAGGCTATTCCGTCACTGCCATTACACTCAATGATTTTGCTATTGTGATTACGGTGTTACGCGTGGCTTCTAATGAGCACTTGGAGTAAACGGCACAGATACTGTTTTCTATGAAGAACCCCTTTTCCTCCACTTCCTTGTTTGTTTCTATTCTAGTTGTCTAATATCATTTGGGGACCGTTTGAAAATTCGTTCGGGAAAGGCTTTTGTATGCATTGATTGCGATATTTCAGTCAGAGTTGTTTGTTTGAGAAGCGATAGAAAGTCGTCTATTGCTAGCCAGTCCGGAAACTTCAGCAATACGAAAAATGTAGGTTGTTTTCTGCAGTTTCACTGAGAAGATGAAGAAAAATAGTTCTTGTTTCAACGTGTAACTTAGCTTCAAAGAAACCCACCTGCTGCCATCTACGGTGAGAGGCATTACTTTCGTACTTTTTGTTCACATACATATTAGGGTGTCTCGAAAATTCACGCGCATTTTTGTATCTTCTATACTCACTAGTGCCTGTAGATCCCCAAGCTTTTTTTAATCATTCTACGTGGGATATGCACAGCGCCCTACTTATAGTAAATTATATGTGGATCCCACTCGTTCGAACGTTTTTTTTTTTTCGAGTCCGGAAAGTAGATTCGTGTTCTCAACGATTTTCTTTATGATTTTCAACCAGACCAAACCGCTGTCGAAGCATGACGCAATATTTGCACTGCGATACATATTCTTGCCTATCGTGCAGTGCCAGAATGGTTTCATCTCCTTCCCTCTGGTAGCCGCTGTCACCCTTCGCGTCGAGGGAAAATTTGAAACACCACCCCGCCCCCCCCCCCCCCCACCCTATACGTAACGTAAACGGACGTCGTCCGACCTGTCGACCAAACCTAACT
>KZ344987.1:173205-184246 GCA_002352805.1 Teladorsagia circumcincta
CCCCCCCCCCCCCCCCCCCCCCCCCCAATCAGTAACGAAGGCTGCCATGCACAACTATTCTATGCGTAGAAATAGCCTTAAAATGTGACCTTGTAACGCATGGTTTACGATGAAACAGTTTATCTACTGGGGACCACGTTGAAAATTGAACACGTATTTGAATGAACATAACTTACTTCGGTGATCTTTCTAGCTAGTGCTGAAATTGTGGAAATTAATGAGGATTGACAGTTCCGTAATAACTAACAAGCCAAATTCTCGAGAGTGCGAGTTCTCACTGTTTAAAAGGCATAGCTTCCTTCACTTTCTCGAGAAAGGACAGTTAAAGGAATCTTCCGCGGAAAAGGCTCCGCCCCCATTACCACAGAAAACGATACCTCAAACGAATCTTCCACGGAAAGGGTGATCATTTTGTCTTGTGTGTAGGATAAGTATTACTGAAACTAAGGCTCATGCTCCGTTCCTTTTGCTATGCTCATCAGGTTAGGGATTTGAGGTATCGTTTTTTCTGTGGTAATGGGGGCGGAGTCTTTTCCGAAGATTCCTTTAAAGGTACGGGACTGGATCAATTTAGTTTGTTGTTTTGTTCGAAAATTTGACAATAAGTGCAATGAGGCACGTCAGTGTTAAGAAAAAGCGAAAAGCGCTCGAATCGCTCACAAATTTACCAAAAATTTACCCTTCGACTTGTTTCGAGGAAATTTTTGTATAATAGTTACAAATTTTCCATAAGGTTTTGCAGAAGAAAAGTAAAATAGCCCTTCTTCTTGCCCCTCAATATAAGCACCTTTTGATAAGAAAAGATCAAATTTCGCCATGTCATGCTCGAAAGTCTACCTTTGAATAAATTACCTCTAAAAAAACAGCTGCAGGCCTTGAACAAAGATAGCGGGAGGGGGGGGGGGGGAGAGCGCTGCTTACGTTTTTGGATAGCTGTTCTGATAGATTGTGAAGCATTATCATTATATGCACATAATCAAGCTTCTCTTGAAGGATGCTTGCAATCCCGCCCAGTGGTAATCTGGGTTACGCCCAACCATCCTGCGCTCCTGAGCTTATAATTTTGTCGTCTATACGCTTATGATTTCAGCCGTGAACTCATCCAAATTCAGCTGTTTGACGGTCCAGTTTTCCGAACTTTGGTAGCTTCTTGGTTCCCCGCTGCCGTACCATCACCCCCCTCCACCTCCATATTTGATCAATATCATCTGATTGTACTTACTCCCGCTAAAGGAATCATACACGGAAAAAGCTCTGCCCTCATTACCACAAAAACGATACCTTAGGCACCTAGCCTCATGAGCACAGCAAAAAGAACGGAACATAAGCGTTAGTTTCGATAGCCATAATCCTACACACAAAACCGAACGATCACTCTTTCCGTGGAAGATTCTTTAGAGGTACTGTTTTTCTGTGGTAATGAAGGCGGAGCTTTTTCCGGTGAAGATTCCTTTAAAGGAGGACTCTTCGGAAAGAACGAAGGTCGAAGAAGGGAGAAACTACCTAGTGGGAAGACCGGTGGACCTCTTGAGGGTGCGGACAGTCACGCAATTGGGAGCGAAAAATTTGACCTCGGAGAGCTAGCGTAGCGCAATCTTGGCGGGTTCGACTGTCTCCGCCCACCGTCTATCTAGTCACTCGCCACAGGTCTATACGCGGCGAGTGATTAGTTAGCCGAGATAGCGTTATATCGAGGAGGGCACAGCGACTGGAGTGGCATCAATGCCGAGATCAAGGGGAAAGGAAATTGTCCCATTTCTTGGGTTCTAGGCCGTTACTCATGGTTTTTCTCTCTTTCTAGTACCAATCACCATCCCTAACTTAATTTAAAGTGGGTTGCTTTTTCATCGTGAATCCTGCCTTTAAGGCAAATCAAACTATTCATATGAGAATATACGCGATTTGTGCACAAATTTGTTACAGTTTGAAGACAGAAAGTATAAACAGTCTGATAGTGAAAAGATGATATTACAGGGCAGTACACAATCGATGAATACCGCAATCGGTCAATCCTATGACGCTATGAAGAAAAAAGTGTCGTTCTCTCTGCCAGCTAACGAGAAAGATGTTCTCATAACGTATTCATGTGATGAGCTCGAGGATTCAGAGAGAACTCCAGATTTTTCCGCAAGTAATGAGGCATCGCTCTCTTCATTAGCGTCCTGCTCCTCCCTACCGAACAATCACAGCCAATCGAAACCTACTGATGATAACGGTAACGTGGAGATGGTTGACATAGAACCAGTAGAGACTCCGGACCCGAGTCACAACCACAAAATGGTTTAGGAATGGTTGATCTTCACTGTAAAAAGCCTCTCCTTTTACTTAGTTCTGTTGAGTTTGTTTTTCTACGCTACAATTTGTTTTCTAGGAACTTGCGTCTTTTATTGCATTTGAAAGTGCCGAGACGCATTTACGTGTTTCAACAGAGTTCTCGCAGAGATTATTAATTGTATGTAGTATTTGATTTCCATTATTATATTGATAAAGATTTCTATGATTTGCTATCTATAATGAAACAACATGCAAAGTGAATCAGGTCCGACTCGAGTTCTAATATGACTCGAAGCGGCTCAGAGAATGAAACCTTACATTTTAGAGCAGGGAATGTTCGCTATTGGTGCTCGCAAACAGCAATTTTCTAAAGCTTGATCCGCAACATGCCATCAAACCAGATGTGGAGGGGTCAAATTTGAGAGTGAAGTGATTGAAATAATGGTAATGGTACGGTAATGGTAATGGTAATGGTATAATGGTAATGGTGATAATGGTAACGAATAATGTGTGAGGGTACGCAATGAAGAGAAATGTGATTCTGCACAGTTAATATTCAAAGACACATTCCGCGATCAAATAGGTGTCAAGGGTGGCCTTTGCACGTATGCGCCTGAGCCTTACTATAACTTCATTGGTTAGCCCACCATCTTGGTATGGTAAAATGCGATAAATAAGTGGCCAGTCATCTAACAATGAGCAGGCCTCGTTCGAAATATCAGCGCGCAATGTGATTTGAAAGGGATTTCAGGTGAAAATCCAGTTGGGGGGAGCCATTCCATTGTGCTCTCCAGTACTCAATATAAGAACGAGAGCGCTGGTGACACGTAATCGATCATTCAAAGTGTACTTCTGATAAGTACTGGTGTAGGTTGGGAGTAATCCAGAGGTGCTTTCACGGAATGTCCGCCCATGGTCCAAAAAACGGTCCTGGACGAGGGAAATAGAGAGTTTGACCTTGGTTTAGGGAAGAGGGAAGCGATGTAGATAAGCTTTGACGCCCACCGACTATGCGATCGCTCATAGCATGTATACAGGGGTGGCCAAAAAAGAGACACTCCACCCTCACTCGGACTAATGCCACTTTGCTAAATTCAAACTAAACGCTCCCAATTGATGATTGAAGAGCATATTCCGTTCTATCAGCAGAGGTCATGATAGCCTTCTAAACCGACGAAATCAGAAGAAAATACCATGGGAACCTTGTGCACGGCTCGAGCTCAACGTGGTCCTAAACGGATCGTGAACCATTATGAGGCTATTAAAAGCGCTGGCCGGGAGGGGACTTGCATAGTTGGAGGTACTGTTCATAGGAAGATATCCATCAGCTATTCGATTGAATTAATTTTGTCACTGCTTCGAGCTGGAGCGATTTCGGAAGGCATACTTGAGCTCGACGGCGACGGCAGATGACGTCATATTCCGAAGACGGTGAGGGCAGTGAAGAAGTACCTGCTTCTGCTTATGGAGGGACAAACCCCGGGGGCAGCAAAGTCGGTGATGTGTGCCCTGGGTGATGTGTTTCTTTTTTTTGGCCACTTGTGTATACGCGGCAAGTGATAAGACAGCAGAGAGAGCGTTGCTTGCAGAGGGCAGTAACGATGAGAGTCGCATCGATGCGGAAATTAACAGGCAAGGAAGGGTCCCGTTTCTCGGGTACAAGACTGTTTCTCATGGTTTCCTTCATCCTTGCACTACTGAACACCACCCTTGATTTTAATAAGCTGCTTTTTCATCGTGAAATCCGCCTCCAATAGCCCTCATGATGAAGGAAAATTCACTTTTTTGGGGAAGTTCTCCGTAAAATTTGGTATAAACTGACCTTTTTCAAACAGTCTTTACCGATTGACATTCATGCTTCACTTACCTTCTTCTTCTAGAACAGTGTCATCAATGAAGGTCGTTATGGAAGGTTATTCTTCCCACACATCCAACGATTATACAATCAATGGAAGATGTGATGTGTTACGAACGCTGCAACGGTGTGCAATTGTGGCCACAAGTATTGCCACAGGAGATATATTCACAGAAGAGGTCAACGCAGTCAATCGCCTGCACGCTCGTCCAGCTGCGACGAAGGCAGTTTCTGCAGCATCTCATCGTCTTTCTCTGTTCAAGGATTTATTTGTTCCCAATCGTACGCGTCTTGATATTCCCGCTGATTTTCATTGCGAACGCTTTTCATATTTTCATAACATGAATTTATGATGACGCTACTCGTAGGACTCAGTTATACACCTCGTCTAACGTATTTCGTTCGTGAAACCTCGTTTGTGAAACCAGTAGTGAGAACCACTTCTGCTCTGCGTCACAGCGAATACCTGAAACTACTGGGTAGTGACACTTTATTATAGCACACTGAAACTGATTTCAATAACACTCCAAATTCCTCAGATAGGTCCGCGCGAAGACCAGTTTGCTTGACAAAGTAAGCGCTATCAATATAACGTACGATCTCTCTATCAGATACAGAAAAGATCGCGGGGTTCAGTTCCTATGCCGGGTTTGGGCTCCTCACCTTTGTCATTCACCATGGCCTTTTGGTGTGACTGACATAGTGAGACCACGCGTCACCAGCCTCCACATTCCTCAACCTGCCAAACATGCGCTATTTTGTAAATTACTAGGAGACGCAGCTCATCTTGTAGTTTTCTATTCGTCAATCAATTTGTGTGGTCCCAGCTTCAGTCATTCAACGGACACTAAGATGCATAGCAATATTAGGTCCACCAAAATGCTCTACACTCTAGCTTACACTGCCTCACCTTATTCCGGAGCGATCTTCTAGAGAACAAGTGGCTGGATCCGATCTTTCATCATATCCGCTTCTGAACTCAACCGCATAAAGTCTAGAACCACCTTGTCGCTGTGGTCCGCTCCTTGGTGCATGGTGACAGTAATACTGTGGGGTTTGTCGGCTGTGGTATGCCTAGGAAGGACTGTAGGAAAAGTTGGTGCACATAACTATTATCTCAGCTATCTCAGTTATGCATATGGCATAATGCGTAATTCAAATGTGATCGGAAACAGTAGAAAGCGCTCAATCATCCTTGGACCGGTAAGCAGAATATCGTTGGGGCGTAAAGGTTTTATGATCAAAACCCTGACACTATTCCAAGCTCTGTAGTTTTGGATCATGTCTGCCCTCATGCACGCATTTGCGTGCATCAGGGGAATGCAATAGGGCCGCCGGTATTTTTACAGTGCATCGCGGCAAAATCCATCCACCTTGGTTTGACCGCCCTCCTTCGAACAACTTTATCCATTTTTTCCTCGACCACTGGCCCTCTTTGAACCTTCCTCTTGTATTACGCGGCGAATTCCGCCTATCTCGTTGCACCAATAACATTTGGCCCCTTCCTTCGCCAATCCTCTACATTTTTGCCAGTTTCTAAGTCATCTCGGAGCCGAATTATGAGACCTTGTAGGAACCGCAATTAAGTTGTGATTTATCATGGCAAACCCCGCCCACTTTGATGCATGCTTCTCCCACCAATGTAATTTGACCTTCATCTGTTCTTCAACCTCTATCCCCGTTTTTCCCGGTCTCCGGTACTTCTTGGATCCGAGTTATAGATCTGTTTGCAAACTCCGCCCACTCCGTTGTAGGCCACGCCTACCACTGACATTTATGTTGCCCTCCTCCTCCAAGCTCTATCCACCTTTTTTCTGGTCTCTCAGTCATTTAGGAGCCGAATTATGAGGTTTGTAGAAAACGCCATTCGCTTAAGTGTACATTCCGCCCATTGTAGGCGGACCTCCGCTCACTTCATGTATGGTTGAAACACCTTCGACATTGCTTTCGCACACCGATTTTTCTGCTCTCTGGGCTTTTTCCTAGTTATGAACACTTTCACTGAGCACCGCTTTCCGAAGAACGCCCCGCCCACCGAGGGTGGGTCCCCAATTCAATCTGGCTTACCAGCGCACACCTATATCCACTATTGTCCCCAGTCTCAAGGCTGCTTTGTGACTAGATTTGAAACCATGGTCTCCAGTACCGCTCATTCCGATGCACGCTACGCCCACTGTGGGCGGGGCTCCGCTTAGCTAATGTGTTTTTTACTTCTCGAGATATGGTGCACCCATACCAAACTCGACCGGACCCTGTAGGTTGCTGTTCGCTTAGTAAAGAATTTCGTGACAGACGGGCAGACAGACAGACATAGCGCATTATTTATAGTAGGGATATGTAATCTTCTAACAAAAGCTTTTTATGAGGCAAAGTTGGGCGGCAAATTAGATGGCAAAGCAAGTCTCCATAGCGAGAGAATAAGCTATAAGACGAAATTTTCTTCAAGTCTGCCAATTCCGCCTCACAGTGATTAAGCAGTCGTTGACAGCTCCACAGGAGAAAAGAAAATAATGGCCAGCTCTGAGTGTACGTAGCATATGGTCTACCCCATGAACGGGCAGGACACGTTATTTTACACATTTTCTTCGGGTTTGAATATTAGCTAGAAACTTCTCGTTACGCTTCCCTTTGTCTTCGTTGAAAGATGTGCACAATATTTCAGAACGAGGCAGTGGCCCTCAATTAGTTGTTCAACAATAGCCAGTAATTCTGTGGTGGATAAGCCACTTTTGTTTGTTTACTTCCGTAGCTATTTTGAGTTGCTCATTGATATGCATTATCATGCTGAAGCCCATAATTTCGAAAATTAGTAGTTGAAAGCGACTTGACCTCTTCGAAAATCTGCGCGCTCCAAACGTTATACGTGCCTCCCACAAACAGAACTTTTTCAGCGATATATAGTAGTACATCATCCAGTTTGCCGCACGAGATGTTCTTTAATCTTCTCGAAAAGATTACCCATCAAGGTGAGCTAATATTCATAGAATTATGTATGAGTTGAAGAATTTCAGAGTCTCTCCAAGATCTGACTTCAACCCCGCGAAACCCCTTGTACTTTACTGTGAGACGAACAGAAGATTCGCAAAAGTCCCATCGTTTCAGCCGATTTTACGGCTCCTCTTACTTCTCGTTCTCCAGTTAAATTTTTTTTTGGATTCAGGTTTTCAGCATTCTTAGTGCACAAGTATTCTCACTTTCAGTGCGGACCCTCATTCATCAGAAAGATCAAGCCTCACAGCCGCCAACCCCCTGCAATAGCATGGTGAGATCTTAAACTATTTTAAGCTTATCGTTAGCGAAAACGAAGCTAAGTTGACTGCACTGTTCTCTGTGTCTCTGGTGTTGAGGAAGAGGGTGTTGGTATCACGCAATCGACTTAATCGGAGCGCACTTCTGGTAAGAGCCGGTGAATGGCTGGCTGCACTACCTAAACACCCTGTACTATTTTTGCTCACGGTTAACCCATACAGAAACTCGTCCCTCGGTAGGCTTAGGCAGAAGTGTCCTTTAACGGCTCAGAATCGCTTCCACACTTCACCGGTTTTTACCAGCATGTACGCTTCAAATGACGAATGTTTAGTGTGAACGCTCTTATAGTTTTCCTTAAAGCAACAGTCTCAGCAGGGACCTAAAAATTTGATGCTAATGGTGTGGGACGATGCGCTAGCCCTAGTCAAGCACACATGAAGCGAAGCTAACCAAAAAACTCACCTTCAAACGTCGCTAGGACGAAGAGAATCATTGCCGAAGGAGGAGGGGCGTACTGTTCCTGTACGCGCCACCCCTTTGGCGTCGTGGAGAGTGCATGAGTGGCTGCGGAGGCATTCGCGGTCGTTTTGGGACCACAGGGACTATTTAAACTCTGTTCTTTGAAGCAACCAATGTGCTGCCTTGCGGCTGCATCATTAATGAAGCAGTGTGATTTCACTGAATGTGATGAACCGACTTTGCTGACGAATGGAGTAGTGGTGTTCAGGAGTGTGCTTGCCAGCAATTGCAATTCTGGTACATCTACTGCAAGCGTTCAGACAGCTCGTCCACCCCATCCTTCACTTCATTTATGACCCGAGTAGGGGGAGCTCCCATTTTGAGACCTCGTCGGCCTTTTTCTTCCCCTTTTTCTTCACCATCAATCAACTTCCCTAACTACCACTTCGTTACCGACCGCTTAGCTCCTCGAATTCGATCTGAGACTGCTGCTTTAATGCTGGGACAGCAGGTACAACGTGGTGCCTTTCCTCACCTCGATTTCGGCTCCACACTGTTCCTTTTGTTAAAACTTTTAGAGACTGTCGATTTTTTATTATTTTCTACTTTCCAGTTTTGAACTTTACGAAGCCCCTTTTCATTTTAATAGTGCTTTATCACAGACAAACCTTGTAGACCAGGAGGAACGCGAGTCAAGAATGACATCCGTACTTGATCGCTACGAGGTTGCTATTTCTGTTTTTGAATTCACTGTGTTGCCTCGAACTTATTGCATTACTTGTTTTACAGGAAAAGGTGTACAAAAAGTCTGACCCGATCGATATCGTTTACCCAAGGGCCACATGGTAAAGCAAAGCCATGACAATCCGAGTATGACGTCCTCACGAAGAATCCAGAGCACAACACTAGACTCATTTTCGATGTATTCAATTGTTTTATGTTCATGTGTGTTTCATTTGTTTTTTTAATCATTTTTCTGCCTCTGCTCAACAACTCCACCTCCTGGCCCTAACTGGAACTAAGGTTGGAGTTTTTCTTGAGCCGAATGCCTCAAAAGTGCGCAACCCCAAAGCCTGGATGCGTATCAAAACCTACCCTACGCTAAGCTGTGCAATAGCACACTTTTCCTTGACTACTTGTTACTTCAGCCATTGAAAGCGATAAGTTCGTGATTGCGTTAGACGGGGACACTCGATAAGGTCGGTGGTCGATGGAGGGGGGTGGGGGATATGCCTGGTTCAAAACCAGGCGGACCCCTTGTGGGTGGGGGACGACGCCGGTTCGCAGCGAAGCCCTGCCTCCAATGGCCTAGCAGGGCCATGCCTGCACTGCTCGCACCGCTGTCAGCCCACCTCCTCGCCGTCTGATCCTGGCCGTTCAGCAGAGAGAGTTAGCATTGAGGAGAGCAGCACCGATGATAGTCGCCGAGGTCAACGGACAGAGAAGGGGTATCACTTCTTGGATTCTGTGCCGTTTCTCACGGTTTTTTCTTGGTCCCTGCACCACAAGCCACCGCTACCTTGATTTCTGTGCTTCTCTTCATCCTAAGCTCCGCTTTTTATGTTCCACCCACTGACGAACAACTTGGGTTTCCACCAAGAGGCCCATCGCGTGGCGATGGACGAGACGCAGACGCGGAAGAGGACGAGTCGCATCGCATACTGTGGCGGTTAGGCTTCAAGGAAAAGAGTAAACCATACTACGTCTCATATCACACAGCACGCGTTGCACGCGATGGGCCTCTTGGGGAATACCCGAACAATTTTAAGGACACTGTGCAGTTTAACACGCGCTGCAGACCTCCTGTGGTGCTGTTTATGTGCAGTGATATATGGTTGAGCTTGCTATGGGATATACGCAGGTGCTCAAGTGGTCTAGAAGCTATCTTCATTTGATAATTCGATTAATGTGAGCAACAAAGAGTGCGTCTCACTAACTAGCGAACATTTCCGAACATTTCGCGCTGTGAGCACTGACAACGAGAGCCTGGAAAGTCCGGCCCGCTTGATATCGTGGAACCGGAATTGACGTGCTAAATTGTTCTCACGAATCTAGGCCATCCCTAGGTGCCATTGAACTCAAGGTGAGCGTCTCGTTGTTACAGCATCTTTTTGAGAGTAAAATCAAGCCGGGTTCGTGTCGGGACGAGCATGGAGATTCCTCACAAAATTATTCCCCTCGCTTTGTTTTTGATATGTGTTTGATTTTCATGTTATATTGTCATGTCTGATCTATGGGTCATTTATTATTCGCCCACAACAGTTGTTTATGTTGGATAATGGTGGTGGCATTTGGTAAGTTCAGAAAATACATCAGAGAGGTGAGAAGCATGAAGTTCTAGCACTGATAAATTGGCGGGTTTATATAAAGGTTGATGTAGGCGCTGGTAAGGCTATCAGCGGCTGTGTTGCGAGCTGCGAGCTTCGAGTACCTTTGTCGTAGCCATTAGTCATAGCACTAACTTTTATGACGATAGTGCTGTAGGTTTTAGTTTCTCATGATACCTCCACTGTATTTCTTTTCGTACCTTGTGTAAGACAAGCACACGGGTCCTGTTCCCACTTCCTTGCCTCAAGTGAAGCCACCATTTAACGTTGCTGTGTTGTTAAATAAAAATGTTAATAAATTTTCTTATGAGTTATTTTTTGACAGGAAAGTATCAAATCGCTGTGAATGGACAGTGGCAATGCCAGGCACATATACACTGGTTCCCAAGGCCAGTAGTTCGTCGATTGCAGGCCACACAGCACAAGTCACGGCGGCCTACACAAAATGTATTTTTTGCCAATGAAATAATTAGCAGGTTGCTGTTGTGTTGTATCAGACATCACTTATCACATCCCTGGACAGGGTGTTTTTCTTCGAGAGTCCCTAACTCCTGAACAGAGAGGGCGCAGGCAGGAAGAACGAAGTCACTTGGTTAGAAGTCGTGTTGGGGCACCGCCTACTAATGGTGATGTAGACGTTACCAACAATTCTAACCATGCGACTTCCGGAGGTGTCGAGGGAAACTGATGAATGTTCCTCGGTTTCTTCGTCCACTGAAGTTTTATTATGCGAATGTAAGGTCGGTCTCAAAAAATTCAGAGTTCCTCAAAGCTGTGTTGGCTAACAGTTATTATATATACGCTTTTACGGAGACATGGTTGAAGCCCAGTCACATTCTTTCTTCTGTACTGGGAGATGTTTCGGCAAATTATGATA
>KZ344987.1:189754-203080 GCA_002352805.1 Teladorsagia circumcincta
ACTTCCGCTTACACGCCTACCCTGACTCTGGGATATGGACTGTAGCTACCGGGTAGTTCAAAAGATCGGAGAGAGTGATAAGAGATAACGTGAGCGCGGAGAGTGGCAGACAATTCCGAGTAGAGAGAGCATAGCAGATCACCATTGCGATGCAGACAAGATATCGAACGGTGGGTGGAGCGAGCCTCATCTGGTGGCGCGAGCCTACATCCTTCGCGGCTAGCGTCTTCATGACGCGTTTTGATGCAGGACCGTGGCGCTTCTTCTGCAGCTGCGTTCCACGCACTTCTAACCACTCTAAAGGCTTATTAGGTGGGTCTGAGCCCGAATTTTGCCTTTAAGCGGATCTATGCGTTTGCGTTTTACCACAAATACAACCTTGGCTTCCTTTTTCATGCCATTTTTGATCCTCTGATTTCAGCACTATGTCATTGTTGAATTTTTGATGACTGGGAGTGAATTCTATCAGAAAGTTGGATATCCGGATCAACGAACGCTAGGAGTGCTGGCGGGAAAGGGAGACAAGTATGAATACCCACTTTTTCGAAGTGAGGTCGAAGCCTCAGATTGGGCTTGCGTTCAGCACCCCGGGGTAATTTTTCCTCCGGAACACGAATATAACACTCGTTTGGCGCAAAAATAATTGGCACATGCGCCATGGGTGCCATGAGCAGTCGCGGGCAGGTACTGCCCGAGCGTGTACCAGATGTTCGCAAACTCATATACAGGCACTTATAAGCAGCCAATGGTGAAGTGGTGATTTAAGAGTGTTTTTTTTATCATCCTAACAAAAAGAAGCAAAACGGCAAATGCCTGAGGGATTCGAACCCTCGACCACACGCCTACCACTCTGGCTCGCCACCAGCTGCGCCACTGTTGCACATCCTGTTGCAATCTCGATTGCCTTATGTGCACGACGTCGTCGGGGAGAATGAGGTTTCAACTACGTTATAAGAATCGTTTAGCGAAGTTGGAGGGCAGATTCGAAATCAGCGTCCCAAGATACCTACGGAATCGAAGATTCCGTTCTGGAAGGCCATGGTGACGTGGGATCCTTTCCTTGTAAGAGTGCATCGAAATGGGCGGAACTGACGACCGAGATCTCGTGGAATGCTCATCAGACAACTTTAAAGTGAGAAACTACGATAAAGTGGTTGTGCAGCATGGAAGTACATGCACCAGTGAAAGCGGTAGTAAGGAGCCAAAGGAAGTGAGATATGGCATTTACGTGGCCTGAGGTATATAGTTGCAGCGTGTTTGACTTGCCCTCCGCCTGTGCTCCGCCCATCGGAGTGTTGCCAGCAACTCATCATTCGATTACCATTATTTACTTAGCTCACCGAAGCATTGAAAATTTTCACAGACTTCACGACTCCTTCTTCCTGAACGAGAAGAAGAGCGTTTTTTCTAACATTCAAGGCAAAAACAATCAGAATAGCTGTTCAAGACTGTCTTCTCTATAATACCTTAGTATTACACATCTAGAATAACTCTACAGTTGTTATGAGAAGACTTCTGCCAACAAATATGTAATAGGAGCTTTGATGTAAACAAAGCTTATTGATAAGCACAAGAAATCAAATTGTATCCTAGATTCACTCGCAGACCTCCGTCGCCGGATTGGAAGTCTTGAGTGCGCAACCGTGTCAGTGAGTAACCGCTACGCCACTGGACCTCCATATCCGACAGAAGGCTTACCACGGCTGTATTTGAACATGTGTAGCGGCATGGCATGGCAAATTATTCTGTCTTAGGCCATGTACACTTAGTAAATATAAGATGAGACAAGGTATGGGATTGCAAAGTGGGGTGGAGCAGGGAAAATGTGGACCATCACTCCCGAGCCTCGGCCGGCCAGCACCTGCCTCCTCACATATCGTAATCAGAGCCGTGCTCCTCCATAAGGGCGATGTCAGACTTTGCGAATCGAGCGATTCGCTAGCGAATCGCTCGATTCGCAAAGTCTGACATCGCCCTAAAGGATATTGACCCGACACGCAACAAGCTGTATTCGCTTTTGCGCTATTATGTGGATCTAAAAAGTGGGGGGGGGGACTTGAAGCCTCGTTTCTGTACAGTGTTTAGCCGTTCGCGACAAGTGGTCATGCGTTGGTATCCAATATATAGGCCAGTTTCATCTTCGAGAAGCTGCAAAATTGCAAGAGCTGTTGAGCTGCTAAGCAGCTGCAAGCAGTGAGTCATTGCATTAGTAGTGATGTCATCGCTGGAGGTTTGCAGGAACTGCTCCAACGAAAAGTGAGCAGAGAATGGCGGTTTTCGAACCGCGTCCAGTGCTCGCCTAATTTGTAATTTTTTGATATCTTGGATAGCTTCAGAACCCTCCCCCTTTTCTATGAGGAACTGGTGCTTCAGCCCCCCCCCCCTGCTTCATGAGGATAGCAAAAAGACCGAGAAATAAACGTTGGATCCGTTATAATCCGAAAATCGGGAAGACTATAGAAAATTCGAATTCCCGCCGTGAAACTATACAACAAAAACAAAAACTGAAACTGGCCTTGGGAAGCCAACACGTGCAAACTTTTTGAAGGAGGAATGTAAACGAGTTAGATCTACCCAGAAACTTACACGTGGCTCCGCAACCGGCGTGCACTTCGGTACCGGAGAGCCTCCGCTTCCGCTCACTGGACCATTTCGGTCCTACATTTGGACCTTACCAGGTGCTGTATCTTGTGGGTATTTCATTCTTTTTGGTCCAAACTTTGCACATGGTTTTCAGTGACCATGCCCAACACCCGTACACAAGATAAGAATGACCAGTCTTTTCGTGAAAAAATCCTTTAACTGTGGCAGTATGGAAGCACCTGTCTCTGCCACTCGACTGTGACCCTATCAGAACTTCTAGAACTAATTTAGACAGGCTTCGTATTAGCCGCGCCCTATTCTTCAACGCTAAACATTTTTCAGGCTCATCTCGTTGAGTGCCTCAGGAAGGGCTCGCGAAGTCAGCAACGGTAGGTACGCTTGAAACGGAAGGCTTTAGTAGGCGGTGAAATTGAGTGCAGACGGTTGCATTTACTTATGAAAGGTCGTCAGGGTCGGTACACATGCATTATCGAAAACAGCCTCAAAATGTTTTAAGAGAGACGTCGAGGGTTTGAAAAACTGGGCATTACTCACTACCATTTACCTCTCTAATCTTAATGCATTAAGAACGGGAAAACTTTGAGATTCCTGCAAAACTTCTAAAAATTGCAGACTTTCTTTCCGTCACTGGATATCAAAAGAGCGTGGTGTGTTGAGCCAAATACAATACGACCATTCCGCTCCATGGAAGCAGCTCAACAGACATAGCAAGCTCCGAAGGTGACGTTCACCGAGAGGAGTCTTCTTTATTGGTTGGGGCAGTTCGCTGCAAACCGAAAGAAATTCCCTAAAAAGAACTCCGACGCTCACCCTGATCCAGTTCTACACGCTCAGTGCAATCTATTGGGTTGTCCCATAAGTTCTGTCCAAGTTTCGACAATTTGTTCTTTTAGAATTTTATCTTTCTTGAAAACCAGTTGATCGAAAATATAACCACTATCATAATCACTGATATGCATCCATCTCCCAGGGAGTTTCCGGGTGCTTTCCTCCCAGGGTGAGCAAAACTAGGTGTTGACGAATTCGGCAAGGTCGTTTTTGGGGTGGATGTATTCATTGACATTTTTCTGTCGCTGCTGCTCTTTCGAGGCACTGTGAAGGGGATATTCCGATAAAGTGATGTTAACACTTTATGATGGATATGGCATCGTGGTCCAGTCAATTCCCTTCAAAACGTGGCGAGTTATCATAGCAGTGCGAGGTCGGGCGCTCATTTGGAGAAATGAGTTCACGAGACATTTTAGGACAGGTATCTCACATCCTGCGGCCAACCCGGGAGCTGTTCCATGATGGCATTCGCTATGCTTGTCTGCATATAGCAGAGCGGTTACGAGAACGAGATACCCTTTCAATCCACCACACCAATGACAATATCCTCCGAACGTGGAGTTAAGGATATGGTTGAGCTAGTGAGTCCTGGCTGCGAGATGGCCACCAGGCGTGGCGCCTGTTTGTTGTGGAGGACTCGTGACTCATCTCCACTGGTGATCGACTTGAGTAAGTCCCATCTGGGCGTCAGCAAGAGGAGACTTCCGCAGATGGTCAGACGCGCTTCTCGGTCACGGTCGGTCGGTGCATGCGGTTTCCATCGAAGCCTCACTCTGCAGCAGCCGTTTTCTTTCAGATGGCGAGCGATGGTTTATCGGCTGTGTCAAAGTGTCTGCAGTAGATTCCTGGTAAGAGCGGCCGTGTCCCCTTTCAAGTCAGGGCGTGAGAGATCTTCATCGAACGTGAGTGGAGCCCCAGGTTGAGGTTGACTTTCACAGCTCGTGTCGTTTTCGCCATTGCCAATCATCCACTAGCACAGCGTTTCAGTAGCAAAGACTGAGCGAAATACAGTACTGATCTCCCCTACTGTCCTCCTTGCAAAAGCGCCTATTCGAGGACCGTAAAGCATACTCGTTCGTTCTTGTCATTCATCTATTTCGACTCCTAGTTGATTACCCCGATGCGGGTTCAATCTACCAGTACATCCTGGCTGACGTACGAGATTCACTCTTTGACATACCAACATATTTCGCAATGATGCTGATTTGACTTGAAGAAATTTGAAATTGAACAAAAATCAGACAGGACTTATGGGACAACCCAATACTAACCGCGTTCACGCAAAAACCCTGCCTCCATCTTCACGAGAAACTGATACTTTATCCTCTTGCTTCATGAGGTTAGCAAAAAGACAAAGAAATAAGCCTTCCTTTTATGATTAATCCAGAAGCCAGGAAAACTATAAGAAAATTGAATCCCGCCGTACAACTGTTACAACTGCTGGCGTTGAGAAGCCAACACGTGCAAACTTGTTGGAAGCGTGAATGTGAACGGGTTTCACGTTGGACCTTCCCAGAAACTTACATATGGCGCCGCAACCAGCATGCACTTCGATACAAAAGCGCTTCCGCTTCCGCCCACTGCGGCAGATTCGGTTCCGCAGATGAGAAGGAACTCCCTACCCGTGAACGATTCTTTTGAGATCACCCAAGTTAACATTCTGCCGGCCAGGTGTCTTCAACATTTTTTTTTATTGAAACACCCGCAACCTTCGATCTGTTTTGTATAACAGATCCTAATAAAGAATATTCTAGTGATAGTACCCCTTGACCAAACCACTGAATTTTTTGAATTCATTCCTGTTCACATGTGAACGAACAATATGAGACTTCAAACATTTATTTCAAAAGACTACAAAGTATTTTATTGCAAAAGATTGTAAAAGTTTAAGTCATTTTAGCGAGTTTTCCGCACTTAGCGCCTTTGTCAAGCCTGAAATGAAATGAGTATCGAAGCTTTTAATGTCTGTTAATATACTGAAAATATATTAATCGATTCACCTACTGCCCAACCACAAAAGTCCACCCTCGTTGGTCTGTGGAGCGAGCAGGAACTCAAGTAGTCTTTTGATATAAATATTTGAAGTCTCACATTGTTCATTACACATTTAGATCCACATGAAACTCCGGGCCAGAACAATTCTAAAGTTGTTCCTGTTTGTATAACAGTAGAAGCCAGAAGTTATGAGCACCACACGATAACTTCGTACTCCACGTCTCATGGGAGCGACTTTAGAGAGCAAGCAAATAGATGGAAAAAAAGAAACAGGTAGCCTGAAAGACACTGTTCTGACAAAAGCTTTGAAGAATCGGATGAAAGGCTCAGTATATTCGAGATAAGATGCTTGAATCAGGGAATATAACGGCGTGACGTGAGGTTGCATGCTACATGTTGCTATGCGCTTTCAGGCTACCTGTTTCTCTTTACAAGTTCTATCAGAAACGTTGCATTTCTATTGTCAGCGGTTTTATGACAAAATAGGTGAAGACCGTCTTTTGAAATCTCGGGGAAGGGTCACATTTGGCAAAATAAGTTGAGTATCTAAAAGTTGTCGAAAAGGATAGGGATCCCTAGTTTGTGCCTCAGTCGGCGAGACGCTACGTATGACCTGACTTGTTCTCTGACTTGTCATTAATTCAATTTATGATAACCTGTATCTCAAAAAACAAGCGTAAGTCTATCAAATAGAGACTCATACATTTTCTATCGCTCCATAATTGAACCTATTTTATTACTATCATTTCTGTCATAAACACCAGAATTTCCGCTTTCATAGATTTAATCTACATCGAGCACTTTCCCATATTATAACCTTCATTTCCATCCTTGATCAAAGACGTGATTTCATTTCATTGCGTTTCAGCAAAAGGTCGCCGAATCACCATCGGTACAGCGAACTGGTTTGCTCACCCCGCCTTTGTCTAGCAAAGATCTAGGACAAGTGCGAAATAGGATGACCTTCGCCCTTGGGTCTGTCTTATGAGAAGCACAAATTTTAGGAGAATTAGAAATTTTATCCTAGATTTTATTTTAATTTTTTTCTCATCAAATCTTTTGTGATGCCCAACGCATATTGCTTCCGTTCAGAAACGTATTGACATTTTGAATGCGATTTGTTGTGTAGAATAAATAGCGGATGCCTAGACGGAGGCTATCCCGGGTTTGATCTCAGACTGTGCATCTGCAAAGTGGCGCGTCTTGCCACTACACCCTCCCGCTCTGTGCTATCAGCACGCAAAACTCAGCGATATAACTCGTTTCCAGAATATCTCCTATGTTTTCTGGTCAGGTTCGAGTTCCCTCTCAGTTCTGTATGAGTTCCTTTTTTGTCAGACGCTCAACAAACATCAGACATCGCGAACACTTTCCGTGGCGACTAATGGCGACCGAACATCAGCATCAAATAGACCGCCGCCATGAGGGTCATTCAGTACACATTTCCATAGCGACAGGTAAATTGGAAAAGAGGAAGAAGGAAGCTGTATAACAGAAAGACTTACCTGTTTCGGTGCAAGTGGTACCTACGGCTTCATAAGAAATCTATGACAAGTCGTTCATTTTGAGATGCAGCCAGGAACACGTTTGTTTCAAGCTTCCACGACAAGAGGAATAACTTGTTTCCTCACATGGGATACAATGCTGGCCTCATCTGGTAGTACGCTAATATTTCAATTTACCAGACTAGAGCCGGTTGCTGGTGAAATATTCTCTGATAACCAAGATCGAGAACATGAGCAATATGGCTGCAAACTCGCGAATCGCTCTATTCCCCGCTTTTTTTGAACGTGGAATACAATTTCAACCGTATGCTGAGCCGATTTCAAAAATTGCAATACCTCTCCGCCGTCCCTTCTTCATTACTTTCCCCGGGATGCGTAGCGTTTCTCCCGCTGGGGTCAGGCCACCTCAGAAGAAGACACCTTTGATTTGCTCGTAATGAGGCTAGGACTAAGCCTAAGTCTAAACAAAGGTTTTATCGTAGACATAAATTTAGTATATTTATCGCATGCCTATGTATAAGCACAAGCCTACGATAAGCCTAATCTTGAGCATAACCTTAGCCTTCAATGCTCACGCAGCTCTGGTGACCTGACCTCATCAGGAGAATCACGTCTCCCTTTTTCCCGCAACACTCGTGCTTCAACCTCTATGCTTGGTGTCCCTACAGCTGGTGAACTGTTGGACAACTTCCGCCCCTAAAAAAGCACACCGAGTCAGTTATTGGTACCAGAGGTCCAGCAAACGTATTGAACGCTGGAAAGTCCCCGCTATTGATAAAGAGAAATAAGAAATCAACAAGTCTTCCATGTGACTGTATAGAGAGAGGGTAGGCAGACCGAAAATATGCTCACTCAAGCTCAATACTTTCTCCTTCACCGTGGGATCACAGCCGAAAACAGGGGAAACAACATCTACAGGGGTGGCCAAATAAAAGAGACACTTTGCCCATGCCACACATCAACAAACTTTTCTTCCCCCGGAGTGCCGCTCTTGATGGGAGTTTTACGGCATAATATTCCTTAGATATCCCTTCATAAGCAGAAGCAGGTCCTCCACCACTGCCCTCACCGTCTTTGAAATATGACGTCATCCATCGTCGTCGTCGAGCTCGAGGAGGTCTTCCGTAATCGCTCCATTCCGAAGCAGGGAAGAAAATTCTTCAATCGGTCAGGTGACAGATATTTTCCTAGAAGATGTACCTCCAACGGTGTGAGACTCCTTTCCGGCCAGCGCTCTTAACAGCCTTATAATGGACCATGATCCTTCGAGGACCACGTTTAGCTCGAACCATGCGCAACGTTCTCATGGTAAATTCTTCTGATGTCGTTGGTTTAGAAGGCTATGGCGACGTTTGCTGACTGTACGGGGTATGCTCTGCAGTATCCAATTGAGAGCATTCGGTTTGAATTCAGCAATGTGTCAGTAGTGCCGCCCCGAGCAAGCGGTAGAGTGTCTCTTTTTTATGGCCACCCCTGTATATCTGCGCACCGGAGGTAGTCATCGTCTAATCCGTCTCATGCTCCCTTCTACGGAAGCCCTGAATAACAGCATTTTGTTGTATTTAAAACAGCAGGTCTGCCATTTCTACTCGCCTTGTTGTAGGAGGTGTTTCAAGAACTTTACAACGTGATGAACAACGTGTTGGCCGTATCGGCAGGGTGATCAAGGCTCCACAGGGCTTCGATGCTGCTGCAGTCAAATCAATCTACGACAATCTCAATGGTGCCGTCTGCAAGCGTATGCATTCTCGATCGACATATCTTTTCTGAGCTAGTCCGTATGTCTTCCATCAGAATCCTGCATAGGCATATAAGGTTTGCTCAATGCTACAGTAGCAAGCGCCTTCGTGTCATTAACTTTTCGCGCGCGCGGGTTGCAGTGGTTCAATTTATTTCAAACCTTCGTTTTTATTTTTTCTGTTCGCGTTTTTTTGGAATTTTATGTTTTGTTTTTCTTGCTTCTTCCTCTTCTAGTCGTATGGTATCTGTGCGATGGGGAGTCTTTGAGCGCATGGGCCTAGTGCGCTCTACACACACAATAACTGTTACAGGGTGGAGTTGGGGGGAAGGGGGGGGTTACGGGTCACTCGAGCTTTCTCGTGTGGTCCTGTCACGAATGGCTAGAGCACAGACGATAAGGAACGAGAGGAAGCCCTAAGAAGGCTTGTATTTATTTCCATGACTCTATTTCATCTACGGGTTCATGTTGATGAAAAGAAAACGACGAATAAACTGAACTAACATTCTCGTAAGGTTTGGACCTCTGCTGAAACGAAGCATTCGAATGATTCTGCGAAACGCGACTTTTCCAATCATGTTTATGTATGGCCCACAGAATGAAGACAAAGAGCTTGGGGCGAAGCTGGTCAGGTGCGAAAAAAATGAATGTAGTTGATGTGGCATACGTACATAGTTGCCACGATGTTCGACGTGGCTTGCAAATGGTGGCATACATAGTTGCCGCACTGTCGTCATCGTGTTAACGATCCCACATGGAGAGCAGAGGCGTGGCTCACTCTGTGAAAAAAAAGAGTTTTCTAGGGATATCTCTCGAATAGCTGATAATTATAATTACTGACTGAATAATTACCTATTTACATCGAATTTTTTTTCGTAGTGAATTCTCCTGACTGCATTTTTCACGAAGTTGATGAATCACTCTTTCTATTTGATTAACATTCCTGATAAACGCCTTCTTGGAAATGAAGAAAAATGCAATAAATCAAAGTGTATTAACTGGCATAAGTTCATACCTATTGACGTTCAGGACGACTCGGCCATCAGTAAATCGTGAGAGAAGCTGGATGTACACCCAGTACAGGTAATAATGCTTTTGTTGCCGAAAAGGCTTCTTGCCTGTCGCTTTTTCTCATCAAAAAAAAAAAGAATTGAACCTCAACTATTTCTGAAATCTTCTTGTGTGCTAATGACCTGAGCATTGAAAAAATTTAATGGACATAATGTATCGAAATTTTAAGGGTTGGTCGAGAACAATAGTAATGCCCGAAACAAATCGGCGAAAAATTTGATCGCTAATGTCCGTTTCGGCGTCTAATTACGTCGCTCGTTAATGCAAATATGCCGCAGCAAATGATAAAAAAATGAAAATTGGTTGTGGCACTTTCTCAAGTTAAGGGAGCATTCAGAAGACAAAGCTTGGAAGGGTCAGGAACACCGGGAGATACGAAGGACTCACGCGCCCCGGAGTTCTTCCCCCATCCATATGCAGAGTGAATATCGCTCGAGGATTCCTCAACGGCATGTCAAGGATTTTCGTCTGATCAGTTACGTTCTCCTGCGCGGACATTCACAATCGCCATGCTCGAACCGTCTGTGTCTTCACGCGTGCGTTCACTCTCGGCACTACCCTCGCACAGTATGGAGCCATGGTCGAGGGATTCTCGACCTTTATTCACCGTGTCCATATGCAGTGTTATTTTTTCCATACACACATAGAGGGGGGGG
Source organism: Teladorsagia circumcincta (assembly GCA_002352805.1). Lineage (NCBI taxonomy): Eukaryota > Metazoa > Nematoda > Chromadorea > Rhabditida > Trichostrongylidae > Teladorsagia > Teladorsagia circumcincta. The sequence goes on from KZ344987.1 coordinate 200,152, forward strand.
GGTAGTATAAAGACTCCGATAAGGGGGGAGGGGGTGGTATAAATGTCCAAAAAGTACCAACGGTAGGGTTGGCCCTGGTCGCGAAATGGCCATAGTCGTCATGGTTGAGATTTTCCTAGTTTTTTGTAATGAATATTTTCAACAAGTAGAAGGTTAGCACACTCACTGTTCCTGATCATATGGAAGTTTCTACACTTCCAAAATTTTCCTTTGGAGAATTTTGCTTATTGATGTAGTGAACTGTATCAATTCCCCTTAAGTTTTCATGTCACTCGAAAACTTCCTGAAAGAGTGCAGTGTCTGTAATAATCAGAGAGTTGAGGAGCACTCGTAGTACTCGTAATCAAAGGTTATCAGTTCAAAATGATGACATTTCCAGTAAAGTGACTCTAATGATGACTGGGCCCTCGTAAAACCATCGTATCGACGCCACGTGCGAAAGTCGTCTCAACGTTTCCTGGTCAAAGATCAGTATCGTTCTCGATCGACTGATAGCGTGGGTACCACCATGCCGTTTTCGTAGTGCACCTTTTTATTGCTCTGCGTTTGCTGCTGCGTATTACAAGTTATTTGCCTTTCTGCTGTAGTGAACCTGAACTATGGAGTTTGGCTTGTCTCCGCCCCATTTACCATAGAACTATGAAAGCTCTCTTTACCTTTGCCACGCGACTAGTTTAGTTGGCAGCGCAGGTGCCCATAAACTGTTCCGAGTACCAATCGCTAGCTCGCATGCTACTCAGAACAGTTTACGGCCGGCTCTACACCATTCGTATCAAGCCATTTTATCTTTCTGTTCCTCTCGTTCTCTTCCATCACCGAATGAGGATGCAACTGTATTGTAATAAAATAGCACTTCTGTGATATGGTACACTAACTATGCAAAGCCCTGAGGGAGTGTGAATGACACAATCGTTCAGTTCTAGATGGAAATTGCGTAGCCACTGTATTCGATAGATTTGGAGATTCTCTAACTGTCTGAGGTTTGCTTGATATATCCATCATTGCTCGAAAATAGTGTGTTTCCGTATACTTTTCAAGGACCAGTGGAGGTGAGAAAGGACTGTGGGTGGCTTCACTGTCACCCGTGAACTACACCATAGATCCCTTTGGGAACCACCAACTACTACAAGAAGGCTTGGTCGACGCGGGGAAGAGAGTCATATTTACCTCTACAGGGCCAGGGGAGTACGACTGGGTGGGACGAAATTTTGGGAGAATGCTGGGTATAATTTAGGTTTTTCAAATTTTTGGTATCGCATTTCAGCAAGGTACAGAAGGAGGGGAGTAGGAGCTAGCTTAGGTTTCGGGAACATTTGCCACTTTTGAGAACTATTAAAACGCTGAACTTTCGGACATTTGAGAATTTCCATATTTCCACGTTGCCTCCCCATCGCGGAATGGTTTTTTTATTCATGGAAAAATCAGGTGTAGTTTAACCATAGATTTAGGCAAGATGGAAGAGGACTGAAGTGTTATGTGGATACAGAGATGAGTTGCGAGACCCTAAGGGATGAAGGCTGCATCTGCCCTCGAGGGGTGGGGGGGGGTGGGACTGCCGTTTCAGCCAATGTTTGACCAGCACGTGCTTGTCCCTCTGGAGCGGTTGGACCGGTCTGAGACCAGTTGCATGAAGGCACGTGCGTAATAACACTTTTGACAGATGCGTCGTAGGGCGAACGATTTCGCATGTTGAATTGTACAATTCATTTGTGTAAACAAAACTGAAGGTTGCATTCTACCTAGCGGCTGCCACAAAATTAACTTGAGCGGTTGACGTCAAATTGGACTTTTCCTTCTTTTCTTTCCATTCGCAAGCTTTGCAGCGCAATATGATTGATTTCTCGTCACCATAGATTTCCTCGGATACATTTCTAGTGGTGAAATTATGGGTGCTGACTTCGAGTGCTCTCATTATCCTCCGATTGCATCGTCCATTTCCGAATTTTGCGTAACGTCGTCATATTTCTTGTGGTGTTTATGTTTCCTCTTCACGTTGAGCATCATGGGCTGACCTGTTCTGAACACTGAGGTTCCACCGTTTTTCATTGCGATCATTTCCTCCGTTAATTCTTGCTCATACTCAAGCACACCGTCCTTGGTCAATCGGCCGCGCCCGTCAAAATCCGAGGTTCAGCGCATTTCATACATATGACACTAGCTGCATTGCGCCCGTCGATCCACAAATGTCACATGAAACATGTGCGAAATTTCGTTACAGGACCCGTATGTCTGGTCACAGGACCGAAATCATTCCAGCTACAGATTTCCTATTGCGTTCACGCCATATTGTTCTTTTCATTTATCTTCATTTTCGCTCTGTTTTCTCTGTTTTTCTTGTTTACTTTGTTTCTTTCTGTACAATGCTCATGATAAATGGTAGTGCTCATTGATAAGCAGTTTAGGCTGAAATTGAGATAGTGGCCTGTAGCTTGGAGCTGTTATAACGTCTCTGAAATTGAAGATGTAGGCTAGCCATGTGGTCCTCAAATGCATAAGGCTGATTAATATTGTTTAGCCATGTTTTTGATCGTTAGCTGCTTTTTGGCCACAGTTTGCCTTGCATAAGTTTCACAAGAATACTGGGTTATGAACAAAACTTTCGCCCTAGGCGCCACTCGACCCGCACCTCTCGCTTACCGGGCAAGTGCGCAACAAGTTACGCTTCCGGAGCACCGTTTCGCCCTGACTCAGCTTTTGTATAGTCACATTGTACTGGATAATGTCGGAAGGATAATTGAATACCGATGGCATACCAGGCTGCGCAGAAGTAGGATTTGGGAGCAGGGTCAAGCGTGCGTTGAGGAATTCTCGACAATTCGACAGGGGGGGGGGGTCGTATCCAATCCGTTGGGAGCTTGAAAGCAGTAGGATCGTCACTGTCGGAGGGCTTCATAAACACAAACGTCGAGAAGTGATCGATGAGCAAGCC
>KZ344987.1:240029-251594 GCA_002352805.1 Teladorsagia circumcincta
GGGAAATCTCACTTCTCAAAACATAAGGATCTTGGGGGAGAAATATGTCTATATTCACAAGCTTTACAGATTTGATGTGCACGTATCATAGCTGTATAAAAGCCTCGCAATATTACCCCTGGGCAGATTTCATCATTTCATCGACTTCATCGATATTTCGTCGGAACTCCATCCCCTTCCGACTATCCGGTAATTCTGGTCTGGCAATCAATACCATCAATACCCGTCAACGCCTCAATAGAAGAGGCGAACCGTCTCGGCTGGCTCCGCGGCTTCGATCACCTGCCGATAAGCTCGCAACACTGCAAAGCGTGCTTCCTCCCCCAAGGTCGGACTCCTGGCGACCACTCCAGCCGGCTGCTTCAATCGACGCTGTTCTGTGCTGTACTTCCCCAAGGTCGAGCTTCTGGCTATCACCGCATTCCGCTACTCCAAGAGACGCTGTTTTACTCTGTATTTCAATACTCGATCCTGAGGCCTGATTTCCGCGGATCGAGCTCAATAGTCGAGACGGACGACGCCACTTGCCACCCAATAGGAGCAAGAAGATCGTCTATTCTCTCAATACGCGTGCCCAGTGGGAAACTCACTGTAAGGCGAGCTCCTACTACAATTGGTGCATCGGCCGGGAATTACGGATCAGACATGTTTTTTCTCTCCCAGTTACACCAAAGTTCGACTTCAGCAACAACTCTGGAGGTCGACCTGGCCAACAGCCTCAGAATGGTTCACGGGCAAATTAAAGTCGCAAAGACTTTTGGAGTGTCGTGGCAGCACCACCTCGAGAAACTCACTGTAAGGCGAGCTCCTACTACAGCTGCCATCTTGAGTCTGAAGTTGGTAGTACCATCACTTCGCAACATTTTCTAACCGACACCTGTCAATTTCCTATCATAGTATGTTCTATGTCAAATGAGCTCTCCATAATTATCCAAACGGTGAATCTTTTGCGCTCTTTAGGAAGGCGTGAAAGATGTCTAATTCAGCCACTACCCCCACCCCACTTCATTGGCAATGCATACATCGTGATTGGTGCTGCGGTAGTGTCTGCGTCTCTCTTATCTCAATGCTTCATCACTACACCGTCGGTGGGTCTCTCACCTGAGCGGGACCTCTCTTATGCATGCGCCATGCGCCGTATAGGTCAACTATAAATATGGAGCCTACCCAGGGCGTGCTCAAAAAATCCTTTTGATTCTCTTTTATTTGCTATCCAGATAGGGACTACTAATTCATATTTGAAGCCCATGGACAAATCTTGCCGTTGATAAGTTACAAGGAGGGTCTTTCAGGTCACGTAGCGCTTTTCCAAAATGGTTTCTTGCATGTTGTACAGGCTCATTCAAGGAACATAAAACTATGGTCCATTTTTCCTGATCGCTTCTGGGAACCTCAAAACAGTGGTGAATAAATGGTCCAAAGTTCAATCCCCCGTGATGACAAATAAATTTTTGCAATCTATATTGGAGCCTCCAAATTGTCGCCAAGTTACGAAGATTAGATGTTAATCGATGCCGGTGCCATTCGGACACAATTTGGAGGCGTCAACACAAATTGCGAAAATTTGTCATCACAGAGGATTGTGAGCCTAAGGGCTTCTCCAGTCGATCGATAGGCTATTTACCGTCCTGCAGCTTCAGCTTGCGCTGCGATTCTGATACGTTTCAATTGAATGTGCTGATTACAGGCTTCTTCGCGAGCACCGTATAAAACCCGCCTGCGCATGTCGACATGGACAGTTCCAACGACGTCTCCACGACAGTCTCCACGCCAACTCCGCTGCCGCAGGACCGACCTGAGAGTGGCCTACAACTCCAACGACCAGCTTCTGTGACGCCGTCGCCGGCACGCTACGCCCGACCGATTATCCCTGATTCCTCTGGCAATAAATATTGTGCTGTGATTCGTGTACCGGCGCCATGGGCAGTCAGGGAACCAGACTGGATCGAACTCTGGACCATCTCTTCTCCACTATTCTAACCTTCCTAGAAGCGTTCAGGGGAAACGGACCGTGGTTTTGTGTTCCGCGCATGATTCTACGAAGCGCAGGAAACTATTTTAGAAAAGCACTCCATGTCCTGAAAGACCTCTCCTGTTAGAGTCCACTATTTCAGAAAAAACAAAATGCTCCATTTATCATGCATCTGAGAACTTTATTTCCTCCAGACAAATTCCAGTTTCAGCTTCACTTGACATCGACATGTATGGCAAGTATCGGCGCAAAGTAAAGGTTGTGGGTCTTACATTGTCCTCGGAAGATTCCCACACTAAAATGATTCACGTGCGTGCGAGAGATGCTTCCCTTTGCCAGGTTCGTAAGACTAGGAGTGTTGCTATTGTGATTACTATTAATTTGCGTTAGCCAACTCATCTCCAGCTACAGCGAAGCTTCTATCCTTTTACTCATTACAAATGGAAGTTTTTTTTCTGCTGAGCACCACTCCCAGAGCCAACAAAATTACATAACTACTATGTAGAAAGTTGGGGGAAAAGTTTTCTTTTTGAAACTCAACAGACAGACTTCCATTTCATTGTCCACACATGATCACAAAGAAAAAAAACAACAGCTATTTTTTTCAAAATAGAGACGCCATCACTTCACAAGTACTTGTTGACGACAGTTCATCTTTCAAATCAGCGTTTCGTTTTTGGCCCTTCAGCTTGTCATATTAGACAGCTCACTCTTCGAGAGTACGATCATCGGTTCTACCTCATTTGTGTCACTTTGTAACAGTCACATGGGTCACAGCCTTTTCACTCTCGGCATCATGCGGGTCACTGAAGCGGCCACATACAGTAGTCCTGATTCTAAGATAAGTTACCACTACATAGTATAGAACCTTGAGGCGTGAGTCGGCTCCTTTTATGAGTCTGAACTTCTTTTTGAGCTTGTTATTTTCTCTGGCGTAACTTCAAAGAGCCAGTTTCAGAGCTGAGACAAATTTGTTAGAGGCCTGATGAACCATATTCAGGGTGATAGTGGCGGTCCATTGTTCCAGTTGGACGATCGAATGAGATCCACTGTTGTGGGAGTTGCATCATATGGGCCTCGATGTCTCTATGCTCCACAAGGTGCGTTTGTCTCTTCAGACGTGGGCGTAAATTTTACAGACAGACTTCTTCAGACTCCATGGCATAAAACCTCTTTTTAGACCTTAAACTTGTTACGGCGTAATTAAACAGACGCAACTGAGAGATGAAAGGCGAAATGATAATAGTGCATTGTTTTCTTCTTCCACATTCGCTTCGCTTAACATGAGCAGTGGAACGATGCTGAATTAGTTGCTGGTCGTGGGTCAAGAGTTTGAATCTTGACGAAGAGGTAATAGCAGTATTGCAAGTGACATGGCGTGCAGGACAAGCGTGCGTTGCGCAGACTCCAAAATTTTTACGACCACCCCCCCCCTCCCCCATCACCCTTTTAGAGAATATCAGTGCGACCCCTCCACTGTATTAGCTGTGTGTTTATGTCTTTTTGCATATCATAATGCCCACTGTCGATGTATGGGACGTCATTGATATATTACAGGTTGTCTCATAAATAGTGTCGTTTTTTTTCAAACAAAAATTTTCTTCTTTCTCTTCATTGTTTCATAACATCCTATATACCATTCGATAGAAAATTACCTGCTCTATAAGACGGTGTGTTCCTTTTTTGAATGTTGTATATTGCTTGAATTTCAAGCATGCAAAGAGGTAGCTCCAGTAGACGAAATTTTGCCAAACCGACAGCTAGCCCTAACTCTACATTCCCCTGGGGGAAAACAATCAAGGGTATGTCATCCACTTACTCATGACGTCTTCTAACCGTTCCGCTGTTAGGTTGTAGTAAAAGTCTTGCAGTATTTCTTTTCGGATCGGTTTCTCGTAACACATAGTGATTTTCAAATTGAATTTTTTTCTCTAAAACACCATTGATTTATAACAAGCAAGATATCATTCGTGAGCATCTTTTCCGCTCTACTCGGCCATATTACTTGTATTCGATTTCGTTATGAATTGGTCCGAATTTAAGGTTTGCGTGATAGGGTGTTCAGTCCACGAAAATGACCGCATTACTTTGGAAAAAATTTCCCTTGATAAGGGGAAAAATCAATCAGGCATACATTCACATTTCAGACATGACTTGCTCTCAACATTCCACTAGTTTTTCAATGTCTTGGCTGAAAAAATTTTCGGACCAAATTCCAATAGTCGGCGCTCGGCCGTCGAGTTCTGTAGAAAAAACCTATTCTGGAAAAGAAGCGACGCGACTTATTGGAAACTCCTATAGCGGATTGTCAAGAGGACGTCATGAGTAAGTAGATGGTACACAGTTGCTTGAATTCCCCTAGGGGAAAGTAGAGTCAGGACCAGCTGTCGGTTTGGCAAAATTTCGCCTACTGGAGGTCCCTCTTTGAATGCTGAAATTCAAGCAATATACAAAATTTGCAAGAGAAAAACACATCATCTTGTAGAGCAGATAATTTGCTATCGAACCATATATGGGGCTTCGTAGAACAGTGGCGTTTACGAAGAAATTTTTTGTCTGAACAAAAACGACACGCTACTTATGAGACAACCTATTAGGAAGAGGTGGTGGGCTGTGAAAAGTTACACCGCGCGCTTGTCTGCTATAGGATGCGGCCTGAAGTTATTGTTCCATACATTTCTATGGCCACGTATGAGCATTGAGTACGTTGACCTTACGACATTTTAAATAGGCTTGGAATGGATAGCTTCCTTTCTCTTTATTCCTTGCGACATTTTAGTCCTACAGGTGGCATATTTCAAGTAGCACCTGCGCTGCCCACGAAAGCAGAATCCTTCTCTCTAAGAATACCTCCTGCTATCTTAGGCCCTTCAAAAGATAGATTTATCGAGGATCTTAGGTGCATTTTAATAACACGAGTAGCTCCCAAGTAGCTTCTTATTCCTCTGCAGACCTTTTATTAGCTATTCATATCCTTCCCTATCCTAACAAATTACTACTTGAACAGAGTAATTGTTAGAATACTTTTGAAAGATGGAGCGCATGACGAGTTTTACGTAGAGTGCTCGATCAAAACTGCCTTTACTTTTTTGCCCAGAACCTCTTTTAGACCCTTGATTCAAGTCATTTCGATGGCTGGGAGGTGGAGTCAATTAGTGGACGTAACGGATTGGTGGTGGGGCACTGGGAGGCGGTTTCAACACGCTTCCCCCCCCCCCGCCCCAAACCCCAACTCTGCCACCGTTCCAAACACACAGGGATATGGGCAGACCGTCTCCCACAGCTCCTCCACGAACAACATCTTGAAATTGAGCTTGTCTAACAGCCATCACGATCATTACCTCTAAAATTTCAGAGTTACGCAGACACACTCAGCAGAATCAAGAAGTAGATCCGAGTAAGTTGCAATCGTTTTCTGGTCTAAAAGTAAGACCACGTTCTTAACATTCTCTCGGTGCCATTACTTTCACTCAGCTGTTTAGATATTCACTACCTATTTGTCGATATTCGCCACCACATCCAGTGGATTTGTGAGCGCACAGGTAATACATATAATGCATTTTATTTCATATAAGTTTGTTGTTTGTATTTATGTTGAGGAAGAACGCAGAAATCCTGTGAAAGATTCTTTCGAATGATTTTTTTTTCAATGTCCACTTCTGGATCACGTATTTGTGGCTGGTACCACAAAATAATACATGCTTCTCACCTCTTGCTCCCTGAATGGTAGGTGATCGTATTTTCTTCGTGGGAGAAGGGAGTCGTCTTTGTGACCATAGGTATGAGGGGAGAAAGGGTGGGAAGGGTGGAGGTGTAGTAGGTTACATATTTGGAAAGAGTTGGGGTAGTGATGTGGGAAAATAGCATAAAAAATAAAACAGCGTGTTTTGGCGGAGTTAGAATACCACCTTCAATAACATTACTGCTGTTAGAAGGTGAGGGAGTTTGGGGAAGATGGTCATGAGGGTTGGGTTAGGAAGAGAGGGTCGTATCCATAGTGGGAGTTTAACGAGGATTGTATTGGAAATGTTTCCTCGACACTTGCATGTCTGGAGCATGGGTTCATACACGAACTAGCATTTTCCTATTTCATCTATAGCCACGTGCACATGCTCATTCACTTCATTCCTTCACATTCAGCCATTTACGTCGTCTTAAACATGACGATGTCAGATCGTGTTTGGAGCTGATCCGGGTTCATTGCATGTGGGATCCAAACTCTATATTTCTGGATCTTCACGAGCCTTTGGAGATACCACGGTACCGTCTCCTTGTCACATCAGATTTGCTCCGGCAAATGATCGATAGCCCACCCAGATCCCTTTTCAACAGAGTCAGTTAGAGATTCGTGACTGCCAGTCACCGGGCGGTTGGAGTGTGGATCATCTTCAGATAAAAAGTCAAAGCTGAGCAGATTGAGCGCCGGTGAACCGTGGATGGAGGGAGCGTGCCCTCGTCCATCCTCTGGTCAATCCTCGGTGTGGCATGACTTGCACGACTTCGCGAGCGGTGCTCGTAAAAAAAATGAGGGCGCAGAGAGCTTCCTGCAAAATTGGTGTAATAGCTCTAACAAGTAGCGAGAGAGCGAGCTGGTCGGTTGGCTGGAATTGCAAAAGGTGATGCTACCGCAGCACATATGTTGCAAAATTTTCGCAGATCTCTAAAAGATTTTCTGGCATTAAATGTAATTTGTTGCAAGACCTATGGACCAGCCTAACATTTGCTGCTCTCTTGGGTTCTCTCTTGTAAAAGCTTAATATGAAGGGGGACCTCTAGAGGAGGGGGAGAGGGCAAACTACGTATCGTGGTCAAAAGTTGAAGTGTATGAGGTCAGAAGGAGAGCGGCTTACCGCTGCCAGTGCTTTGTTGAAGTTTCTCAATACTGTGCATCTATGGCTGGCTATTTCAGGAGTATGCCCCGTCGAAGAAGGAAAATCGCCAAAGAAATCCAGCGAACCCGAAGTGAGAATGCTTGGTGAATGGTGGACCGGAAGAACGTGAAGGCGCCCTGAAATCAACCCTTATCTTCTTAGACTGCATGAAGCTAATAATCGCTGCATTGGAAACCGAATAAAATAAGTGTCGTGAGAAAATGCTGAGTGAGAATGTAGAGCGCCTCACAAGGATGATTATGATACAAACACAGGAGGCTATTATCAATTATAGCGAAAGTAAGGGGAGTGCCACTTCGGATGTCAGCCAATGATCCCTACTGCCTTCTCTCCCCTCCAAGCCCTTACAATGACAAGCACCATCTTTCATTATTGAAATCTGATCTATGTTGTCCTCAGTGAGCCCAGGCAATTCTCATTGTGTTGCGTTGGAACCTGTTCTACCAAGCATAGTAACTTGTCTTTCCGAATAACGGGCACTGTACGTAAGTGCTGTCCCAGGAGTGATTTTAGGCCATAGATGCACGACCACTACATATGTCCACGTTCTTGGTCCATAGATGCACGTCAAGTCAGGGTTCACTCTAGAAATGCGTAAGTGACAGAAAAAGGTTGGGTGCAGAGTCAACCGTCCGTTCGAAAAAGTTCAATGAGGGAGTCGTATTTGGCCGATAAAGGGGAGGGGGTCGTATTCGCAAAGGTCAATGTCACAATACGTAGGCAAGAGTCATAACTTTCGTGTGCTTTTCCAACTATTAACCACAAACGAGTGCATGGCGCACCTCAGAGCAGAAGGGTCTACCGCAGAAGTATCCATATCTGACTGTTCACGTACATGAATATGCTCTCAAGGAGAACCCATATCTCCAAGTCGGGGCTAATTTAGTAAAAGAGTGACCACTTGGATATAATGACTGCAAAAGGTTTACAATGGAATTTTGGGAAGAAATATTTGCCTGTCGGCCATTTCCTGAAAAGGGTTCGGCATCTATTATGAAGCACAGGGCTTGTGCGATGTCATGCTATCATGAATTCTCCATAAAATTGAGTTTGAAGAGTGCTGTGAGTGTTTGAGTGTTAAAAACTCGTGTTTTCAGGATAGTAGCTCCGAAAATTCATAAAAACGGTCTAACACGACGATTTTTCAAACGCGCAATTATGGAAGCGAGATGAAGCATCCATTGAAAACCTTCAATCCTATACTTTCTTTCAGGGGTCAAGAATCGCAAAAAGTTGAATCTGAAGAAAGATATGACAGTTCAAAGCCAAAAAACTAGCGCTCTGCTAAAAAACTGGTCCGCGATTTCCCCAAAACGGTCCAACGGAGCGATTTTTTGACTCAGCCAATTTTAAAAGAGTTCAAATATTTGTTAGGAAACACTAACCTTTTAGTTTATTCCAGTGCATAAGAATCGGAAAAAGTTGAATCCAAAGGAAGTTATAGTCAATGAAAGCGATAAAGCCCGTGTGCGCAAAAAACGGCCCAGCGGGACGATTTTTTCAACAAATGAAAGTTCACAAAAGTTTGTGTACTTTTTGGAAAGAGAACAATTCAGACTTTAAAAATTTTTTGACCGCTTCTCACAATTTCTTATTCAAAGAAAATTACAACCTTCCAAATGAAGAAATGCGCATTTCTGTGGATTCTTCATTCTCCACCCCACAGCTAAAAGGGTTTTGGAGATTCCGCTCAAATGTGGTAGCTTTCTGGAACTAGAGGTATCATAAATTACAAATCTACTCACCGTTTTGGAAAATATTGAGCTAGAACAGAACAAAACTCATTAGTCAAATTAGTAGTGCGCCTCGGTCAATCCGCGCTGGGCCGAGGAGAACTGTGCGCCAGTGCAAACGCGACAAGTAGTAGTACGACGTAGTACGCAAATACACAGATACCAAGTGTTTGAGGAGTCTTACCGAGACTCGCTGAAAGCAGAGGGAAAAATTTTCGAAATTGGTCCAACGTGACGGTTGACCCTGCTTGGTTGTTTGACAATGGCGTACATATCTACAGAGTACGAATATGGTAACAAAGTAAATATGGCATAAAATATGCAATTTGAACTGAAGCACAATGAAGCTCCACAGATATATTGGAATGCCGTCCCACTGGGATAACTGTAAGCTTGTTAGACATGGAATCCTCCGTAAGTCATTGTAGCTTCGGGTGCACCTTGACGGCGCTACACAGAACTTCTTGAGGGCTTTTGGTGCAGATGTTCAGCAACTACTTCAAACGTCAACGATAATGTCTTTTTGTGAGAGCAAGATTCACTCTCTCACCCAGTTCCACGAAGTTGACGTACGGCAACTTGGCTTTTCGATTAGACTCAAGGATAATGTGAGAATGGGGCATCATGAGGGGGGGGGGGGTCGGAACCCACACAGATAGATCAGTGGGTGATCGGCCGCCAAAAAGGCGCAGTTTTGGGGGAATCAGTAGCAATGAAAGGTTTCAGATGTATTCGTACTGAGTAGCCAGGCGGGGCCAACGGGAAGTGCGCCTTTCCCCGTTCCTGGACCCGACCCACGTCGTTCGCTGGACCCACATCAGGGGCCGATACTATTTTCGCTGGATCATTTTATTCGCATTGTGTTATAATATCGCTTATTCATTGTTCCGTTTACGTCTTATCGTTTTGCCGTTTTGTCGATAAATTTTTGTCTGGCACTCGTGGAAGTCGTTGAAGAGAAGCGTTACACGGTGGTTACTACCTTGAGACATATTTACGGCCCAAAGTTACAAGAAACATTGGTGCTGCACACCGCCTTCAAACTTCTTTTACTTGCGACGCTTTTTTGTCATGTTAACCCTCTGGCGAGCGTATGTGCCGCCAGTAGGCCACGCCAAATCGGTTGCGTGGCCTACCTATTTGGCGAGGCTTTTCTTGCCAGAAGTGAGAGATGTTCTTCAACTGACACAAAGTTTAATACATATCATCGCAAAAGAGGCCAAAGGGTTACGAGAATTGATCTGGACTCCTACCACAAATCCATAAATTGTGGAGACGAGAACATTTGGGTGTTGTAGCATTTGACTTCTTTAGTCCCTTTGCAATTCTGTCCGTGATAAGAAGGACATATCGTCTGCGGCCGTCGGTGCACACCCGAAACTTCTACGAGCTGATGTGCCTGCTTAAGACAACCATGTTCAATGATTACTGCAGTTACTATTTGTTCACTATGCAATTTAATATTGTAGAGTTTCATCGCGTTCAAATCACAACTGAGCTTTCCCTGCTACAATTGCTTTATTACCATACTTACCAGCATCCTGTACATCACGGACTACAATTTGCCCTTTGCCTAACCTGCTACATACTTTTAACGAAAAAGAGGTCAGGGCTAGAGATTGCTTCCCATTTGGACTGGTTTCGCCTTGACTATTAATGAATATTCAAATATTAGGCTTTGTACAGAAAGTGCGTAACCCATGTCATAAGCTATCCAGTGCCTATCGGATTTCCCACGGGGTGGGGGAGGGGAGGGGGTCTAGAGGTCAACCGCACGACGAATACTAGTGTGTGCGGCGTCCGTAAGTGGCGTTCACTATATGTGCTGTGGAAGGTCGTGTTTTCAATCGAACTCACATCCATCCACTTTTGAGCAGGGTGAAAATCGCGTCGAGGACGTGGTCGCAGACGTACCCGACCCCCCCCCCCCTAAAATCGAAGTCTTGGCACGACCCCTCTTATTTTGATTTTCTTCCTCAACGGAGTGTAGTGGTAGCGTAGTTGTGACGCGTCTGTCACATGCGAGATCCGGGTTCCATTCCCGGCTGGAAAGAATTTTTGCAAACTCACAAAGAGATATCCATGCCGATACTAATGTTTGAGGAGTTCATAGAAGAGCATCACATCAGCCTGTATCGATCAGCGGCCGATTCACCGACAGCTGCTTCGCGGTTTGTCTCTGGGTCAGATTTGCTAATGCTCCTCTCAAAACCGCCGGAAGGTACACCTTCTGTGAAAAGGTTGCATTCCCCAATTTGAAACTCTTGAATAGCACTCGATCGGGTTAGATAGAGCTAGGCCCGCTACTGCCAAACAGTATTGGAATTGCTTTGAAAGCCTTCCATGCAAAGAGATAAGGTCTCTCGAATTCCGTCGGGGTAGCGTCAAGGACGCGAAAATTTTCATGCGAGTTTTTGGCACTCAAAAGGCAATATCTCTCTGATTTCCTGAGCAACCAGGAAAGGGAAGACAAATTCGGAAAGAGGAAGGTTTGCGCTTCCTAATAGTTTATTTAGCTTCTTCCCAGGCCTCTTTTCTGAGGAGATATTTGCGTCGAGGTCGTATCGAGGTCGACCGCTAACCACTCAAAAAGGCGCTTCCTTCTTCACCGTTGCAGAATATTTCGTAGGCAACACTCGAATGTATCTAGAATACGACCCTTCGGCGTAGGCGATGAAAAGTGATAATCGACATCGCCCGCTTCCGAATCGGTATACGCCATGCATCCGACCATCACTCAAAGGTACACTCCATTGAAAGGTATTATATGATTATGACTGTTGACAGAATTTATATTGTAGTACACACATCTCGTACCCCCTATAACCGACAAGCCGCTTAGTTCGCTTAGGCCTTTCCTTCAAAATTGTCGTTTTTGCGACAGCGTTCCTTACAACAGTATCACCGTGAGCGAGGTACTAAGAGTGAGCAGAAAGAATATTTTATATAAAGTTGTCTCGCACATCCT
>KZ344987.1:271463-281868 GCA_002352805.1 Teladorsagia circumcincta
CTCTTCAATTCTAAGTTGGGTTCACTCGCATTGAATCGAGCAAAGTGCGACTAAATCGATTTGAGTACGGAGACAAAATGTATTTTTTTATTCCCCCCCCCCTGTATACTGCCTCCAAGCTGCCCGATTTTTTGCACCAGGTCATCCAACCTGGGGTTCTTTGCCCTTCAGGCGGAGGCAACGATCTCCATTCCACTAGTTCAAAACCGTTTCCATGGATCACTGCGGCCAAATTGTGGAAGCACCTCAGAATTACTTCCAAACTACGCGGTGCTTATCAGAGGTGTACTTTGAATGAGCCGATTACGTGACGAGAGCGCTCTCCTTCGTTTCTTAATTATTGGAAAACACAATTGAGCGGCCCTACCCGAACTGTGTTTTCATCGGAACCTTATATTTGAGACCACTCATTCATGAAAACGGGATTTTTTTTCTTTGTTTTTTGAACCGTAGAGACTACCCTGTCGAATCGCAGGGGCTATGAGTACCAAGAAAGCTGCGTGCCTCGTGCGATTCCGGTTAACATCCTCGAGTTTGCGTTTCAGCATATTTCACAACTATTCCCGCGCCAATTACATACATGCATAGCAATGGCCGTAATTAGCTGAGCGAACCGGAAAAGCCACGCTCGAATTATCTCATCTGGCATACAGCTGCCTCGTTTCACATTTTGAAATTTTCGCCATTTCATTGAGAATATGTCCATAAGAAAGAGAAAGAGACACTGTGGTGCAAGCTCCTGTCGATTATGCGGTGCACTTCAAAGTATTAAACCACCCACGAAAACAGCCGTTTTGAGTGAGGAAGAAGAATTCATGGTTGCCGCCTACTTCATTTAATTCAGTATGCACTGACACTATAGTAAACGTCACTTCAATGAACAAGATGAGCTAGAAACATTTTCATAGGAAAATCCGGAAATCCCTCCTGTTTCAAAAGTGTAAAGGCACCAAGACCAATCAGAGTTTGACAGTAGATTTATTTTTGCTTCCAGTTCATCTGAGATTTTATGAGCATGCACGGTGAAAGCACACTACTTCTTTAGTAGATCTAGACGATTCAAGCTTTCTACCTAGGAACAAGTTCGTGCCAAGGTCAAATGCTTCATAGCTGCTCAACGTGGCCAAACCCCTGGCTGCGCCAGCAAGTTTATGAGAGGTACAGCTTTTTGCGGAAATTTTGGGAGGTCACAAGCATCTTTTGAAGTTGACCTTCAATAAGGCCTCAAGCAAAAAAGTCTAATTTGATGCATCCTTAAATGATAATATGGGTCTCAAGGATTAAATCGTTTCATTGGTTCATAGGCTAGATCCCATTCCTGTAGAGATCAACACGTCAAGATTTTGCCTCAGACCACCACAGCTTTCCTATGGAACTCTTTTCGATATATCTTTACACTGATTTCCATGCCTTTATCGATAAATCCCCTGGAGCTTGCCGGAAGCACCGATGTTCCAAATTATCAAACGTTTCGGGAAATACGGGCATTGTAGTGTGTACCTCCAGTAATGAGTGCTCTTGGGAGCTGGCCTGGGACGTTGACGGTGAATTTGAGACTTTTTTGGCCGCCTAAACGTTGAACATTTTTGAAAGAATAGTTCCTATGATCGCTGCACCGCGGAACAATCCCGTGATTCCTTACATTTTTCCTTTCTATCTTGCGTTGCTTTTTCGAAGGAAATTTTCCATTTGACAAACAGTGGGTTCCAATTCCATGCTCAATTTCAGCAAACATATGAGTAGGTTTTCAAGATGTCTTGGGCTGTTTGGCAATTTGTTACTATAACTTTGATCTTTCCTCTTCCAAATAATCCTCTGCAACCGTAGTGCCTTGATATTCCGTTCTCGTTCTGCTACGGGTTATGTTTGAAGATGGCCTTCCACTTCTCGTTCATTTACAATTTTCTGGACGGCTGTTAGACAAAGTGTTGGCTTCGGAGTAACAACTGAGTTCTGAATCCAACTCTTTGCTGGTCGCTCGATCGCGTAGCAACTTGAGCAGGTCTTCACCAAAACTTGAAAAACGAACGTTTTCTTCCACCCTGTCTTTGTTTATTTATTTTTTATTTATTTTATTTATTTAGTTATTTATTTGTTTGTTTACTACTATGCACTCGAAGGTGCGCTACAATAATTCAAAGGAAACCAGATCAGTTATAAATCAAAACATCAAATTGGAACAAACTCAAATTCAGCAACATTTTACACACAGGTGGGAACCCCTAGACATCATTTATTCGAAGTCCATGATGCTAATATGGCAACTAAGTCAACGCTTTTTAGTTTCCTTTTGAATGGTGTTTCGTGCCATTTGCAAGCCTGGCGGTAATAATTTAGGCCATCTCGCTCCGCGTATTTATTATTCTGATTTTTGTTTATTCTGAGATCAACCAACAATAAGCAAATATTTTGTAAAGAAAATGTGCCCTTATACTCTTCGTACAATGTTCGAAACTAAGCAAAATCTTTTCTGAGGCAGGCTAGTAGCAAGCCATAAGTCTTCTAGAGCACCTCAGAGTGTTATCTGAATGATGCGGGACTATCTAGATAGCATTGTTCTGTAGAAGGTCCGAATCGTACACTGAAAGGCACACTGAAAGAGGTAAGGTGTTTTCAATCACCATCTACATGATTGCAAATGGGTTTAGCACAAGTAAAAATTTTTTTTCGAATCCTCTTGATCTGGTTGCTCCTTCACTTTTGGAGCGAGGGCTTCCGATTTTTCACAAGAATCTCTTAGCGCACATTCCTTCCTGAAAAAGTGCAGTACAGTTTCAGAACATGTTGACGATAAGGCATGTTGTAGATAGCGCGCCACGAATCCTATTCTATTCCGGAACACCAGTTTTCAGGCCTGGCCTGCCTTATACTCTGAAACGTGCTTAGGTATAATAATCCCAGTTTTCGCAGAAATAGGAAGACTCTCGGTGAGTGGAACACCTCGCTTGTGCAGGAAGACAACTGAATGAGTATTACTTCTTTGCAACGTCTTCGATCACTTTTGAATGATGTTTCTCAACACATTTACGCAATGGCAGCCCGTATGAGCTGTCGGGGACGCGTGCTCGTGGGATGATGGCACCCTACATGGTCTGCCAGTAATTATTACAATGGCCTGCTACCTGCTTAAGTCATAATTTTGTTGGAAAATTCCGATATCAGTGAAATAATCATTTAGTAATGTATAACTCTAAACGATGTGCCACTGACAAGAGGAGCACAAAACCATGGTCCGTTCTCTCCTGAGCCCTTTTAGGAAGGTCAGAATCGTGGAGAAGAGATGGTCCAAAGTTGGATCCTGCGTGATGATTAATTTTTGCAATTTATGCTAGCGCGACGACAATTTGGAGGCTCCAACATAGATTGCAAAAATTTGTCGCCACGGGGGATTAAACTCTGGACCATTTCTTCATCACTCTCTTGGGGTTCGCAGAACCGTTCAGGATATACATTTTGGAAAAGCGCTCCATAAAATGAAAGACCCCCTTGCGAGCGCTCAGAGATGCTTACTTCAGGAGAAGCTTCTTGAGTCGTCCTGGATTCTTGAACCGATAATTCTTCTCATAATCTCATTAATTCTCGTAAAGCTTCTCGATTGTAAGAGGACCAGAAGTGAGCACAAAACTGTACGAGTGGCTAGGTACGTGTCGTACTGAAACAACCAAGTAAAAATGCTTTTGATGTCCACTGCAACGAATGCTTACAAATCTTGCCACTTCACTACCATTGCACATCACGTAAATCAATATTCTGCTATAATACCCTCGCATTACTTCTATGAATTGACCATTGTCGGAATTACTTTGTGATATTCATGTTTTTGTTCATTTACTACACGATACCCACAGATGTGGGCGACAATTCCAAAATCGCTCTCGTCCCACGCGACCAGAAGCGTCGCCGCGAATGCGGTAATCAAAAGAGCTTGTATGCTATAAAAGTGGAACCAATTTGAACCTGAGCAACTCATAGAGCGAGTTTTAAGAATCGCTGACCTTCCTATTCAATAACCTAAGTATTATAAGTTTTCCTTGAGAGACATTGCTTCGATATGAGGATGGAAGCGCTCTCTCTCTATTCACCGATCACTTTTGAATGCACATCGCAGTTATTCGTAGCATATGGAAAGCCATCACAAGAAGGTCAAGTTATGGGCAGAACTATGACCTCGGCCGAGATCCGTTCAAGGATCTCTTGCTTCCCGAGTAATTGTGGTACCAGTTACACTACCGGAGCACCATTTATTCCCAACTCAGCTCCGAAGGTAAATCTACAAAAACATGTCAAAACTGTACGCTCTCAGCCTTCCGGATCACTGAAAATATCGGCTATCATCACGTTAGACGTGTGAATACCGATGAGCTATGGTAGATTTATCATCGAAACTGAGCTGGGATGAAATGGTGTTCCGTGGTGTAACAGGTAGCATTATTGTGATAGCATTCATAACGAACTGCCGCGTAAAACAGCAGCAGTGATCAAACAGAATATATTAAAAGCATTTCAATGCATGAATCGGTGATAAGGAAGGGGCACACTGATTTTGACATTCTGCACATGTTATCTCGGTTTTAAAAAACTCCTCAATTGATGACTCTAGTCAAGATCGAAGATCTAATCGTTTTTTTTTTGTCTACTTTTTAACTGCAACGCACAATTTGTGTTCCGTTCGAGCTTTTCTCGTTTCCACCTTTGCAAAACCCAGAGCTCACTTTTTTCCTAATATTCGAACCTTTCAGCTATGGTTCTGACCGAAGAACGAGAGGATTTGCTGCTATTAATTATGGTTGTATTATTGCTGCTGCTTTCGGCTATAATATGGGTTGCTTTTTGCATAGCTGTCAAGAAGACCGCCATGAAATTCTTTGAATTGAAGCGGCAACGAAGGCGAGAGGTAGGAAACTGTACAGGTCACTTACAAATTCTGATTCCCAAGTCTTCTCCCTTGGAAATTCTTTTTCATTCCATTTTAATTTCTATGGAGCAATTAATCGAAGCATGGAATCGTTTATGGACATTAGGTCGATGTAGTCGTACTTGATATTTGGGTCGTGTGGGTCGCGTGGCCTTTCCGCGATTGGTCATTACAGGTGACAAGCCAATCATGGCCAGCATAGCCTTGTCCATTTATTGGCCTAGAGATCTCATCGACTTTGTGTAAAATATTTTGTCCAATTCTTTTTTTTGAATTTCTGAACATTTTACTTTTTTATGCGTTGATTGCTGCTGCCATAAATCGAGTGACGAATACCACCGCAACTGAGCGAACATCAACTTCACCGTTGTGTATAGCGAATCTTCGAGGGATGAGCGTGAGTTGAAAAACTGTTATATTCCAAATGAAGAGCAGCCATATCTCGTTTTTCTTCCCCTCCATCCCCCTCCCCCTCACCAGCCGCCCTGACAGCTGTGATGCCTTAAAGCCAAATGAACTTGTACAAATCTAACCCAATGAGATAAAGTGTGACGGCGCAATTAACCGCTACCCTTTGGAATGAAATCATGACTCTTGGCCACATCTACCATTCATTGCTCCTAGAACTGGAGCGTGTTGACAAAGACACAGGTAGTCCCCGCTGCCTCTCGTGGATTTAGACACCGTTGAGCACAGCTCAGCGGACATTTTCCAAATATAACCCCCCCCCCCACTCCCTTCCCGCAAGGTCAACTGCTGCGTCGAGAAACTACAGCGGATTACCATATGATCTCCTTTTCAGCAGTCTTCCTGCCAGCAGTCTCCTGGGCTACGCTACTCGCATCCTACCTCTGATTATTCCTGTCTATAAAATTCACCGAGCAGGGGCGACACTAAATGCTAGGACGGAGAAAATGCAACATTTCCTATCTAAAAAAATCCCATGCAAGATAACAGGAAATTTCTTTTCTCGTCCTTTTGGGTACATAACCCTAGCCAAAATACGACTCCCTCCCCACTCAAAGATCACAAATAGGACCGTCTTGTTGAAGAGTGCTTAAAGCAACAGTCTCAGAAGGAATTCGAGGTGATAAGCGGTCGGTAACGAAGTTGTAGGTGAAGAGTTGACTGGTAATAAAGGAAAAAAGCAAAGTAATCCGCCGGCAAAGCCTTTAAACAGGTTTCACCTGATGGACGAGTTGTCTGAACTACATGCTTCGCCGGATTTCAATCGCATTTGCCCTAATACAATTAGAGACTTATGCATCATATAAAAACAGAAATATAGCAATCAAATGAAATAAGCAAGTAGAACCAATGAAAAAGATGCGGCTATGATTGGCAAGTGGGCGTTCCCCAAGATATTAGCGAACGCCCCTCTCAGCAGCGTCTTCCTGGCTTCTTTGCGGCTTCCTAAGGTGAGTTTTTTGGTTAGTGACACTTCCTATGGTCTTGATTAGGGCTAGCGCATCTTTTCCACTTCATAGCATAGAATTTTTAGAACCCTGCTGAGACTGTTGCTTTAATAGATGGCAGATCCTTCCACGCATCACACCACCCCCCCCCCTCCTCTCACCCACCCTCACAGCGTAAATAACCGTACATTAACACTTTCTTGAGCCATACATAAATGCGTCTGTGCTTACTTTCCCAACACTCTCCTTCATCTGGGGGTTCAAGGTCATCGATGTTCACCTCTAGCCTTTGACCAGGCCTATGAAATTCTAGCGTGTTTTTTCTTCTTTGCAGTATGACAACAGCCGACAAACATTGCCATCGTATGAAGAAGCCATGTCGATGAGTCCGAGCTGCGTTCTCGCTCCTCCACGGAGGTGAGGATTCCCTTTCAGCTTGAGCTCAAAGCCACATTCCATGATCACCTAGGTGTGCAATTAATTGAAATTAATCTGAGCCTCTTATTTTGGCGGTGGAGAGTCTACGAGTCAGAGCTGGGACACTAGCAAACGCTGGTGCTAAGAGCGAGAAAACACAGCTCACTAACAAGGAGGTCTTCCAGGACAAGCCGCGCTTTTTCAGAAGGGTTTTTGGCATATTGTAAGGGACACATTTAACACGTTGACGATATCACGTTTTGGTTTTTTGCACCGCGTGGGACAAGAGCGATTTTGCGAGCACCGCCGCCTAGCGTCAATTCCATGGATCTTAAGCTGTAAATACGCATTGCTTGGATACAATCAAATGTTTTCGGTAATGTCATATGTGTCTAATTTATCGGAAGTGGTAAAAGTGAAATTTCGACAGAAATGCCGTTCCTGGGAAATAAAAAGGCAAATTTCGCTCTTTTTTGCTCTAATGCTTTTGAAATTAAGTTCGACGTGTTTGTTCCAGTAAAAACGCATATCTTTCCATACGAATAGATTTCTATTCACTTATACTATTCTTTTTTATCAACATATTGACGTTAATGAAAAGAAAGTGAGGAATGAGCTGAACAGGCATTTCGGTAAGGTTTGGAAAACCTCAGTCAAACTAAAAAATATTCGACCATCCTGAGAGCCACGTGGTTTTGATGTTTGCTGATGTAGGGCGTATAGAATGCGCACATAAGAAGTTGGGCACTTGCGGAAAAAACCGGTACCAACATGCTGACGCGCATGCGCGTCGGAATGTCCAACGCAGCCTCAAAATTCTGATGCGCATGCGCGTCAGCCTGGCGTCAATGTGTTAAGGAACACAAAACCATGTTTCATTTTCGCTGAACGATTTTAGCAGCACCAAAAAAGAAGCATAAGGTAGCACAAGGTAAAATGGTTCAATCATTCCCGGGGGATCGATCATCCTTATGCTGTGTGTAAATTTTAAATTTGGGTTGGCTGCTTACTGGTTGGTGCCAAAACGCACTAAATGTCAAAATCGAATGTGATATTCATCATTTGGACCATTTCGAAGCAAATAAGTGGCCGTCAACCTTGATTGCAAAATTTAGTCCCCGCAGAGAAGAGTATGATTAAGAGTAACATTCACGACATTTCTGGTACTAGTGAAACCGTTCATCAAAAAACGAAATATGATTTTGTTGTCCCTACATGCGTTCCTATGACATGACAAAAACCATTTCAAAGCTTGCCCTAAAAGACCTCTCTTGTAAGACAGAGCATAGGGAATGGGCAAATAGACAAAGCATAGGGAACATTCAGCAATGGTGGGCGTGCGTTGGTGTTTCCAAATTGGTCTATGCATCTGCGAATCCAGCTACCTTACTCATAAAAGAATTGATATTACTCAGCTAAACCTGGAATGTGCCTCTATTCAATCATTCCTTTCTGATATGTAGGATTCCTAGTGCCAATCAACAAAACCTCGAATACACTCTGATTTCACTTAGAAGAAACCGAGCCGTGAATCGACCTTTATTCTTATATCTAAACTAGGATTTTTCGTATTCAGAGTTCCTCCTTACAAGGCAGTCGCTCCAAAGAACGGGAGATTGCTAAGGTAGGCTAGAGTAGTTCGTGTTTGCATGATTGTCCTTGTGTTTGTCAAAGCCTCTTTGTTTTTTTTTTCTAACTAAAGGCACGTGAGCACAAAAAACCCTCGTGTAGCCATTTTAAGGGAGACTCAAAGGGTCGCGCCTTCTGAATCTTTTTGAGTGCATGTATGCATTCTAGTTTTGGGCTACATAATGAACTAACGAGAGCTGACGTTTGAATCAGTGTTTTTATCCTTCCAAACGAGTTTTGTGGGCAGGTGTGGTATAGAGGGAGAGGCGCTGCTTACCAAACATACAAATCAGAGGTTCAGACTTCCAGTGAGGTCCAACTAGGCCGAAACTGCGAGATCGAACAAGATTTCTCTGAGAGGATGAGAACATTGACACATCGGCTGACCCACGTAAGCCTTCGTGCCGACTGCATGGCAAAATGAAATATGAGAGACATATTAGGTGACATCGTTGCGTGAACCTTGAGCACTTATCCTGAGCCTGATTCCGAAACCTTGACTGAGAGCCAGGTCGTCCATTACTCTCACAATGTCAACATGCATCTAAATCGCGCTGCTGCAAATGGCCCTATAACTCAAACAGCACGGCAATGGAATGGAAGCAGTGGAAGGTCCGGTTGGCTCAGACGACGCACAACCCAGGAATTGATCCCCGGACCACGCGCGCGGTAAACAGCGCCACTTGCCGCTACACCACTTCCGTCTTGAATAAAAGTATACCTAAACAATACGAACGCATAAATATGAGGACTTCTACGGTGTATAAGCCGCATGGGTGTAACCGCTAGCTTATATGTCGTAAATTAGAGTGTATAAGAAATACGTGAACATCCTTAGTTCAGTGCTAGTCAAGCATGCAGTTAGCCACTTTCAGCGCTTTTGTAGCATAGATGATCCAAATTGATTCATAATACGTGTTTTCAGGATTGCTCCAGACAGGCCCGGCTCTCAGAGGATGCTGGTCTTGCCACCTAGTTACGACAGTGCGACGAGGCAATGTCCTACTCCAGAACCGCCTCCAAGAACATCATCATCCTCTGTCAACCAGACCTCCCAGAATATCTACACCTTATCGTCAGCACTCGCGAACACCTCACTGTAGCGTTATGTTGACCTTCAAGCTCAACTCAGGTCATACTCGAAACCGGTATTCACCGATGTGCGAGTGAGCAAGCGCACATCGGCCTGACGGCTTTTTCACTAGGATAAGTGCCTGCCCGTCATTGAACCTCCCTGTGTACAGCGACAGTACCCAAACCAGTTCAATACCCGTGCAGATGGTGCACCTCAAGTTCCTGTTACTGCACATAAATCTGCCTCACAGTTGAATCATCGCCACATCGTTCCTCTGCATCCTCTGCCATATATCGTCGTCGGACGGCTCACTCATTCGGGAATTCCACTGTTTATGAACTGTATCTCTTGTCATTTGTACTTAATAAAGAGTAACTATTGACTGATCCTAATTATTGCGTATTAGAACACCTTCAAACACCTATGAGCTCACTGGGCGCTTGAAAGCAGGATTAACCGTCGCATGGTGCTGATTCCAAAACTTACAACCCCTACCCGCCACGGCAGTGTGAAAATCGCTCGAGGAAACGGCAGCGACTCGTCGAGGGACAAGATTATAATGTTCCCTTCCGGCGCTTCCGTACAGTAACCCCACACGTAAAAAATTAACCGTCAGGTTTGGTGTCTGTGTGGTGCAGGCACACGCAAGGCACTCTACCTCACGCCCTCAGGCGCAATGCACGACATGTTTCGAAGTACGTTGCAGCTTTCCTCGAAAGCTATTGGCTTGGCAGAAGTCATATTTTATCTTTTCTCAAGGCTAGGACAACGGGAAATCTTTTCATTATATCTGTTTTCGACGATTTATCTTCTAGCACATCCTTAACTCTACACACGCATTCACCACAAATAGACCCTTTCTTTGGGTATGCTAGTTACGAAGACAGAAAAATACAGATGGATTCCTAGAGGTTTTTTTTCCCGTGTAAGGTACGCATACGGCCCCAGGTCTTC
>KZ344987.1:308357-320228 GCA_002352805.1 Teladorsagia circumcincta
GATTGCAGGCGGGTCCCGCAGCGGAGTCCCCCTGCAATTGAGAAGGATTGAATCAGACTTGGGGGACGAATCCACCTCGGGCAAGGATTGAATACGGCCCCTGGATAAGCGCCGGAAGATGTGAGCAATATGTATTTTCCTCGACGTTCCTCCCTTGTCCCAGGCTTAGTCCTGGTGTCACTTACCATGAGCCCTCCTGGGGTCTATTCCAGTCAGGGGGGCATCATTATGCAGCTTCTCGGCGTTCCTGTGCAAAACCGCACATTCCAGTCTGGCACGCATGTCAAGTGACCCTCACCGCCCACCCCCTAGACTGCCTACATTCCCCCTGGCTCGCAGTTGCCGTAGCTTTCTGGAAAAACTGCATCACGATGTCCCCCTAACTGGAATAGACCCCCCTTCTGTGATACCCCCTAAGGACATGAGCGCCCTGGTCTGCTCAGACATGGTAGAGAATAGGTACTGGGCAGCATTGAGAATTCCCGAAACAAAAGCGGAAGGAAACGACTGAAATGTAAAGCATGCAGTGGACGGCAAGTAAACCAGCACAAATTTGAAAGCCGCGGTTGCGGCGCAACGCGACCGCGCGCGGTCAAGATTTTGAGTCTTCGAGCGAGCATGCAAGAAACCTGGCTATGAGCAAAAGAATCCTCACTTATGACACATCTGTTTGAACTGTTTCGAAACATCGACGTGGCGATGCCAGCTGCAACGTTTTTCGTTGGGCAATGCTTGGCATTTCACCCTTCAAGTGTTGTGATTGTTTGTCCAACGGTCAGATCATGTCAGGAGAGCGCCGCCATCGCGTCAGCCTTCTGTGTGGTTAACCAAACGTCGTTGTTGAGCGCTGGTGCTTCGTTTTTTGATTCACTCACTCAAATTTCATTTGATTTGCTGCTCTGGACGGAGTTCCACATAGCGCGTTTGTAGTTTAATCTGTGCCCGAAATTGATTCCTATTGCACGAGTCATCGCCTGAAAAGGCATTGAATTTTGAACTCCGACATTCCAAGCAATTCATTAAGTTTACTGTTGAAGATGGCACTGTCCTTCTTATGACACCTCTCTTCCTTCAGACGATCTTTTATCATTTTAATCAAAACGTTCACTAAAGGAGAAGTAGGAGTCGTCTATTGCAGTAATTTAAAGAATTCATCACTTCGTTTTATGGTGTTTCATATTGCAACGGCCGAGCTCACGAAAGTTTATTTGCACTTTACGTGTGGAGATCGACATTCTACTTATATCGTTGTGTTGAATATCATCATTGTACTTTTCAGCTCCGGGTTTGGCCTAGATTTTTGTGGAAAGGGATAAAACTGTAAAATGACTTTTCTCGTTCATATTCAAACTAAACTCTTTAACCACAATGAACAATCGTTTAGAAACAATGTTACCATTGTGGTTATTGCACTTAAAGTTTTTTCTTTTCATTAGTTCCATCCTGGGCAATCATCCAGCAAGAGGGGCATTGCGGTTGCACTGTCTGCTCTAATGCCAGTTGGCTTGAGGAGTCCTTTAAAGTTACGAGCTGCTATCAGCTTTAATCCTAGGTTATTTCTTTAGGTGTTCTGATAACGTGTGCTTTCTTGTGCTGGATGACATAACGTCTACAAAAACTAATATTTCCCAATTGAGCAGCGAGGAACAAGCCTCGAAGAAGGGAAGAATATTCCCAGGGGAAGCGGGTGTTGCTCAGGGACCCGGGGATTCCCTCCCTTCTGAGGCTTAGTCCTAAACGATTGCAATAAAATAATATGCTTTGTGTGGTTCTAAATGAGTTACGTGCCCTAAGTCACCATGCCCCCACTTGCTGGATAAGCGCCTCATCCTGAATTTGAAGGTTGTTTTCGGACCTATTATTAGTAGTTATACTTTTTTTATTTGAAAATTTTGATATGGGGTGGGATTCAAAGTCGTCGCTACGCCTGCAAAACTCTCACTTGCTTTTTTTGTTTGCAGCAATTAATCGATTACTTGAGGCAGTCGCACGCTGCTATTTTCCAGCACACTTTGCTATACTTAGCTGGTTTTTCAGTTTCACTTTTCCTGAAATTTGTCGAAGTTGGTATGCTTTGGTAATGCACTAGTTGCCGACACGAATAACTTACTTAGAAGTCTGGAACCAGTACGTGTGCATAAATCTGTTGCGGCAGCCATAATCCGCTGCCTATGTTTCGGCCACGTTTTGCATTCGCTTTGCTCTTTTGTTGTGCTTTCGAATAGATCGTTCTTAGTTCTCATACCTGCACAGGACAAGTGCTAATGTTTGATTGTCTTAGAAATCACTTATCCAACCGGCTGCGCTGATTGACCAGAAGCCACGGGTGTTTTTCAGATCTGTTTGTCCATTTTTTATGTGAACAAAATCTTCTCTTATACCCAGGCTGTTGTTCTTGAGGAATACTGTACCATTCTGCGGTAGCTGACATCTTTGGGTCTCGTGGCGTTTGATAACTATTGATTACACCAAGTTACAGCTCATCATTCCCCGTTCGGTCCTTGCTTCTAGTTGTTCCTTTTCGCGATGGTATACTTACATATTAAAGATGCTATTTTGTGGGTAATTACTAGCCGATTAGTAATTAATCTTGATATCTCTATATTCGCAATCTCTTTCAAGTGAAGTTTTTATTTGGACTTCGATTATTTGAGCATATTTTTTTCGGTAAATATAATTTCTCACGCATTCTTCGTAAAAGCTTACACAGCCTTTGAGAGCTGCATGTTGGTCTCGTTCTTTCACCCGTAAGAATTGCTTATGCAATATGTACATATAATTTTGCGATGCTTAGTTAGGGTCACATCCATTAGGGGGGGGGGCATGTGGTGCGACAGTTGTTGCCGGCTACAAATTCCAATTTTTGCAGGGAGGGGTGGAAAGCCCCGGAGTGCGTTTAATTTTTTCGCTTTTGCTTTTACACATTTCCCTGAGCTTCACCTTCCCTGACGAAAATTGGATTTCTTCAGGCGATATTGACTGTCGCACCACATGCCCCCCCCTTCTCTTGGAGCGGTGTCTGACTTTGCATCGAGCGAATCGCTGGGTACGAGTGTTGCGCCAGCGAATCGAAAGTTGCACCAGCAAATCGAATATGAGCTAGCGAATCGAACGATGCACCAGCGAGTCGAACTATGTACCACCGAAGTCGAACTATGTACCATTATACTTCAAACTAGGGTGCCAGGCTATTCAAGTGAGATGGTGTGGTCGCCGTTGGACAAGGAGCTTTCGGTGAGGCCCCTCACTCCCCCGTTTTCGCAAAGGAGCTTTCGGTGAGGCCCCTCACTCCCCCGTTTTCGCAAATTCGCGTTTGACGTCCTGTATTCGCCCGTAGATGGCCGTGATAATTTTTTTCAACTTTTCACGCTATTCCGTGAGTGTCTGTTCGTTCGTTTTGCTTGTTTCGTTTAATGTCCATTCGTGTCGTCGTATAATACCCATTCATAAAGTTTTAAGCTTGATGCGAAATTCGCTGGTACATAGTTCGATTCGCTGGCGCAACGCTCGATTCGCTAGCACAACGCTCGTATTCAGCGACTCGCTAGCGAACTGTTTGATTCGCGAAGTCTGACATCGCCCTACCTGACGACACCTTTAATCACTTTTGATAAGCATCCACTAGTGCGCAAAGGGAGGCGTTGACATGGTTCAAAGATTGTTTACCCGGTCAATACTAGTACACGTATATCCGGTACTTTTATACTCGAACTCGATCTCAAAGGTTTACTACTATAAAACTGAACGAAAAACTTTTAGGCAGAGATTAAGATGAATAATTTCAAGAAAAAGAGGGGATCAAAAAGGAATCAGTAAACATGTATGTCCGATTCTTCACTCTTCTCTTACTACATATATGCCCCCTCGGCTCATGATGAGCATCAGATCATTCTACGATGATGAGATCTAGATCACTTGTCCCCAGGCACATTTTTGGAATTACTTGCATACTTCTTTTTTTGTCGTCATTGGGCTTATGTAAGTCACTTGTAAGGTTTAATCATACTTTTTCAATGATGACTTCACTGCATCGGAATATGAGAATGACGAATTTCGCCCCTCTCCCAGGAAAATGTTTAGGGTGTGCGTTCTTCTCCTAAGGGGCGGGGGAGGGCAAGGGACATTTAAAACAAAGCATTCAAAAACTGCTGGTTGGTGACATAGGACTGAGCCCAGTAGAGGGGAGAAACGCTAGGGAGAACCAAGAATGCTCCCTCCCCCAGAATCTCTTTCCCTCTGGCTTAGTCCCGAGTTCCATAAGGGAGGTGTTAGACTTTGGTAATCGAGCGATTCGCTAGATACGAGCGTTCTGCCAGTGAATCGGGCGTTGCACCAGCGAATCGAACTTTGCACCAGCGAGTCGAACTATCTACCAGCGACTCGACAGTGGCGGAACCCATCGTCCAACGGAAGTCCCGCCATTTTCAAATTGTCGTTGGACAGTAACCGCGTTTGAAAGTGGCGTGACTTCCATTGAAGGTTGGGTCCCGCCACTGTTGAGTCGCTGGTGCATAGTTCGATTCGCTGGTGCAACGCTCGTATCCAGCGATTCGCTAACTGACGTCGCCCTAAAAGGCCTCACTCTAGTGTCCCCCCTAACGACATGAGCGCCGGTTTTTTTTCATGCAACAACTGCACTTTTTTATGCAACAGCGCCACTTTATTCATAAAGGTCATGAAGCAGTGTCTTGGATTCCGTTTTCGTAAATTACTTGGCATGCGCCTAACGCATGCCTGTAATCTTTTTTGTTATGCTTATTAGACCACAACAATTTGCAACCATTTTGGTGGCAAAAAACTATGGATGAGTTTAATTCTGGAAGGATTGGAGGTGCAAGACATTTAGGAAGTATATGTTAGTCTGAGAACAAGGGTCAGCCGTAGTGTTCGTAGAAAAAATGAGGAATACAACCCCTGGGCAGCTCCATACTTTCCTCTTTCCACCTCTTCTGCTTTCCTTCCCAATTTTGTTGTACTAGATTCTGGCTCCACATGATACAGATCAGAACCGCCACCGAAATTTCTCCAAAACTGCGAGCGGGCGGGGTTGGGGGTGGGGGGGGGGCTGAAGAGGAAGAGAACAGAGGTGGTATTATATAGACATTGAAGTGGAAAAGTCCAATGCTACACTTCAATCCCTCTAATCAAAGGCGTGTTGTCTTCCCCTTCCGTAACCACGAGCTCGTATACGTAGGGTATCTGGGGGAGAACACGTTTCGCCCAAGGCTCTTACAGCCAAAGCGAACATATTATTAGGTGATAATTGAAAGTTTGTAAAGAAAATTTGGTCGCTCAGGTTCCATTTTTCATCTAGTTCCCGTTTCACACAAGGGAATTAGTCCACCCACCCCAGAACTTGAAAACCTAAGATGGAAGTGGTGTAGTGGCAGGTGGTGCTGCTGACCACGCGCACGGTACGGGGATCAAACCCTCGGTTGTGCGTCGTCCAGGCCAACCGAGCTTTCCATCCTTCCGAGGTCGATTAATTGGTACCAGACTTGTCTGGGAAGATAAAAACGCTGATTTACATCGGCTGGTCCCCACAAGGGCGCTGAGCCGGTGAGGGGGGCATCAAGTGGCTGCCCTCACACACCACCCCCTAGACTGGCTACACTCCCCCTGGCGCACGCGTTTCATCAAGTGAGGGACCCGTAAGCCAGGGCAGTGCACCCAGTTTAGGGGGCTGGGGGGTGAGGGCAGCCACATTGCATCACAATGCTCCCCTTACCGGATTAGCGCCCCCACAAGTCCTTGTATAGGCGAATCCGCGTTCAAATGCCACTACGAATGTACAAGTGGAAGTAGGATGCGTGCCGCATACCAAAAAGGGATTGTTCGACGGCGAATGCTTCATCCTTTAAGCTTTACCCCTTAACTCCTCTCCCTTCGAAAGTGGAACTAATATTTGCACGAAGTATTGCACAAAAGTATCTACTCTATGTTATCCTTGGAGCCCCTTCTATTCGTCTGCTCCGATAAAGATTCCGCTACATTTTCTTCCTAAGGCGTTTGTTTCGAAACATAAAATTTCACGTCCGTTTTGTAGTGGGGTCGCCCCTTTGCACTTGAAGCGCTCCGTTTTGATTTCCGCGTACAACTCAAGAGTATTGAATTATTTGCCCTTACGCCAGTCACGCACCCGAAGTTGGCTTGACTTTCAAGTACTCATCCTCTGAACTGTACATATGCCTCACGTTCGAGCGAGTAATGCTGCTAATTGCAGATATTTATTTCAGATCTAAAGCGTTACACTCGGCACATACTTGGGTGCTAAGAATAAGGTGAATGCTGGCGCAAGTGTACTTGAAAGGAGGGGGGGGGGGGCATTACGGTGCAGTAGTTCGTTCCGGCGTAGTTCGTTCTGGCAGCGGTTATCTCATTTTTCGCAGTGGGAGAAATCTCCGAGGTGGCTGATGGGTCGAAGACGCTCATGTCCTTGGGGAAAGGGTGGTAGCATTGAAGTTAACGGGCCGATTGTTGTGCTCGGGACTAAGCCTCAGGCCATGGACAGGGATGTTGGGAGAGGATGTGAGCAATATGTGTTCTTATTTATTTATTTATTTAGTTATTTAATACACCGGAAAGGTGTGCATACTATTGAGAACAGAGTTGTAAAGCTGAGCATCCATGATACAAAAAAAGTAAAATGAAAGAAAGAAAGAGGGAGTAAAAGAGGCGCTTCTCCCCTCTCCTGGACTTAGTACTAGTGTCATTTACCATTGGCCCTCTTATGATGTCCCTACCCCCCCCCCCCTCCCTGCAAAGACATGAGCGCCTGCTCAAGTTGTACAAGACTGATTGTTTCCAATAAACTTGGTGATCAGCTGACTTTTTCTTTTGCAGTTGGAGTTTCTATAGGAAGGTGTCACGAAAAAGCTCCTCTTATCAGTACCTGGCATTCCACCGCTTTTCTCTCTGCCGCTATGGCTTCCACATTTTGCTCCCCAACCAAAGCCACGAACGACAGTGGCGGACGGTTTTGGAGGAGAACGGAAATTGTCCTCAGAAGATTATTGACAGGAGTTCAAAGTGACAGTCTCGATCGAATTCGAGGAGTTAAGCGGTCGGTATCGAAGTCGGAGTTAAGGAGTTGGTTGGTGATGAAGAAGAAGGAAGGAGAAGCGCCGGCGAAAATGGGGGCTTTTCCTCCTAGGGGAAGAAATGAAGTGAAGAGTGGGGTGGACGAGCTGTCGAACTCGCCCGCAGCAAATGGATTTGGTTCACTAGGACAGAAAGCGACTTTCCCGCTTTACGAGCGCGATAGCCTTGAGCAGTGGTGGACCTGGGATTCCGCAGCGAAAAAACGTTCCGCGCGCGATAAGCGGAAAAGTCGCTTTCTGTCCTAGTGAAGCACACCCATATATTCCTGAACACCGTTACTTCAATCGTCTGCAAAGCCGTGTTCAGAGGTTCGATACATTCAGTGAAACCACACTGCTTCATTATTGGTGCAGCCACAAGGCACCTTGAAAGTTATTTTTGGTCAGCTTCTCTTCATTGTTGTTTTAAAATAAGTTGGGCTCAGTAAGTAAAAAGGTTGCGTCAAAGTACAAAAGGAGTGTTGAAAAAGCTGTGGGAGCGGCCAATTTTCGAACGAACTCTCACAGTGCACAGCTCCGCTGGCGAATCTATACACATCTTGTGAACGAATCCGCAATTTAAGCTAATTTTATTTTATTTTTGAGCCCTTATGCAATTACTTGTAATAGGCTGAGATGCCATTTACAAGTAAAAAAGTGGTATTGAGCTACGAATGAAATCCTATGGTTGGAATCTTCTGATCAAATGTGTTCAGGAAGTTATATCTTGATTGTTTAGTTCACTTGATAATTGCGTTTCCAGTACACTCATTTTATCTCATGTTTTTTAATGCTGTGCATTCCATCGCATTTCTTCCGTTCCGTGCCAATAAGGGAAAGCTGAGGGGTGGGAAAAAGAAAGTGACACTTTCCCAAACACGACAACTGTCAATTGTTGTGGGTTCGCTTCTGTCGTAATCGTGTGAACGTGGTTGTTCTTTCACATTTACTGCGACTGTGACCGGTATTCCTTCAAGAAAAGTTGTTTGCTCTTATAAAAGTTGAGCATTGCTCTGACAGAATGCATTGAAGATAGCAACAAAAACAAGTATACAACATGCTCGCCTTTGTTCTGAATGGCAGAGTTGGGAGACTAGCTGACTGAGAAATAGAGTATTGCCTGGAATTTGAAATCTGTAAACAATTTACCGAGACCAGACGGGGTGGAGTAGGCTGAGTCACGGTTTGCCAGTCGGACAGGTCCGAGTGGTGCGCTCGGTCTCCTTTTGGCGCAGTAATATAGACGTCGCAGTGCTGGCGGCTGCGTCCTCGTCCGATCGGCGACAACTGATCAACTTTCGCCCTTATCGACTGGGCGTCCATGAGAGTTGACCCTCATCTCTTTCACCGTTCATTACTCATCTCTCATCATTGTCGACACGTGCCGTCGTATTTCTCAGACGTTCCCATCCGCGTTGTACATCGCTCAATTCTAGGCGGCCACACGTTGCTCGCATCACCAGGCCTCCGAAATGTCGTTTTTCGGTAAGATGAAAAACCTCTTTCGGAGTCCCGCTATTGAGGAGGCAAGACGACCATTGCCATCAATCATCGAGGTGAGCTCTCAGTCTTTCTGTTTTTTTTTTGTTATTGTTCTTTTCTACCCTTCCTTTCTTCCTGTCTCTTCCAGTTGACGTTGCATTTCAGCAGTGGGATCCATGAATCCTTTTTCAGTGTTTCCTTGTTTAAGGTTAACGTTAATCCTAAAGAAGTCTGGGAAATA
Organism: Teladorsagia circumcincta; assembly: GCA_002352805.1. NCBI lineage: Eukaryota > Metazoa > Nematoda > Chromadorea > Rhabditida > Trichostrongylidae > Teladorsagia > Teladorsagia circumcincta. The sequence goes on from KZ344987.1 coordinate 317,160, forward strand.
GTTGGAGAACTCGGGGATGGTGCTTTTGGTAAAGTCGAGAAAGCGGTTTCGAGATCGGGTCGGAGTCTGTTCGCGGCGGCCAAGGTGAATAACTGTTAAACTTTGAAACTCTTTGCATTTTCCTTCTATTTCATTCAAGTCATGTGCGCTTTTAGGCTATTGAGGTTCAAGAAGGTGAGGAGTTGGAGGATTTCCTTGTTGAAATCGATATTTTGACGTCGTGCAAGCATGTGAATATCGTGAACCTCTATGCTTGTTACTTTTTCGAAAATAAGCTGCACGTAAGTTGCTAATTAAATTGCGTATTTGCTCAAGTGTTTTCCATTGTATTCGTTTTCATTTACATTGGTGTTGTCCTTTGCGTTCGTAAGTTCTGGTCTTGTTTGTGTTTGCCTTGTTGGCTGCGCCTCAGCAATATTTGGTTAGTTGTTTGTTTAGATGATGCTGGAGTTTTGCGGTGGCGGTGCTGTCGACGCGATCATGATTGAATTAGAAAAACCGTTAACTGAAAAGCAGATCGCTTATGTGGCGAGGTTGATAATTTTGTGCATAGAAATGTTTGCATTTGCTTTGTTTATTGGGAGAATACACAACGTTTGAAGGTATACTTGTGAAGCCATAGCCTTTCTCCATGACAACAATGTAATTCATCGTGATTTGAAGGCTGGGAATATTCTTCTCACAAGTGATGCAGTCGTCAAATTGGGTCAGTTCACATTTTTGCCATATCGCCTTGTGTTGCATCAACTTCTCTTTTTAGCTGATTTTGGAGTGTCCGCCAAATTGAAGGATCGAAATGAGAGAAGAGATACATTTATTGGGACGCCCTACTGGTAAGCTGAATAACTTGCAAAGGAGAAATGCACCGGCGAATCATTACCGAAGTTAGTTGAATTCTCGTTCTTCAGGATGGCTCCAGAAGTTATGATGTGTGAAACATTCAAAGATCAGCCGTATGGTACGAAATCAGATATATGGTCGTTTGGAATAACGCTGATTGAGATGGCTCAAATGGAGCCACCTCATTCTAATGTAAGTTCATTTTCGTCGAATTGCAGCTAGTTGTTATTTTTTTCTAAGCCCTTCATAATGTTCCACTTTGGCCTTTGGGTTTTTTGTTAATGATGGACAATGCGATGAATGATAAGTTTTGATCTATTAATGGTAGTTTGATCTATTACCCGATATAGCACTTTGTTTTAATATGCTTTATCGTGTTATCTTGATCTAGGTGTCACCAATGCGGGTATTGATAAAAGTCCAGAAGTCTGCTCCACCAACGCTTGAGAATCCTTCCAGCTGGTCTATATTTTTCGCCGATTTTCTCAGTCAGTGTTTGGTAAAGAACCCTGCGGAGCGAAAAACAGCCAAGCAAATATTATCGGTATGATTGATAGTGAATCATCTTTCAGCTGCATTCTCTGAGATTTCAGATTTCGTACAACAAAGTGTTGCTTTTAGCATCCTTTCATAGCGAATGCGACTGATCGCCATCCTGTTTTGGCGTTGTTGGCTGAGGTAAACGCGGATATTGAGGAAGAGGTTGTCATTGATGAGGATCGTGCGAGCTGCGATGAGAGTTGCGCTGATTCCGAGGACCAATGTATGTTTCACTGTTATTCAGTTACTTATTTGATCTTTTGCTTTCTTACGAACAAGAGGGAATAACAAAGGATGCTATCCAAGAGTTTACGATAGCTTGATATGTAATCGATAGACAACACATTTGTGGTTCCCTGACCACGAACGACATAACTACTTATATTGGTAATTCGGCTTGCTACTGTAGTATTTGATGCGGGTCTTCATTGGCCTGCTTTGATATTGTGGGTTATGCCGACGTTGGTCCTGGTCCCTCTCGCTCAGTCCACATGGAAATACTATCAGCATATTTATGCACTAATCACCCCCAGCTCGAAGAGTGTCATAAGCCAATGTGGATACGGGCGAGAATCAAGGCCTAACTGCGATACCCAGTAAAGATGCGCTTCAAATCGATCGTGAAAATTGAGCGTTGTTGAATGACACAGTTGGAATCTAGAGCATGAAAATGGAGCGCATTAGGTTGGATTCCTTCAAAAGAGAAAAAAAATGATCGTATGTACTTTCAGCGTCAGTGGAAGCCATGTGGACAAATCCGACACCGGTTCCACCACCAGTAAAGGATGTGGCAGTAGCAACGACTGATGCCCCGACGAAGAAAAGAGCCGCTCCTCCACCGCCACCCATAGCTCAGGTATGCTTTTCACAGAATCTTAGTTTTACATTTAAATGTGCGCGAGTATTTCGCCTTTGAGAGACACCTATGTGAGCCGTTCCTCGAGTTTGTCGTATATCTTTTTTGGTGTTGCGTTCAGTGTTTACTAAATACTTTCGTTTTAAATTTTTTTTGTTTTATTCGTGGAATTATTTGCAGTTTTTTTCCCAAATATCACTCATTATCGGCGTACTGTTCCTTCCATAGTAAGAGGCTCCATAATTTAGGTCATTTTTTGTTCAACGAAACGGCTTGTTGCGGCCGACTGATACAAGCTTTTCAGCAGCATTTTTGCACTATTTTCTTCAATCTATTTCCCATGATTTTGGCAAATTGGAGATCTTGGCACGATAGTGCGATTTCTATTTCGGAGTAATCAGTCCACCCACTTGTTTTTACATCTCTTGTACTTATCGAAATCTCCTGCTGACCAGCTCAACCATACTTGTTACCAAATCCAACAGAGGGTCGTATTTGGGATTTGGAGGGGGTTATGATGATGGCGACATTGGTTCGTATTTTTGACTCTCGGAGAGGTCGTACTGCAGCGAACGGGGATAGGGAATGGCTTTTGACGGTTTTGGACCATTTGGGTAGGTTTGGGTGGGTAAATTACAAGGGAGAAGCGTGAATAGACAAAACTGGAACAGTTCTTGTTTCTTTAGCCATATTAACCCTCACTTCTCGGGCTTGGCGGCTGTTCCGGAGAGAAAAATCGGTGGCGGAGTGATTGTATCAACTATTCTCAGAACCAGATACTACAGAAACAGCCATGATGATTAGGTGGTAGTCGAGGTGTATGTGTGTGTGTG
>KZ344987.1:329595-352322 GCA_002352805.1 Teladorsagia circumcincta
CGATGACTACCTCCAGCACCCAGAAATGGATTATGTACTCCTTTCGGCCGTTTACCCAAGTTGAGAGGAAGTGTACCGTGTATGAAAGTGTTTGCAAAGACGGTTTTTTTCTTGTGGAACAGCGAGAACTTTTCATACAGCCCGTAATTTTGCCGTACTTTGCCGTACAAAAACTCATTATGGACAAGACACGAAGGCAGCGATCACGATAGGTTCTAGAAGGGTTTAGAGGGACGTGAGGGTGCTAAATTGTACTCTAGTGGTGAAAAAAAAAAACAGAGAAATCCGTCAAGAAAATGCAAAACAAGTACCTTTTTTGGCCGGCTCATTCAGTTGTATGGGTAACAGCTCAGATAGCAGACGTATGAACGAGTTAGCCGCAGGCGTTTGATAGCATCATACCAAACCAGGCTCCGACAGAGATGCTCCAGTTGTGCCATTGCTGGCAACGCAGCTCATCCGAATCACCAACTAATGTGAGCGAATTACTTCTGGTTGGTGGAGTGCTGTCGAAGTCCTGCTCCGCAGCCATCTCACTTTTTGTCGTGAAAGCGTCACCCCTCGCTTCCTCAGCAGCCAAGTGACTGCTTCATGTGGTGCATATAGTTCCCCGATGCGCTCCCTCTTTATCGTAATCGCTTCCTTCAAAGTCACACTGAATATTTTTTTTATGATAGAAGGCAGCCCATTGGAATTAAGATGGTGGTGGTGAGTGGTGCAGGGATGAAGGAAAAGCTATGAGAAACGGTCCAGAACCTGGGAACTAGACCCCTTCTCTGCCCATTGATTTTCCGCATTGATAACCTGCGGCGAAGCCAGTCGGTGGGCGTGCCGCGCCGATGTCGGTCCGCATCTTGAGATGAACCTCGTGGTGATATTTCCCTTCTTTGACCTTATCATGGAATCCTCGCCGAAGCCGGATGAAAACTTAGCGGCCCTCATCAATTTGAAACTAAACAGATTTTCATTCAACCACATCCTGGTCCAACTCGCTTGGAGTTCTGCTTCAGGGAAATTTAAAAAAAAAATTGGGAAAACTGCGCATGAGTGGACCATACGGGTGGCTCGCATGTGGATCACGACGTCACATGCGGCCAGCAGAGTATGATTTACATGTGAATCACGCTGCAGTCAATATGTGAAGCGAAGAATTGGTAATCTGGTTATTCTGCAGTGAGACTCTTGGTCGAATATGTAATTAGCGATATTTGGTAATGGGTAAGATTCTTTTAGATGAACGAACTCGATGAAATGCAGAACGAGAAGAGGAAGCAATTGCTGGAAAAGGAGCGTAATACTATGCAGGAACACGAAAAGAAGTACTACAGTATGAGGGAACAGTGGCAAGCCGACTTGGCACCCAGAAAGCTGGTAAGAATCCAATAAAATTTTGCTTTCATTTTTTTTCATTTTCGTAATGGCACATATTCTACCACGTTTTCTGCTCTGATGCCATGTTTTGTTTTTATTCTTTTTTTTTACCATTCCTGCGTTAAATTCCGTCACTGAAATGATTTCTATGTCGTCTTAATTGTTAGTACTCCCGGTCATACCACCACACATTTGTTTATCGTGTTTTACGGCGCTGTTGCATGATACAGGGCATCCTCTAGAACTAAAGTGGCAGGAATTCTGTGGAAAATAGAAATTGCTCACGCACTTTGAAATGTCTCTTCTCCCACCATTCATTTTACAAAAAAGGGATGTTCACGCAATTTTGAATGCACTGCCACCACAATGCCCCGTGTCTCGCGATAGCGCCAGGCATCAGGTGAGCTTGCAATAGAGACTAAGCACCACTTAAGCATGGCATGAACTAATCAATAGCATTAAAAAGCATTTTTTCCCGGTTTTTCGGGACCGTCGGTATCTATGTTACTATTCTTCTGAATATAACTTAGCGAAGAGCTCGAAAAAAGCAACTTCGCGTGTTCGTGATGCAGAAGATTATCTCCTGCCACGCCCAAGTGATATTAAAGGCAAAGTTCGGGCTCAGACCCACTTACTAAACCCACAGAGTGGCTAGAAGTGCGTGGGACACAGCTGCAGAAGGCGCGCCGCATCCCTGCATCAAAACATGTCACTAAGACGCTAGGCGCAGTAGACTTTCGCACGCTCCACCGGTTGAGACACGCTCCGCCTACTGTTCGATATCTTGTCTGCGTCGCAATGCTGATCTGCTATGTTCTCTCTACTCGCACTTCTCTATCACTCTCCGCGCTCACATCATTTCTCATCTACCTCTCAATCTTTTGAACTTCTCAGCAGCATAGAGCAGAAGGCTCGTATTTCTTGTGTATTTCACGATTTTTTCTTTTTTTTTTCTCCTCTGGCGGTCCACCTCCCACCCCTAATTTCACATTTGAGTGGAATTGCCTCTTAAATTTAATCCTGAATCTTGCCTCTAGGTCTGCCTTGCAGACGCGCCAGTTTGTCGGATAGGCATGGTACTTGATACAACAGATATCCTTTAATTGCTTAATTGATTTCTTTTTTGTACAGATGTTGGAGAGCCGATTTCAAGAAGAGATGGAGGCGCAGGAACGCTTCTACGGTATTTCACTTAGTGGAACAATCGCTTCAACGCCAATTATGCCTGGTCGCATGCACTGATTCTTGAGTAGTTGTCACACCTTTTTTTTCTAACGCTGAATATTTCCCCGTAAGATGTTCCTTTAGATTTGGATTTTTTGTTCTCAGGACTCTGAGCTTTGAATCTGCTTTCACTTCGTAACGAATAGTTAATCAAGCGGTTGTTTACAAATAAGCCGTTACAATCCTTATTTCAAAAGATCTTTGATAACATATGACTGTGGCAAGGATTAACACTGATGCTGGTCACGTTGCTCCGGTTTCATACTGTATTCAGTTAATGTGATCATATACGCAGTTTGCGTTCTTTCTCTTCTAGATTACCATATCATGCTGTCGTTTTTTTTTGTTACATCAGGTATCTACCATCATTTTCGTCAACTTTCCTGAAATTGCCTTGCATATACACGCCTTGCTAGCCACTTAATCTATTACTTCTACTACTGTCAAATGCAGAATACGTGTCTGTATTGCTAGCCTTGATATCATACTATATCACCACATACGGTTTAGGTGGTTCAGTTATAGAGTAATTAATTTTGTCATTTTGTCGTTTATTTGCAGAGTATGTAATAAATATCCCACTTCTAGTTTTGGGAAAATGAGCAAGGGCAGTTCTTGTTACTGGTGATCTCCCATCTGGCATAGTTCCTATTTATCAACGTCATTGGAGTTAGCTTTGTCCAAATTTCCGTTATTACTAAATTGAACAAATTTGCAATTGTTTCAAAGAGTGTTCTTTTTGGCACTGTGAAAATACCTAAGGAGAGCTCATTGAAGCAACAGTCTCAGCAGGGTTCTAAAAATCCGATGCTAATGTTGTGGGACGATGCGCTAGCCCTAGACAAGCACACATGAAGAGAAGCTGACCAAAAAACTCGCTTTCAAACGTCGCTAGAGCAGAAACGAGCACTGTTGAAGGAGGAGGGGCGTACGCTCATGTACGCGCCACCCTTTGGCCGCCGTGGAGAGCGCATGATTGGCTGCGGAGGCATTTGCAGTATTCGGGACCACAGGGACTATTTGAACTCGGTCCTTTGAAGTAACTAACGTGGTGCCGTGCGGCTGCATCAGTAATGAAGCAGGTGCTTTTGCTCAGGTTGCTCGCAGTCAGCTGATGACCCATCGCGCCCCAATCGCAATTGCTGGCAAATAAACAGGTATTGCTGGCTACTTGTCAACAATTGCAATTGGGGTGCATTTATGCGGGCAAGTTCAGACAGCTTGTCCAACTAGTCCTTCACTTCATTTCTGAGCCGAGGAGGGAAGCCCCCGTTTTGAGGCCTCGTCTGCCTTTTTCTTTCCCTTCTTCTTATCAGTCAACTCCTTACCTACAACTTCGTTACTTGCCGCTCAACTCCTCGAATTCGATCTGAGACTGGTGCTTTAAGGTTGACCACACCTGATGGATGCTATGGTCTGTTCCCAGCAGGGCAACTAGGGGACTCAGCGACAGCAGCGACGCCGCGACTGTCCAGATCCGGTGAGGGGTTAAACGTGAACATCTTCATTATAACGGCTGCTTGAACGATCCAAGTTACAGAAGGCGCGCGGTTCAGGGATCGAACTCGACGCCAGTCAGTAACTAGGTAGCAGACCCGTCTAAAAAGAGAAAATAATGACTCAAGCATCGGTTCGCCCATGACTTCCACTGCATGGATCGAATTGCATTCAAGCGAAGGCATTCATTAAACGCGTGGCGCACTCGAAAAAGGATTAATCGAAGCGGAGCACTTCATCCGTCTTTTGAGTTTGGTTGGCAGAGGTCCTTATGTCGAACCACGAACCTTTAACCACTAGGAGCCTTCATTGCCTGTCAACTTGCCTTTTGCTCCAATTCTGTTAATCATTCTCGGAGAGCTCAAAGGATTCCACGGTTAGGTCAAAGGTCGAAGAAGGGGACAATCACCTAGTGGAAAGGCCGACGCATTATCTAACCATTAGAAGGAATGAGTAAGAAAAATGGGTCCAATATTTTACTGGAAAATTATTGACAAACATTTGCCCATTGCCTGTTACCGTAATTTTGCCTCTGCAGTTATATTAGACCAGTCATAGCTTTTGTTGCAGAAGTCTCTTTTGTCACATAATTCCCAATGGGGTTGGAAAGAGACCCACGCTACTCTGTCGAGCCTGCGCAATGAGCTGTATCGCTCCGCGCGACCTCAGATCACAATATTAACCTCTACTTGCGCTATTTGCAATAATATAATACTTGTTATCGTGTTCCCACGTATATTAGGAACTATAATAAACCCGTGCTCAAATAATACAAAGCGCATATATTAGGTTTTCCCATGAATTCGTGCCACTTTTTTGCACCACACGCCAAAATTCAACATCTCTAGGTATGACTAAATAGGCTACGAAGAGCATTCTATTAGGTCGTGAAGGAAGTTTATGCGTTTTTCGATCATAAATTTCAAATGCATGCATCTCTGTTCATCCGGAACTTTTTCTTTCATTGAAATAAAGGCTGTTAGAATCCTCAAGCATTTTGCAATAAGTAGCGGGTTAAATTGGACCAGTTTCGCAGGATACTGGAATTCTGCAGACGATTAAATCGGCGAAGGTCGTTTCAGCATCATGTTTGGTTTTGAACCATAACTCGTTGAGAAAGCTATCCAGGTCATCGTAAAAGTGATACATAATAGGCAAAAGGGGTAGCGTGTAAGGTGGTTGCAGGAATAATTCCTAGTCCAGCTGGTTCACCTTGTGCAGGGTCGGTTGCGATGTGCGTCCGAGCCACCTGTTAGGTATGAGTCCGTCCTTTTATAATGAGGGATACCGGGCAAATGTGCCGGAGTTCTAGCAGCATTTCGACATATTTTCTAGAGCACTTTCCAACATCAACATTTCCACCTGTTTCCGAAGAGCTAGACCAGTCGCTGACATCATAAAATTCGCCTCAACCTCCCATCAGTACAGTTTCAGTTTTGCAAAGTTTGTAGAACCTGATCGCGCTCGATCGATTTAGCAAAGGCTCGTATGCCGTAGCAAATAATCCATTCTTTGTCGCATGTTGCGAATTAGTAAAACACAGGTCATTTTCATTGCATAAAAAAAAGCTAGAAAGTGGGGAACGACCCTTCAAAGTGGTGAGTCGTTGCGGCACGCCCTGCGCCAAGTTTTTGGACTTTTCATCTCTTCCCTATAACAACAAATCACAAGCCAAGTACGATAAGTATAGGAGGATCTTTCTTAATAGTTCTGTGCAAGCGCTCTTCAACCAGAGCTTTCGGCTAGTCGTTGGCATTATCCGATATCCGTCCACCACCATCATCATCTTCGAGGCTCTCGCTATCGTTGCAAAAACTTTTTGAACAAATACTTCAGGGCATTTTCATTGCAAATCTCAATCAAGTGCACCTTTGATATCTGACCCGTTTCAATTCGTTGCAGGTCTGTTTGAGCTAGAAAAGGGAAACCATGCAAACTTGCCCTTCGAGTAGCCATACTCAAGGCTCTGAAAAATTTATAAGAAATCGTAGAACAAAGGAGACCATAACATCTGATAGAACAAGAGAAAGAGCTCTTCAAATGCTAGGTCAAGCCAGGTGAAGCATTCACTCTGCGATACATCTCCTAGTCGCCGTTCACCATGCGGTATCAGAATGGTGATACCTGCTTCGCTCTGGGTACTACAGCCCGGGGGATTCTCCGGGAAGACAACCGGTGTCAGATCTGGACCTGCTGCGTTCTTCCATTAAAGGTAACCCACACGAATTATTTCGCTATGTGATTGCCACACGCAGACTTTTCAGATACACGGTTAATAAGGTCTCCCTCCCTTGTGAAGTTTAAAGGCTTGAACAAAGAAATTCTTATGAATTGAACAGTAATCACAAGAGTGTAACACGAGTTCTGTCAACATCTTCTATCCTTTTCCAACCGTGCGCGGTGATGAACAACTCCGCTCCTGCTGGCGATAAGGGTTGTTTAATGCTAACCGCCTGCAGAAGCACTAATGGCACTATGTGTTAAAGTCAGCAGAACAATTTGCTCCTTTATGAAATGCAAATCGCGAATCAGCCACTGGAAACTCTCCCCAGCTTTGACCTTGTAGCAGGCAAAGTCTCCTGCGATCAACGCCTGAGCTGGTAAGAGACTCCAACTAAAAGTTTAGAATTCAATGAAGTCTATCCGCTCTATAACAGCTGAGACCACGTGTTTCGAAAATGAAACGGCTTTAGATTCCGATTCCGATCAGTTGTGTTCCTTTCAGATCCACCATCAGCGAAGATAGCCTTGCTACGAAGGCCAGCTACTCTTTTTGCTAAAGAATAATTTTGCAGACAAAAATATGATTCAAAAATAAGCTCAAAGTAGACCTTACTGCCTTTTTCAGCTTGAAACTGCCGACCTTCTGGTAGCACGGCTTCGACTCTTCGGTGAACCGTTGGCAGCAAGTCACTGATATGTAGTGATGGCAGGATGAATATGCTCGAGAAGTTCTTCGACCATGGATCTCTACTGTGCAAGAGTAGTGTCGAAAGTGAACGTACCCGCGGAGAGCCCAGACGGCTTGCGGGTGGCGAGAATGAATATCTGCGCGAGAGAGCGTGACTGAACAGGTGAAAATCTCCGACGAACGGTTGCCGATTCCTCGACCGCTCTTCACTCTAAGTGATGGTCCATGTATTGATGATGGATATTGCTTTTCATAGGTAATGTTAACTCGAAAAAATGTTTAATATAGCACAAACTTTTGGAACATCCTAATACATATGTACTGTATAAGTAAAGTTAAAGGCAAGCTCCGCGATAAAATAGGTGTGGAATACGGGTGGGCATTTACCACTTTTCTCGCGTCACCAAAGGGATTAGGTGTCATACAATCCTTGCAATGATAACGCTGCCGCAACCGCGGTGCGCTCTTCTTGCGGCGCCAGCATAACAGCCGTCCGGAGAAGGCGGGGCTTGCGAGCCAAGGTGTGGATTGCGGGTCGAGCGTGCTCCTACTGCCTTTGTCTCGCATTTTTAAGCCACGAAAGGGGCGGGACATCAACCCTGGTCCACCTCTCTACTACTCTAGGGGATGGAACAGGTGGGCGTGCCTAATCCCGGAGCGTGCCTTTAAGTTGCAATAAATCTTACAGAATGACCAAATCTTTCAATTTAGTGATGGCTTTAAAAAGTCATGGGCAGGCGCAGTCTAGTCTGACTCCTTTCATCTGTCACGCCCAACACAAGAGAGGGTATTTTCAAACATACGCCATCGCACGCCCAACACAAGAGAGGGTATTTTCAAACTTACGCCATCGGTAAACAAAACACCGGGGTCATGTTCAGCAGCTCTTCAAATAGACTACTCTCGAGCTTCAACAAACCTTAGGCTAGATTCTCACGTTGTTGCTCCCACTACTGACGGCCACTACTCGAGCTATTTTGGAGCCTTCCTGAGTATTTTAATTCTCACGTGTTCCCTTCTTCTAGCAACACATTTCAGTTTAATCCAATAATTCTGTTTTCTTTTGTTTTTTTCTCATTCTTTGAGATAACTCGGTGCAAAATTCTTTCATCTTTAATCGAATAAATAATAAAATAATTAACAATTTTTGACACGACCAGGACACCGCTCACCCAGTGGGATATGGGCCTTGCGTAGAAAGCGTTATTGTTGCAATCGGGTGTCAGAGAAGAGGCCCATTGTGCGACGAGTGACGTGTCACGAGTGGCGTCGCGTCACGCCTGTCTGATTTCGAATCGTTCGTTTTGAATCAGAGGCATTGGTTGGACATACTCTGTGCTCGGACTGTTTATGCAGATCCATTCAATGTCAAATCGTGCTAGAAGTACAATCCCACATGACGTCACTCTTTTTCCTTAACTCGGGTCACCATACTTATGGTTAGGACGAAGTACTACGTATGGGGGGGGGGGGGGTAAAGCAAAGCAGTTTGCCTGTGTTGCATTTTTTCGCCGCAGAGATTACCGTACTTGACGGAAGTTATTCGGCAAAATATTCCTCAAACGTTCCTCTATAAGTAGGCGCAAGCTCTCCTTCACAGCCCTCATCACCTTCAAGAAATGACGTCATCTACCATCGTTCGAGCTCAAGGAAGCCTACTGTTATTCTTCAAATTGACTTCGCAAGCCCTTTTCATGGAATGGGATGTGCTCCAGCTCCATGTTGGGAGCATTCGGTTCGAATTTGGCAAAGTATGATTAAACCCATTTGAATATGGCGACAAAACGTCTTCTTTATCGGAAGGGTCGTATGTTTTGGAAACGTTTTTCAAGTTTTTTTTTCGATAATTCTGGCAAAAGTATCATGAAAGTAGCGTGAAATAGGCAAGATTGGAGAATTATCCATTATTTTGAATATATTCTACTCCCACCCAATCCCCACATCCGTTATGCAGGAAGAATGTGCGCGAGTTGAAGCGTGTCGACTGCTCTTAGAAACGAATATCATGGAAACAGCCTTGGTGACCGGGGGTGGCATGTGACGTGGGCAACCCTCCTCACGCGTGTTGATAGGGGGGTCGTATCGAGATCCCCAAAGGGAGAGGGGTCATAAAAAATTTCGAAATCAGCCAAATGCCACGAATGACCCTGTTTGCTACCTCCATTCTGTACACACCTTGGCCGAACATCTCGTCTAGAGCACCCAACTTCTTAATTCTCATGACTGATTGCTAGAAGATGCCGAGATGTATTGCCCGACTCGGGTCTTGCTGCATCCGGCCACAAGGCGGAAGGGGTGTAGCGACAAGTGGCCCTATTTTACGGGCCAGACCAATCAAGTCCTCCATCCCTCGGGGTCGCGCAATTGGTACTGGACCTGTAGGAAAGACAAAACACCCACTTGTACATCGGCTAGCCCTACAAGTCATTCTGTAAGTCATATCGCGTCCAGCTACATTTACGATTCCAAACAGAATTAGAATGCGTGGCGCATCCGAAAGTGGACTGATAAACAACAAGGCTTTATTTTTTTCATATTTGTGGAGTTTTGAAAAGAATGGAGTACGATATTGCATGAGCGATAGTTGAGAAAATTGCGATGTTTTTTTTGAAAATGTTTGCGTTGATTTTTCGGCTCATATCGATGATTCATTAGAGAAGAAGCAGGTGTTCATGAAAATATGGTCACAATAATGAATGGAAGTCGTATGCGGAGCACATTCTAGCAAATTGGATCACACTCGAGCGCTTTACCTTTTCAACTTTTCTCATTTGTTTTTATGACATACCGTAAAGTTGACTCAGACGCTTTTTTTGTGGCTGCTTTACAGCGCTGCTCGGACTGAACGCTCTAGTACTTTGGTGTGTTTGTGGTAAACTGCAGAGATCCTCGGTAAAATACGACATGAAGCATTTTCGCGACGCGTTTACATTCGCTCGTTCGTTAAACTGACATGTCCTTTTGGTCTGCGTCTCCGCTCAACTCTTCAACAATTCTCGTAGCACTTGAAGCGACCTTTCTCCCCGACTGCGGGCCTCAATTCATTTGATTCGCTTCTTCACGTCACGGTCCTACTACTGCGCTTTTTCTCGGATCGAATTATTTCGGAACTTTGAAATATCCACCCTTGATACAAATTTATCTTTGGCTACTACTGTTTCTCTACTTGTACTTGGTTGATTTTTTTCTTTTCTTCTAATTGATTTCTGAATAAAAATTCACTTTTACGACATCAAAACCTCAAAATTTTTACTAACGTCGAAACTTCATTGTAGGGACAATTAAATGCCCTGATAACAAATTTGACCATCGTTTTTGACGTGGGCTCAATTGGCGCCACGGCGGTATCCAGAATGTGTTGTGTAAGTTGTGGTTACTACGGGTCTCATCCAGTTAGAGGGGTATTGCGGTGCGCAGTCTGCCCTAATGTCAAGTTGACTCAAAGGCATGCCTCAGGATCAAAGTGGTGTGGTTCTTGCAGAAGTACACGAATGTATTGGTGCGAAATGGGCCGGTACTAAAGAAGAAACGAAATCCGTCCAGAACACTCAGATTAAGGGCTCACCCACCTTCGTAATCAGCTGTGCTAAGTCAATGAGAGACCAAGCGCGGAGAGGAGGGTATTAGGTGAAATAGCGCAACAGATGAGAGGGTGTCAGACAACAGCCTGATAAATGGAAAAAAAATCTGCAGCTTCAGCAGCTTACTTTACCAGGCCCTAGCGCTTTTTTAGGTATCTCCGTGTACGGCAATGCCACATCTGTGATTGTCCCCTAGGGATCTATCCTAGAGACCGAAGGGAATTGTTCACACGACTCTGCCTGGGGTCTTCCGTTAAAGCGTCCTTTGAAATTACAAACTGCTACCAGCATCATTTCCACGTTATTTCTTCAGGTTTTTTTTGTATAATGAATGTGCTCTTGTGCTGGATGACGTAAGCAAAGTGATATTCACCTAGTCAGCTGCTAGGGCTAAGTCTAAGGAGATGGAGAAAGTTTCCTGGGAAAAAAAAGAAAATTCCTCATTCACCGAGCAACTCATAAAACAAGTAGCAAGGGATAAATAAAACGGATTTTCCGAGTGTCATGGTGCTCGGCTCTGTGTTGCAATAAGTAGGGGAGGGGCATATTCCTGTGGCTCAAGCCCCTATTTTGCGACGTGGTGGGTGTAAAAGCGGAAATGAAACGGTTCGCGAACCCGGGAACTTCTCCTGCGAAAACTTGGGTCAGTGCAGACTACGAGAACTTACCCCTCCACCTTTATTTAAAGACCCAAATGCCGACGTCTACCTACCTTTATCTACCAATTAGCTAATGAGCAAGCATTGATGGATAGCCGACTTTTAGTGCTCATTTCCTTAGGGAGAACATTAGAAGGAGTGAGCCATTAAGAGAGAAGAGGGATTTTGGAGAAGATGTGAGCAATCGTTGTGCTCCCTAGTGTTTATTCCCTATCCTGGGTTTAGTCCTAGTGTCACCCGCCAGCGATTTTCGAATGCCCTGTATCGAATGTCCCCCCAAGGACATGAGCGCCCGACTTTCATTGCAACTTAGCTTTCGGGAAATGGGTTCAACACAAGTGGAATGGTCGCATTTTTCGAATACGGTAAGCGCGAAATGTATGTAAGTAGGGACTGGTGGTGCCCACTGAAATGACGTAACGAGACGCCATGAAGGAACTCACACGTTCCAGCTTTTCACGCATTTCAAGTGACCACTCTCACCCCTTTTAAACCGCCTCCGTTCGATGCTTCCGTCTGCGTTCTCCGCGGATCCCTCCTCTCTCCAAGGCTTAGTCCCTGGGCTTCACCCTTTCTCTAATCGTCTGGGGCTCCGCCATTCGTGGCAGGACCATGGACGAAAATTCAGTTAATCCGTAAACCGCAGCAATCTGCACGTACATACATTTAGCGCCTACCATGTTCGAAAAATGCGGCGCCTTTCCCAACCTATTGCACCGGCATATTTTCTATAAGACTTATAACAGTGACATAACGACCACCCAAGTGGCACAATTCACATCTGGTAAAGTTGACTCCACGGTGGCAGCAGCAGAGCAATAGAACTGGTTTTGAAGTGGAACCGCGCCATCGTTTTTATCATGCAAAGGGCCGACTGGTATTTGAAGATGACGAAGCACTCGAAGGGATGGTCATCAATAATGCTTAATATGGATCAAGCATGTCCCACCATTATGCATGAGCAGATGTGTTCAAATGCCCGAATATGGTCATTGGGAGCGGCGAATGTTCGATTCGTGCCGTAACGACGCAAGGGTGGCGCAGCGGTGGCATGCGGCGATTTGTGTGGTCGATGATGAGACACGTCCGTCGTGGTGGTTGTGCGGTGTAATGACGAGGCTGCGAGCAAAATGACTTTTCGTACGGTCAAAGCGTGACTAAATTGCCCTCTCACTGCCCTTACTCTGTACTTCCACGTGTGTCCACTCGGAGCTGTGGTGAGTAATACACATATGGTCCAGCCCCCTTTGCTGACATCCGCGTTCAGTTGGCGTACCCGATCATTTCCCTTCCGAGCGCGGTATCGAAACGTTTTCGGTTACTTGTTGTGCCGCTTACTAGTATGTGCCCGTTTCGAAATCGATGCTCCTCGTGGACAAGGTCATTGTGCTGACAGACCCCGTCTGCCTCCCTCGTGGACTATCATGTGATCCCTCAACGCTAGCCACTTCCTTGTTTCCCTTGGTTTTTCATCGCTATATCGCTGTCATTTGGCACCAATCAGACCATTCTTTCTTTGATTTCAGATGTTTTGTCTGTAAATAGAATACTATGGAGTGTCATGTACGAATTTCTTTACGAGGGGAGCAGCTCCTTAGTCCAGCATCTCTAGTCACTTCTGCAGCACTTAATTCGGAACTTCCTCTGACCATAAGTGGCTCTTCCGGTGATGCCATCGATTTGATTTTCACACGCATCAGGTTGGTTTCGTTTTCTTTCACATTGTTAGGGGTTTTATATTCATGCTTCATTATTTTATTGCACTACAACATTTCGTACGTATCGCTTTCTCAAGCATTTTTGTGGATTACAACTGAACTTGACCACCCTCACACCGCATGAACTTGTCATGTGATGTTGCCATGCTGCTCGATCGATGGTCCCAAAGGAACACCGGCCAATGTCGGGTTTTTGTCGCTAATCTAATTACTTTTTCTTTGTTCCTGGGCTAACTATACGCTTAGTCACGGAATAAATTGGATGGTTTCGCTAAATTTCGGCCTTCGTCTTCGCTGAATGTGGTCATGACCTTGAGAAACTCGCTAGCCGTTGCTCACCATGGTTATGGCCGGCTGCGTGGTGCAATTCATCCTATTTCGATTTCGACAAGTTCCCGTGATTTGTCTATTTTCGATGGCAACCGGTTGTTGAGTGTGAAAAATGAGCATGACTTCGAGAAAAATTCAAAAAAGAATCACATTGGCATGATCACTAGATAGTGTAATTCATCATTGGATAAATTTCAATCTTATTTCGGACAAATGTAGGGTGAAAAATAATTCAGTTTTGATTTGTCTTCGCACCCTGAAGGGTTGAAGGGCTTTTATTAACCAAAGGGTGAGAGCAGGTGGGGAAGCATTCGCTTGTTGTAGTACTCAGACTAGCACTACAAAGGAAATAAAAAAGCTGAGAAGTATGAACAGTATGCATGTGTCGAAGTCAGACAGCACAAGGAAACGCTGAATTGCCTAGCCTCACGGTTGACAGAAATCGTGACACCTTATGGGCGATCTCAGACTTTGGGAATCGAGCGGTTAGCTAGCGAATCGCTGGTTGCGAACGTTGCGCCAGCGAATCGAACGATGCACCAACGAGTCGAACGATGTCCAGCGACTCAGCAGTGGCGAAACCCAACGTTCAAGGGAGGTCCCGCCACTTTTAATGAGTGTCACTGGACAGTAAACACAGTTTGAAAGTAGCGGGACTTCCTTTGAACGTTGCCGCCACTTTTGAATCGTTGGTACATAGTTCGACTTCGCTGGTGCACGTTCGATTCGCTGGTGCAACGCTCGTATCCAGCGATTCGCTAGCGAGTCTTTCGATTCGCAAAGTCTGACATCGCCCTTCAACGGGGGGGGGGGAGGGTCGAGTTTTGTGCCATAGTTCGTCTTGACTACGGTAATTGCACTTTTGGGAGGGAGAGTGTCTCTTCGATGAGTAACTCAATTACCTTGTGGAGAAAGGCGGTCTGGGTGAATATTCTTACTCTAAATGTTCATAGTAAATAAAACAAAATGCGTTCGCCCACCTCTCCTTCCAAAAATCCGTTTCCAACGTTCAAAATTTCCGTTTCTCTTCTGATTTCGTTTATTTCCAGGAATTCGCATCCTCACTCCTTCCCGTCTACATTTCATGTAAGGAAGTTTTTTCATATGTTTGGCAATCCTTATTTTATACGTCGAAAAAGATCGGGAAAAGCGTCTTTTGAGGATACGCCACGCATAAAGTTTCCCCAGCAAAACATTGGTCAAGCCTTTGTGTGAATACCAATACGAATATTGACAATGTTTTTTTTTTTCTTCGCGCTAAATTATCCCTTCAACTTATATTGCAGTTATAGGGAGGAGATTGTCATTTTGAAGAAGAACGTGATTCCATATTGAACACTTTGAGTGCATGCACTCCATCGACGATATCGGGTATTATCTCTACGGGTTCTAATTATTTCATTCTCGACACGAAAAACTCCACCGACTTCGTCCTACTTCCGCAAACATATGAAAGTTGTTGTAAGTTTACTGTGACATCGTTTTTATCAGTTTTTTCTATCGTTTGCGGTCACTTGCTATGCGAGTGAGTCATTGTTCCGGTTTTTGTTTACGACACGATAGCCGATAGGGCAGTGTTTGATTTGGCGATGATCAGATTTGTTCAGCGTTAACAACGCGATTGAAGAGGGAAGGAAAAGTGAAAACCAATACACTACCAAGCTACTATTCTGATTATAATGATGGAAAGTGGCGATATGTCGAGCTTGCGCTGGTGGCTGATTATTCTGTGGTCAGTTGCACTTTACTGTCATCATTATAATGAATTCCTGAACCATCAGCTTTTTAAATTGCTTGTAAATCAGTACTGGCTTTCCAAATCAACATTATTTTGCCATCCTGATTGACCCGAGCAGCGTAAGATTAAGCTGTGGAGTAGTTCTTCACTAGTTTTCGCTTCTGATTGTTCGTGCTCCTGCGGCATATAGAATAAGATTACTGAAACTCAGATTGGCGCTATCGCAATATACGGGGCATACTGTAGGACTAAAAACTCAGGAGGGGACTGGAATTGAAAATTGCTCGCACACTCTGTAGTCTCTTCTCCCCTGAGGCATAGTGCATTTTATTTGTCATCTTTGTGGTCCTTCACCTTGTCTTCTTGTAAACATTTTTATGCCAAGCGCTACATCAGTGCCCATTAAGATTGTCAGCGATACCATTATGCCTTTCGTTCCTTCTGATTTATTCTACAAATTGAACTGCATTGGGCTCATTTTAATTGGAAAAAAATAATGGATATGATTTCAGTACGCAAAATACGACAGAGATGAGCAGAAGGTAATGGAGCGACTCCAAACAATTGCACATCATGTTAATGCGGTTGGTTGTTGAACATTTCCTTTTCTAGACCTTTTTCCAACGGTGACAAATCGCTGTTTTGTTTAGCTATACTATCCGTTGAATATTCGTATTACCTTGGTATGGGTGGATGTTTGGAAAGATGGTGATAAGTTTGAAGTTGTAACGAGTGGCGATCGCACATTGGATCAATTCCTCAACTACCGGAAAGATATCATTAAGGCTCATCCTAACGATAATGCTCATATGATCACGTGAGTTTTATTCCTCTTCTTAGAGAATAGAGTTAGTTCAGACAAATTGGAATACAGAGAAGTGAGGCTTACCACGTCATAAATTGCATGGTCCTCATTCTACTCCTCATCTACCAGTTAACTGCAGTTGATGAAGCTTTGGTTTTAGACTGCTTCAGTTTTTCACAATCACCATGAGTACAACTGAGAGGAAGGCTCATGCACAATTTTTTCTTTACCCACCAATTACGTCATCACTCTCATCTCGTACCGACCAAGTTCAAGTAGTCCGTCGACCGTCGGGGATCCCAACTCCTCCCCAAGATTCAGCTTACCGCCCCAGCAGAAACGCCAAACGGGCTGGTTTGCTTATCTCGTCCATTTCTACACCCTGATTCTAAAATGTCTTTTTCTAAACAAGCACTATCGCATCACTCTAGACACCTAAAAAATCCTCTGTAATCGGATCTCTGCCTCGGGCATCTCGTAGTTCCGGCCATAGTAGCACTCATGGCATAAGATAGTAACAGGACATTAAGTAGTGCACTCGTAATTCACGAGGTGGTCGCTAACTGTTCTGTTGAGTCTCCGAATGCAACTCATCCAGCGGCAAGAAAAGTGTACTTGCAGAAACCTAAGAATTTGAATTTGTGTTACAATTTGAGTCTGAGCTACAACCGACTAATGCTTTGTGTGGGAACAGCCCCTCCGCTTGAACAGTGGAACTGTCGGCCTCTAAACGACGGTTAAGTTGACACTTTCGGTCGTTGAATAAACGTCCAACCCAACAACCTTGTAAGGCACAAGGAAACTACCAAATTTATTTCGTACCACTTTTCGGTGCTATTCGCACCTCTATTTATATCTTAGTGGGATCTCGACTTAGCTGAGAATTTCCTGCGGCTTCGCCTCTGGAATAGGATCTGGGAAATGAAACTGGTACATTCCTCTCGGAGTCTCTTCCACCCCGCCTAAGACCCAGTTCCGGTGATAACAAAAAAAAGAATGTCTGATTCCAAATGCGTCGCCGCCACAATGCCCCTACAAACTACCTGTTTGTCTCTAATGTTTTTGTCCGGTTTTTTTTATTTGCAGTGGTGATAAATATAATATTCAATAAAAAAGATGTTTCGGGGCACGTTCCGTAACACTCCTCAAACGGACACGTTCAATTGGGCGTTGTATTTTTTGCGCTTCCTTTGACTCAGTAGTGCTGCGTACCACTCATTGTACTTGCACTGCGATGGGCCATCTGTCGCCTTTTATATTTTCGGTTTATCAAACCAGGGTCAAGAGCGCCTGTAGCAGGGTGAGTAACAGTCAAGGAATTCTTCGACCATGGCTCTTTGCAGTACGAAAGTAGTCTCGAGAGTTAATATACGCAAGGCGTATATTAAGGAGAGCACAGACGGCTCGCAGCTGTCGAAAGTGAGTGTCCGCGCGGGAGAGCTTGAAGAAGAGGCAAAAATCTCGACTAGCCGGTGCCGTTTTCTCGAACGATTTTCACCCTGCTTGTAGTATCCCTTTGAATAACTGTTTCGCTATGACTCACTAATTGTTGATTCACTTTTTCAGGGACATTCATTTCGAGCAGAATGTTGTTGGCAAAGCGTTCAAGGGAACAATGTGTTCCTATGACTATTCTGGAGGTGTTGACGTGGTTCGTTGCACCTATTCATGTAGCTGGCGATACATTGCTGACGATGAGTAATCGCAGTCAAGAATACCCGTCTTCGAAGAGTTTCTATTCCAGGATCACAGTGCGAACGCCGCAATAGTGGCAGCAACAGTTGCACACGAGATGGGTCACAATTTCGGAATGGAACATGATGTTGATTATGGGACGACTTGCAATTGCCCTGGAAATCATTGTGTCATGGCACCATCCACAGGGTTCGCTTACTTGTTCTAGTGGATGTCAATATGATTAGAAATGGTTCGTCAGAGACGGAGGATATTGAATGAATTTCGTGTTTAGAATGACACCACCAACGTTCTGGTCGGACTGTAGTCTGCGTTACATCTACAACAGTTTCAATCGTGGTGTTGATCTTTGTTTGAAGAATCCCCCTGAGAAGACAGTCGGTGGCACAAAGTGCGGAAACGGCATCGTAGAGGCTGGAGAGGTAATTAGATTAAGCTTCTCTTTAATCAGGATTCCATCAGGCGAAGCTTAGTTCCGCTAAATGTAATTGTCTTCTTATATTCCGTGCATGTAACATAGACAGTAGCGATGAAGGTTAGGTCGCGGAGTGGCGAGAGGGTTCGGGGGTAGTCGCACATATCAATATTTTAATCTTCTTTCTGTAGCAGACAACGTGGTATCACCACAAAGGTCATTCAGGACAGGGAACGTTTTTTTAACAGTTTTTTGCGATTATAGAAACGTATAGGGAGCTTGGAAGGAGGGTTACTTTCTGAGCGATTAGCGCCCTTAGGAACACCAAGAAGGTGGGGAAGTTTTTTTTCTCGCGAACGCAAAATCTAGACACTAACTCTACCTGGGGGAGAGGGGAGGGACAATGGTTGCTGCGGTGCGCAGCAGGTTTGCGTCCTTTGAAATTGGAAATTGGAAACTTGCACTTTCCAGCTTTTCGCTCGTGTCAAGTAGTTTGCTTCACTCCCTCTCCTCTGAATTGACTACCCCTCTTCTGACTCAGATGCATATCAGACTCAGCGACTGTGCAATTGCGACAGCACAATCGCGCAGTCGCTACTGCGAAAGTCACTCGCGATTGGGATAGCTCCGCCCACGCTCGCTACGTTCGCAAACAGGGGTCTGCCACGTGTCTGCTGTCATCATCCCGGCAGACCGTATGAATCGTGCCCCCTCCCCTAACCAGGATGAGCGGCAGTTTAGGATATCCTCGACCATGCTCTGTATTGTTTGGGAATAGTGTTGAGAGTGAATATAGGCGCGGAGAGTACAGGCGGCTTAGGCGAGTGTAAAGTCTGCACGGGAGGGCATGTCCGAGGAGGCAACAATCCTCGACGAGCCGTCGACGAATCCATGTCTGATTTTCACTCTGCACCCAACTAAGTTAGCATCCAATTTTACAATTTCAATGGATTGTATGACTTATATAACATTGAGTGTTTGTATACGAAAAGGAGCTCGGGTATTCACTCAATTGGGAGGAAGGGGGGGGGGACACCCACCGATACGGCGCTCTGTTTGCCTACACCTCTAAGGCTTACAATCATTCTGCTGTGCCTCTGTACTGCGAAACTGCCACGGTGCGGCGAAATAGTAACGGCTCCTTTGAAGCTTCAAAGGTGCAGACGAAGGGAGCGACGCGCACCCTCGTGGTCCCCACAAACTAAGTTATTACTGAAGCTCGTTGATGGAACGGTATCAGGCAGATAACTTGAGGGAGGGAGGAGCAAAATTTCGTCATTAGGGGGTGGATCCACAAGTCACCCTGGTAGGCTGCTTTGCAAAGCTGCCAGTGATGCTACTAGGAAAACACTTGAAGTTTTTCCAAGAGTCAATTCATTCGTTCAGGAATGTGACTGCGGGCGAGAACAATGTTCGCACTCTTGTTGTGATGGAAAAACGTGTCGTCTGACGGAGAACGCCGAGTGTGCCGAAGGAGACTGCTGTGATCTCAACACCTGCAAGGTGATTTCTTTTTTGGCCGGGCTCGTTCTACGTTTGAAAACCCTCAAGTGAATATTTGAAACCATTCAGCCGAAACCTCGAGCTACGGTTTGTCGAGCCCCGATCGGCATTTGTGATTTGCCGGAGTACTGCAACGGCGACACGGCCGATTGCCCTGCTGATTTCTTTATTCAGAATGGACATCCGTGCCCAGGAAGAACAAATGTGCGTTGGCGCTTTTTTCTCGTGTGTTGCACTTCGTGAAAAAATACTCGAGCACTACAAGGACATGAGTCCTCTTGATTGATTTCCGACCAGGTTCGAGGTTTTTGTGAGTAATGATGCAAAATATGCCAAAGGAAAGTTTATGGTCGTTGTTAACGCACCGGTGCCATTGATTTTGAGCATAGAGGGGAGAGTTGCCAACCAGAGACTGGACTTTGTTTTCTTCTCTTTCTCCTCAGTTAAAGTACGCATTGCAAAGCGATCCAAAACATCACCGGTTGAAGTGTTCTCGCTCATCCTTCGTTATACTATCAGCTGTCGTGGATTGACCTCGGTATAGGCCGCTACGTCGAAAAGCACGATTTATTGGAAGAACATTTGATAAAAAAAATGAAAAAAAGCAAAAGAACCCCGTTTGAATATGTACTGAAGCCTTTCGAAAGTGGCGAAAATTTATTATGGTAACGCCTTGGATTCATGCCACCTTCATAACCTGAAATTGCCACAAAAACCTAAACGATATTGCCAAGTCAAGATTAAAAGAAAGCCGGGTATGGACCGATTTCCAAGACTACAGTTGGATCCCGGCGAGTATGATCGTGGCTCTGTCGCGAAAGTCTGTTTGGCTCGTTTGATTTTCAAACCTTCCATTCAATCCATTTCCATTCCATCTCTTTGAGAACTCCTAATTGAATGCGCGGAACAGCCAGCATTTAACCACTCCTATTTTGCTGCGCATTTCTCGAGGGCTATTTCAGTTTTTGTTGCTATTAAGTGTCCGCTGGTTTATCTGATGACCTTCCTCTTCGCAAAAAATCGCAAAATTGGCATGACGAAGGTCACAAAGTTTCCGACTCGGGTGGTGGTCGCTAAGTGCAGTTTTTTGCTGAATTGCGGATTTTTTTTTTCGTGGTTAATCTTCTGCTCCTATTGTGGTGGTAGATAGCTGAATTAGATTGTGACTGTAATTTTATGAAATTCTCCGATAAAAACAAGTAAAAACGAACAAGAAGAAGCTCACTCGAGCCCAGTTTAAGCTCATGCTATGCATAGTAGAAGCACCATTTTTTAAGGAGTTCTGCTACGAAGGTCAATGCGGTAGCCGACCGGATCAATGTAAAGCTATATGGGGACCAACGGGGCGAGAAGGTGACAGAACTTGCTTCCAACAGAACACAAATGGGATCATTCAAGGCAATTGTGGATATGATGTTCATACTAGGCAGTTCAAACGATGCCTCGCAGAGTGAGTTCAATATCTTCTTCTCGTTAATTTGTTCATTTTTGTTGAGGTTCCGGCTCTTTAGATCCTTCTCTCCTTTTTTTTACGTTCGAATTGTCGGGAAGCTATAATGTTCAATACAGTGGTTTATTTAGCTTTTTTTAGTGACATAATGTGTGGAAGACTTCAATGTGCAACTCAAGCTGAACGACCAATATTCGGTGATCCAACTACCGTTACTTCAGCATACACGTATGTACGAGTAGGTGAGTCTAATCGTTTATATGGTTAGCGGATGGAAGCTTATCAGCGTTATGTTCAAGGAACTGAGACTCATCAGTGCCATGTTATAAAGACAACCTATGTAGTTGGCCAGAAGAACGAACCCGATCCAGGCATGGTGCTCGACGGTACCGAGTGTGGAGATGACAAGGTTGGGCAGTCAGAAGTTATGAGTTGATTTCCGGTGTTTTTCGGAGACGAAATATACTTATTTAAGATTTGCGTGGACGCCAAGTGCAAGGAGAGAAGTGAAGTGTCCAAGACTGTCTCAAAATGCAATGACCAGTGCCATTACAGAGGTGTGTCGTTATTTTGACAGCTTTCAGTCTGCCCTTTTATTTTGCCTTCGTTTGTTGTCTTTTATGGTCCCTTGATGGTAGTGCTTCTAATATGTTCAAAAAGAGGATAGCCCCGGTGTTGAGGTAGGCTTGTCGGGTACCTTACTTCCTTTGGGTGTGGTGACCTTTTGGAATTAGTGCTGTAAGATTGCTATATTCTTACTTCACGTACTTATGGATAAGCTTGAAGATAACACCTTTTACATCCGTTTACTTGAATCAGCGACATTTCGAGCAGTTGTGGAAATGCTGTTGTTTCGATAGATTTGATGGAGCATATTGGTTTCTCTAGTGCAAGAATTTGTGCTGGGCTTTCCTTAGATTGAAGTAAACGACTGAGCAAAAGCTTTGTGCCTGGGTTAAGTTCGCCTCCATGTAAGTATCGTAACAACAGCAGTGGTTATAAGACTTATGAATCTTCTAGAATAAGCATAAGGTATCGTTAGCGCACCGAGAACTCATGCTGTCTTCTTTGGACTTTTCGTTATTTTTAGCACTACTCAGTAACATATTATTTCTGTGTTTATTCATGTTAAGTAACGTGTATTGAGCCTTTTTCAGGCGTGTGTAATAATGTCGGAAATTGTCATTGTGAGAACGGTTTTGGCGGAATCGCATGTGAAATTCCTGGCTTTGGAGGATCTGTGAACAGCAATCCATCCAACACTAGCAGAGGGTACGTTATTTTCTTACCTGTTTGATGTTTAGATTGTTGCTGCAGAGCGGTATTAGCGTTCAAATTCTACCCGTTATGTTTCAAGGATCACTCCATCAACGATGTTGTTGTTCTTATTTGCCATATTCTCTGTAGTGATGGTTATCGTCTGTTTCTTTTACTGGTTTAAGAAGAAGCGCAATCTCCCAAAAGAGTGAGTTTTGGGTTGCTCATCGGTTTACTGCTTTTAGTGAAAATTTTTCTTAAGGTTTTGGGAGTATGCGAGAAAAACCTTGAAGTTGCATGGTGTACTAGTTCCAGTACGAAAAGCTCCACCTCCGCCAGGTGGCAGAAGGCATGTAAGGTATGTCATTGACAATTTATTGCATTTGTGCTCTCCGCGCTGTCTTTGCTCTAACGCATAACAGTACCTCGTCACCGTGATCTTAAGGCTTTTCCACCGCAATGTGGTGAGAGTAGATATTCAACCCACTCGCGACCAAGCGGGTTTTGACGACTGCGCAATGTCAGCCACCGGTGGCTGACAGTCCCAAGGGAAATCCATCTCTTTTTTTTTGT
>KZ344987.1:375014-386125 GCA_002352805.1 Teladorsagia circumcincta
TGAAAAAAATTTAGGGGTGGCATATACAATTGACGCGCACTGTATACTGAGCATTGGAATTTCTGAGCCACTTACCGAGTGCGAGATGATATTTTATGAGATTTGTAGGGATACATGTGCTGAGCGTTACAAATGGTCTTCCGCGGTCATGTGCCTTCATAGCAAGAGCATAAGAAACCACAGCGAATAGTTCATCAGCAATAACAAGATCCCACGACTCGTTCATAACAGCGTCCATCTGAACCAAAAAGTTGAATGTCAAAGAGAAATTATTTTGTTCTTCTCTGAAAACTGTGATTGTGATTCACGAAGATGCCATGAAAAAAAAACCGGTAGTCGGTCTCCGAGACTCTTAAACTCTCTCTGTATCGCTCCCTATTCGTGACCATGAGGTATGCTTCACGATTGAAGTAGAGGCGCAGGACTTTGAGGACCCATCCATACGGTCTCGGACACATGTCGCGAGCGGGAATTCGCGCGGCAATTTTGAGCGGTGTCAGACTTCGCGAATCCACGACTCGCTAGCGAGTCGCGGGTTCGCGGAACTTTCTTCACTTCACTTCGGGAGGCGAGAGTCAACAAGCGTAGGGAAGAATCTTGCACTATATTCCCACAGTCGAACCGCTGGTGATCGCTCGTACCCGGCGATTCGCTGGATTATCAAAGTCTGACACCAGCATTTGAGATTTGAGACTGTGACAAATATCTGTGTGGAGCTCGCAACAGGACACAACTGTGCTTCAAACTACACACTTGATGGGAATCAGCTCCTATTTGCAATATCTCGCATCTGCCCTTTAATGAAGTTGCAATCACCTCAAGTGCGCATCCTTTATAATATCAAAGTAGCATCACCTGGTGCTGGGTAAGGAAGGAGAATATGAGGGGTGTAGGGCTTCCCACTTAGCACATTCAACACACGTGTGCTTACCCTTGCTTCAACCTGGAAACGGTAGACGCAGCTTCGGAAACGCAGGCAACTTCTCACGCGCGATACGTGCACGATTACGCACTTCATCGAGACTACTCGTTCAGCCACTACTCACCTTGCTTTGTTTGAAGTAGCACTAGCGTAGCCACGATATTCTCATGAGATGCTTCACACTTACAGTAGCGTTGAGCAGAGAAGCTCAAATTAGTATGCAGTACACAGAAACGAGCACGAAAAGCCCACACCCTATCTTCTGCCTATTCACGCTCAATCAGCATCTGTTCTATGGGTACAGTGAACACAGTTGATACACCGTAACCATTTCGCTGAGAAAAATCCCGTATTAAGGAAAAAGGCATAGGCTGTTCGAATTCCTCTTTTCAGGAACTGCTACATCGTGACAACGTGCTGTGTCGTTACAACTGGGACGTGCACCATGAAATATGGGAGTTCCTGCTGAGAATGGCTATGAACAGAATGTATGATAACGGAGATAAGCAAGCCAGCCCTTCTGGCGTTTCTGCTGGGGCCGTATGCTGAACGTTGGGAAGGGGATGGGGTC
The DNA here is from genome assembly GCA_002352805.1 of Teladorsagia circumcincta. Classification (NCBI taxonomy): domain Eukaryota; kingdom Metazoa; phylum Nematoda; class Chromadorea; order Rhabditida; family Trichostrongylidae; genus Teladorsagia; species Teladorsagia circumcincta. The sequence goes on from KZ344987.1 coordinate 376,508, forward strand.
CCCGAGGTCGACGAACTACTTGAACTCGGTCGGAACGGTGGGAGAGTGACGATAAAAGTGGTCTAGCTACGTCCAGTAGCTCCGCCAAAAGGGCTGGTTTGCTTACCTCAGAACTATGCCTTGGAGAGAGGACCTACCTGCGTTCTCTCGCAGGTCCGTCCTGCTCCAAGGCTTAGTCTTGAGGTAAACATCAAACCGAGGCGGTTTGAAGGGCCGTGTTGAAGTAATCCGTCGACCGTCGGAGTATCCCCTCCCCTCCCCAACATTCAGCATTGGCACCAGCAGAACCGTCAAATGGGCTGGTTTGTTTACCTCATGGAAACGAGCGGCTAGAGCAACTGCAAGTTTCACAATTTCTTTCAGGTTTATACAGTTTTTTCTTCAGAATTGCGAAGTAAAGAAAGCAAACATCCTGTCGTCCCAACTTATTCTCGGGATTCGATTTCAGATGGATTTTTTCCATGTTGAGAAAAAATATTAATAAAATACAAAAATCGACGCAAAATGAAAGCGACAAGAGATCTATTTTTGTGCCGACACCCTCAACACATCACGTGCCGAGCCATTTTTGCGCGCGCGTAGCCCCTTGTGCGTTGCCACATAAAGGTTTCTTCATCAAGCAAGCGCCGAGTTTACGATGAAAACGCAGCCCATTGGAAAACCTTTTGTCGCGAAACGCGCATCACACCACACCCTTAGGGCCGCCTGCGTTTCGGCTTGGTACATTCTCCTTTTTTTGACCTCAAGTTTTATCATGAAATCGTCTTCTAACAACGTTTCTCATGAAAGCGTTCGAACTATTTTTGTCATCATTCGTTCTGCGACCTACTTCCGCGGCATATTTCTTTAATTCTCTCTTATTTGCATACGAAAAATGTTGCAGATCATAGATAACAAACGAGTGAAGGCGAAATGCTCCATTATGGTGAATATTTCCGCATAAAGTGTTTTAAAGAGAGCGAGGCGTTCTATTCATTCGACGTTAAAAGATTTCTGCAAGGGTGGAAGTGGCATGGTGGCAAGAGGCGCTCCTTACCACGCTCGCGGTCCGGGGATCAGATCCCGGGTCGTGCATCGTCCAAGCCAGCCAAGCCTTCCTACTGGGTCAATTAATTGGAACGGACTCGTCTGGGGAGGGGGGGGGGGGCGGAAACCACTGACATGTATGTACATAGGCTAGCCTCCGTAGATGAGGAGAGCAAACCAGCCCGTTTGGCGCTCCTGCTGGATGCATTTGCACCACTTGCGCCGGCACGCGCCTACCGTAATCGACGTCTCTTTTTAAATAATTCTTTCGTCACTAAAGCAGTTTTTAGGTATTTTACTTGAATGTGGAGGCTTTTTTTTTGCTTTGCCTTCTCTTTGCGCACAGGGGTGCTCCTACATTCCCTCCCCCAACTTCATTTTGTCACAGTTTTGAGTTCGAAAACCGTTTGTACACTTGAATCTATTCCACCATTGACTCGCCGCTATAACTACACGGGAATAACTCCGGGCGAGTTTTTGGAAAAATTTTCGCGTGGGCCCCATTTTAGTTTGAGGCTCACTTCATTACAATGAAATGAGAGCAGCACTCGCTATCCCCAGGAGCCGAAATTCAACAAAATTTATGGTGAAAAGAGTCCATTGCCTACTTCGAAGCCGATGGATGTGCAGAAAGGATCAGGAGAGAAAATGAATTGATAAGAGTGAAAGGCTGAGTGAGGCTGAAGTATGGTATTAGTGAAAGAATACTTGAACTATCAACAGTGCGAGACTGGCTCCAAGGTTATTCATCAGTATTTACTTGTATTATTTGTCCGTACTTTCCCAATAGGATGAAAACTATGGTATCCGATTCGAAAATGACCGTGACACGTCATCAGATTGCGAATTTCTAGAACATTAAAAAGAAACCTCTAAATATTTTTGTTTTGAATTGATGGAGATGTGCTTCGAACATAGCATGATACATTTGTAGCGTTCGTCGAGGTTTGGACTTTAAAATAAAGACGCTCCTGCATCCCCTACATTGTAATTCAGTCAGTGCCGACTGGGCAGAAAAGTGAAGTTCCATCATGTGAAAACGGCAGAGCTACTTAGCAGACCAAGGCAAAACGGAATTGATCACAAGAGCCCTTCTCTTATTTTTACAAATGCTCACCAACCTTTTGGACCTGAACATCATGTGAAAAAAGCCATGACGAAAAGTTGGAAAGTTGGTCAGGTAACTCGCATGCATGAGTGAAAATTGTAGTAGGAACAGTGCATCACCCTAAGCTTTGCATCGTTCTCACCCTCACTTGTGTGATCACGTCTTTAGGATAGGACGCGCAGTTATCCCTTTGTAATAGGCCTAATGTAATCTGTCTGACTGTAAGGTTTGGAGGAAAGCGGTGGAAGTCTGATTGTAAGGTTTGGAGGAAATCGGTGGAAGTCTCACGTTATTGTATTTCCTTCGCAGGCTGACCAGGAATGGATGATGAGTCGAAGTGGCCGTTTGAAATGTTTACCACTTGATGTGTCTTTAAACGCCGATTCCAAATCTGCCTTCCGATTTTGCTAAACGATTTCCTGGGCCAAGTAATGAAGCAAAACAGCGCAATGGCAGTGGGCGGGACTCACAGTCAAAATGGCGTAGTATCGGTCCGTTATGGTGCTTACTCTTTTCCAATCCTTAGATAAACAGCTAAACGGTTTTTGCTAGCCTATTTAACTGATCCCTGAAGGAAGGGAAGGACGCAGCAATTATTGTGAGGGACCGTTCCTTCGACATTTTCCCTGACAGCCCTGACCACTACCGTTACGCTGTTTTGCTGCATAACACCGTTCAGAGAATAGTTTAGCAGATTCGGAATAGCAGATTTGGAATCAGCGTTCAAGCATCGAGTGGCATACATCTCATTTCAAACGGCCACTTCGCCCTACCCTCCTTCCCATGTGAGGAGACACCCACACCCTGTTCTACCGGCAGATACAATGGAGCACTTCGGATTTTTGAATGCGTCAATGAAGCGCTCACATCTCACACAGATACCTCGATATGCCCTGCATCCTTTTCGACTGTTTGCATGAAGGCAGTGTGGTGCGTGCGGCTACCACAGTATACATCTCAACCTACACCCTTCCTGGGCTATGGTAACCTTTCATGAATGCTGAAGAAGGCTCTTTGAGGGAGGGGGGAGCACCCCTGTGCGCAAAGAGAAGGCGAGGCAAAAAAAAACCTCCAATTTAAGTAAAATACTTAAAAACTGCTTTAATGACGAAAAAATTATTTAAAAAGAGACGTCGATTACGGTAGGTGCGTGGCGGCGCAAGTGATGCAAATGCATCCAGCAGGAGCGCCAAACGGGCTGGTTTGCTTTTCTCTCCGTAGATTACTGTATAGGCAAGTATCACATTCGAATTGCTACTAAAAATGCACATGCTTAAGTAGAATGCAGGTCGTATCAACAAGGGATCGATAAACGACAATGCTCCAGCCTTTTATTATCCTTTACCAGTTTCTGCATCGAAACTCTCCAAGAAGCCAGAAAAATGTTTTGTTCGTTAAGAATGTGGTCTTCACCAGTTAATCTCACATGAGCAATTTTTGTCAAATTGGTGCTGTTCCACAGAATTATGTTGTTTATCAGATTGGGAAATATATGAATAAATGCGTTGGATCTGAAAAGCGACTAGGAATGTTCAACTATCGCGTTCACAGCACGGCGCGTGCGATACGCAGTATGGCAACCAGAAGATTGCAGATGCCCAGCGATTTCATGCATGTCAGTGGATGAAGGGATAAACATACTTCTCTTGGATGATAGTCCAGCATTTCTACGAACGCCTTGTCAGCAGTTTCCCAGATTCGTGGGAATTCAATAGGGCTGAATATCCTTGTCCACATAGCCTTGAGAAAGGTACTGACGAAATATGGATCTTCTTAAGAGAGCAGGATGACTTTCAACAGAAAATCTCTTCAGAGCGAAATCATATAAAAGGTTATAACATCATATGCAGAACTTACTCTGCAGCTCGACATGGGTGAAAGTAATATTACTCGGATAGTTGAAATGTGATGCTTTAGTATTCGTCTCCAAGAAATGAACCATATGCTTCTCTTGCACCAGCCTGGGAAGCTAATTTTAACATGTTAGAAATGATAAAAAGTGTTCAAACGAAAAAAGATAAAACAATTAATAAGAGAAATATATAAAACGAATAATAGTAAAAGGCAATCCGGCAGCATGCTCAAAGGTACAACCCAGGCAGAAGACGTGTAGATGATTCCTTTAAGTGTGTGAAGGTAAACCCTTACAGAGCAATCACATATGTGGCATTCCCGTGCACAGAAATCACCCGACAAGAGCGCTAGGGCCTTGCAAAGTAAGCTGCTGCATTTTTTTCCATCAGGCTGTTGTCTGGCCCCCTCTCATCTTTTGCGCTCTCTCACCTCGTACTCTCCTCTTTGCGCTGGCGCCTGGAGCGAAAATCGCTCGAGAAACAACAACGGCTCGTCGAGAATTTTCGGACGTTCTTCCACGCTCTCCCCCGCGGACATTCACTCTCGCCACCTGCGAGCCGTCTCTGCCCTCCGCACGTACATTTACTCTCGACACTACATACTCTCGCACAGCAGAGAGCGGTGGTCGAGAAATTCCTCTACCATTATGGCTGCCGACCCGATGCGCATCAATGCGTTCGCACTTTTGTGCAGAAACCACTCCAATTTGATCCTGGGGTATGCTTTCAACCAGAAAAAAATGTTTTTTTTTCTTAAACCAGTAGTACGGTTCGGGAGATTTGCATTAAATTTCGCCTTTTAGATTTAAGAAGGCTTACTTACTTACACAAAGAAAACTGGAACATGTTTCTCGCACCATTTACAGCTTGGTATTTCTCACTATGATCCATTTAGTTCGGGAGAATCAGAGAGTAACGTGACAGGGGCCCACCTATTGAAGGCTATCACACTTCTATGATCCGAGGAAAAGCACAGCCGAAGCACATCGACATATGTACAGCGGCGCTCAAAAGTATTCTACCAAATGCTTTTCGACCGTAACTTCTTTCTGCTTTGTCAAGTTCAAAGCTTAATATATTTTGGAGACAGACCTTTCTCACGATATCAGCGTTTTCAAGCCGAATGGGAGAGGGAGTGAAAAGTGAAAATTATTCTAATGGAGATTTCCAAGCATGACTAAATTCCAAGTAAGTTGAAAGTTCTTGTAAAAAGCTTAAAATTCAAATACATTTGTCAAACTGAAACCGAACGATCCCAAGTGTGAAGTGAAGAGCGCTTTGCAATCTATCAGGAAACATCATGATAGTCTCTTTATCGAGACGAGATCAAAAGATTTTCCATCGTAAATATGGTGTACGATTCGAACTCAACGAGGTTCTCGACGGAAAGTGGGCCATTCCGACGTAATCTTTAATGCTGAAAGGAAGGGGTTTCGGGTTCAGGTTAAGGCGATTACAGTAGGCACGGTTTAGCTGACGGTGATGGCAGATGACGTCAAATTTGAGACGGCAGGGGCAGTGAGGAGGGCCTGCTTCTGCTACCTTGATAAGGGAGGGGGAGAACATGTCTAATCGTAAGGAATATTTTGCCGTGGAAGTACCGTTAGCGGCAGCACCCTGTGAGATGAAAACTTTGATGATGTACTCGCGACATGGGTAAAGTAACTTTTTTCCTGCCCTTTTCCTGTATGTGCATAGAACAATGAACGACTAACGCAGCAAGTTGGTAGATCGGAGCCCGCCCAGGCCTGCGAGTTAATGTGGGCCAAATCCTTAAATAATTTTAGGCACAAAATTCACGCTAGGTTCATTGAGGCAGTCATTTGAACTTGTCACATTATCATCCATAGTTTTGACCCAAGGGTGCCCAGGTCGTGGATGACTTTTCTCTAGATTCTGTGGTCAGGCCACAAAAGGACACCTCGATTGCAAACTTCAGCGCAATTGTAAAGTTTCGAAAACCTGAGGTCTGTGGTCCAGGGTAGAAGTACTGAAAGCACGTATTGGCTGGCTATGTGTTTGACGCTTCCGGTCGTCATGCCATGACTTCATTTCGACGCTATAAAAAGCTCAACTTTTTGAAATCAGAGGCACAGCTAGTGGCAGGGGTCAAGTTCTGGCGTTCTTACCTCCCGCACACGGGGGCTAAAGCAACAGTCTCAGAACGAATTCGAGGAGTTATGCGATCGGTCACGAAGTTATAGGTAGGAAGTTGACTGATGATGGAGAAAAACGGGGAGAGAATGCCGACGAGGCCTCAAAACGGGGGCTGCCCCTCCTCGACTCAGAAATGAAGAGAAGGATGGGTTGGACGAGCTGTTTGAACTGCCCGCGCCCCAGTTGCGATTGCTGACAAGTAGGCAGCAGTGCCTTGCTATTTGCCAGCAATTGCCATTGGGGCGCAATGCGTCGTCAGGTGACGCGAGCAACCCGAGCAAAACCACACTGCGTCCGCAAGGCCAAGTAGCCGCAAGGCACCACGTAAGTTGCTTTGAAGGATCGACGTTAAATAGGCTCAGTGTCGCGAAACGACCGCAAATGCCTCCGCATCCAATCTCGCGCTCTTCATGACGGCAAAGGGGAGGCGCGTACAGGAAGTGTACGCCCTTCCTCCGTCGCCACTGATACGCTCCGATCTAGCGGTATTTAAAGGTAAGTTTTTTGGTCAGCTTCTATTCACGTGTGCTTGACTAGGGCTAGCGCATCGTCCCACACCATTAGCATCGAAATTTTTAGAACCCTGCTGAGACTCTTGCTTTAATTATGGCTTACCAGGAAAGGATGTTTGGTCGAAGTGGCCATATACAATGAGACTGACACTGATGAAAGTCTTTTTGGACGCTGATCTCGAATCTTTCTTCCAAATCTGCCAAACGACTTTGTGAAAGGAGTTATGAAGCAAAATAGAGCAGCGTAGTGGTTCGGGCTCACGGGCTAGAGGTCGCAGGATCGACTCCCTGACAGGTGATTGGCTAAAAATTTGCTTCTAGTGATATTTTTATCTCTGGAACACGAACATCACACGTGGCTGCTGCAAAAATCCCGTCAGGTATCGATCCTACGACCTCTCGCCTACGAGCCCGAATCACTAGTGCTGCTCTATTTTGCTTCATAACTACGTTCAGATGATCGTTTGGCAGATTTGGAAAGCAGATTCGAGATCAGCGTCCAAAAACACATCTAAGAGTGTACATGTACAGTGTACAGTGCATATGGCCACTTCGACCCGTTATCCATTCCTGGTTAGTCAGGATGAGGGTGATTACAAAATGATGATGTGGTCGTAGCCTTCACATGCCATATGTTGCAGAGGCATACCAGCGTTAGTCCGATCTTTGATGTGAGTGCCTAAGATTATTTTCATTCTTTCTTCCTTCAGCTACCTACTCGCTACTCACATAATCTGCCCAGAGCTTGCAAATAATAAAAAAAAAACAGCGTTGAGATCCAGTAGTCTCAATCACTGATAAAACTTTGTGTACATTAATACAGCAAAGTGCAAGTTTCCGGGGGGGAGGGGCTGAGGCTCATCCTCACTAATGTTCACTTTATTCACGTTGTTCAGCCTCTTTCATAGTGCGTCAAGCACCACTGCACACCCGTTCAGGATAAAAATCTAATTTGAGTCAGTGTTTTGCGCAGTGAAGAAATTGCGAAGGTCAGCTGTATAGAAGTCGTACTTTTATACTCTCACACATGTGTTATGGTATCTAATCGACCGGCAGAGGCTGAAAGTTCGGCTTAGCGGAGTGGGATTTGATAAGCGGACTGTGCAAAAGGAACTGGCGCCGTTCGCCACAAGCGACCACTGTCTCCCGCACGACGACCTTATCTGAACCTAAACAATGACATCACTTGCCGGTCGCTGAGGGAAGGGGCATAGGTTTTGAAAAACCTTCCAAGCAATCGGTGTAGAGAAAGCTCGATTTTCTTGAGAAGGGTTTTCTCGGAAATTCCTTGATTTCTCACGAGGGAATGCGTTCAGTTATTTTTCGCATGGGCGGAAGTGGTGTAGTGGTAAGTGGCGCTGCTACCACTCGTGCGGTCCAGGGATCATATCTTTCAAATCTGGGGTATACGCCATACGAGCCAACTAAGCCTTCCACCACTCCAGGGTCACTTAATTGGTACCAGGCTTGTCATGGAGGATAAAAACACTGACTTGTACACAGGATGATCCATGCAGGTCATTGTATAAGCCGAATCGCATTAAAATAGCCACTACGAATGTAAGAATGAAGAAGAATGCGTGTCGAATCCCGAAAAAGGAATTGATCAGCAATGGAGGCGTATCCTTTTTATCCTTTATTTTTCGCATTTCCCTCTCACGCAAAGTCTGAACCAGGATCTAGGGCCCCTGGCGTACAAGTCAACGAGAGTGTCGTATTATTCCATTCCATTGGTAGCGGGGGGGGGGGGGAGGAGGTCGTGAGGTGGGAGTACCAGTCATAAATTCGAAGGTAGCATGGAACGACAAAGTGACGAATGCAAGCAGACTTTCGCCACCACTGCGACTACTATCCATACGATTGAATAGCACACTTAGAACAGGAGTTCTTACTAGTCACATCATATTCCAGTGAGCACAACAAACAGATTCTTTCAGAGCTCTCAGACCAGACACAAGTGAAGGAAAGTGCAGCGAATTTGTCGGATTGATTCCTTGAATCTTAATGAAATATTCTGGCAGAAGAAAGCCTTCCTTCCGAGGTATCCAAAAATATAGCATATGTTATAAAACGTTGATCTTGTGGATTTCAATGGTTTTCGCTGCGTTTTTACCGTTAAAAGCAGTTTTGAAGAAAATTATGAGCCTTTGAATGTTGAAAAGTTGCGTTTCAGGATAATGGCCTAAAAACCCGTTGAGGGAGAAAACGGAACAACAAGCTGTTTTTTTTGGTAAAGTGCTCATTCAAAAAATTTTAGTGCTCTTTTAGAAGCTCTAGTCTTCCAGTTTCTGACTGGCATTGAAAATCTGCAGAACGTCAACCAGTTAGGAAGTTATGAACGTTTGAATGCCGAAAGCTCGCACCTTTTCAAAAATGGAACCGCAGCTCGCGCTTTTTCAAAAATGGAACCGCAGATACCTAAAAAACGGAACTAGACTACTTTTCGAGTAAATGATCTGTGGAAAAAGTTGCGGTGCTTTCTCGAAAGCGCTCATATTCTAGATTCTATCTGACCTTACAGGTCTGCAAAAAGTTTATTAAGGATGTTATGAACGCTTGAACATTGAGAACTTGCATGTGCACAATAAGCGGAACAACGGGACGATTTTTCGAAGAACGGAACATTTGTAAACGTTCAAACATTTTTATAAAGAAAACACTTTTTTTTTATAAATCGTCCAAGGTAGCGCTTCTGAAGGAAGATATGATTTTTCAAATGAATTGGTCTGTACCATAGTGCAGGCATGTATTAGGGTGTCCGAAAAGTTTTGAGGAAATTTCGACACTCGATTTCGCAACCGTGTTACGTTCGAATGCGGAAAAGAAGAGCCATAAGACAAATGGTGGCAAATGGGCATGGTTGGTAGATCATCACTATAGCTGTGACCGATATTGTACCTCGTCGTTGGAAGTAAGGGCGATGTCAGACTTTGCGAATCGAGCGATTCGCTAGCGAATCGCT
>KZ344987.1:393224-406072 GCA_002352805.1 Teladorsagia circumcincta
CCTCACATTGCGGAGATAACTCGCTACCTTCTGAGGGAAACTGGGTGGATCGCGATACCACATCTGCCGTGTAGCACTAACGTTACTTGATCGCACTATCTCCCTCCCGATGCCCTGAAGCAGCACCTTCGAGAGAAAAAGATTCCTGAATACAACCACCCCAAAAACGACCTCTCTGAACTCTTCATCCCATAGCTTCACTCGTTTTGACATGAATGCACCCATTCGCTCCCTAGCAAATGGATGCATATCAGTGATTGCGAAGATGGTTATATTGCTGATCAGTTATACTTCAGGAAAGAAAAAACTCGAAGAAATGAAAGTGTCGAAATTCGGCCAGAAATTATGATTCAGCCCAATAGATTTGAGTCAAACTAATCACAGACATCAGTAGCGAAGAGTCACAGATGATTAGAAGTCTTGAGGTGCCTATGTATCCAAAAACAGAAGTACCTTTTTGGGTCGTATTTCCTACTCTTCACAAGAAAACACTACCATATACGCCTCCACGGAGTTTCTTTACCTTCTGTACCTAATGAATTACGGTAGATGGAGAAACTAAAAATGGTGACCTATGTCGGCAGAGGCACTAGCAGAGTATCCAGCCCAAAACCGCGACAACATCTCCCTGTAAGAGGTTTTCTTCCTTGCAATACACAGGTTCCATGAAAGCTCCTACAATGTGGGCATTGCGGTTTGACTGAAGTAAAAGCTAGACAACATGTACGATTTAGATTGAAACTAAGAGACGTGTGTGCTAGGTGTGTGTGACCAGTGGTCTCTTCACGGTAACCAATTAGAAGTCCCCCCAAGAACACTCACCGTGCAGGAATAAGGAGGTCATATCGGTTCGTTTGAGCAGGAAGACCCTCTATACTCCCTCATGTCAAAATTAATGCGTAATTCAAGAAAAAAAATGAATGATATATTTATCTTTCCTAGAAGAGACCGCCATTTCACATGACCATGTGCCGCTGATTTGTGATTGTGAAATTGCATCGAATTTCCAGTGTCCAGTTCTGTTGGTCGTCCTGAACGGGGTTTGTCTTTAAGACTAACGTCATCACTTTCAAGCATTTGTATCACTTTGAACCAGTCGTAGAGCTCATAACTTCATTACCTCGTAATATCAATAATTCTGAGATACAGTAGCGGTCAAAAGTTTGGAAAATTTTTTGTTTTCGATCTTACGCAGCCATTAAGCACGAAGATGCCTCAAATTCACATATTATGTACAAAATCGAGTGTAGAATACGACGTAGAGCAGGATTTCCCAAAACCGGACATTAATTTTGACGATACAATTTTTTCGAAAAAGGGCGCGTCAAAAGTTTGGAAACTCGCCATTCCAAAGCGAATTCAGCACAGTATCCCTCCAATCTCGAAGGGAAATCAAAAAATTGTGAAGTAACTGTGTGATTCCATGATGGCATCGTTTTTTAGTGACACTGATCAGTTATAACATCTTTTCGGAATCTGAAAAGGAGTCCAACAGCTGATTAGCTAAATCGAACTATTCGGTGGAATATTCTGCTGGAAGGTGGTCGGGACGATATGCGAGCTCTTTCATATGGTGCACAACATCAAATCTTGACTTATTCCCTTTACAACAGCATTTTTTTTTCTGAGTTTGGGAGGGCGACAATAAGAAGGTAGACCTGCACTGAATCATGTCGTGATAGAAAACCCATATTTTTTGGTCAGTTCTGACTATCAAATGAATGTATCATAATATCTTACTATATTAATGTATTATAATATATTACTATATAATAATACATTCTTCACACTACCCTTATATTAAGACTGGCCCACATTTCGCTGGACACCAAGAAGGAAGCGCCGAAAGGCCCAACACACCCTCGTCTACGACACTGCTCCACCATCTCTTGACTGCCGGGATCTGCTACCTAAAATGAGTTTTCCAATTAACAGATTACTTCACAAAGTATCACACCATCATTCTCAAGAAGGCAGAAGTTCGACTCGTCGCTGAGCACAATTTTGTACCTCTCGCCTTCCATCCAGGTTCGCCACTTGTGGGTGGAAGCAAGATGGGCCATCCTGCTCTAGAAACCCAACAATGGCTCCTGGTTGGGACATCTTCCGCAATATTCACCAGGTCCCATCGAAGGCGTTACCTCACATACGCTTGCCATCAACTGAGAGGAGAACCCGAAAAAATCGTTTTTCGGTAGATGATGCTGGGAGACAAGACGGGCCGAACAGTATTTGAAGTCCCAGGAGTGAGTCCAATTTCGTTTTGAGTATAATTTTGTGGCTGTGCTGTTCTCTCTACGTTTGCTCGACTCTAATGAACCTAGAAAGACTCGATAACAGCGATTTTGCAAAGGTTGAACTAATGAGAAACAGCTTTTCTTCGAACGGACTGCGGGGTCTAGAGAAACCTGTGCAATGGAAGTAAAGCTTTCTTTAGCGTGAATTCGTTTCAAAATAGCAAAATACTTGATAATCATTCTGAAATTCACAAAAACATGCAATTATTGAAGAGAATGAATTATAATAACGACGGAAACAGAAAGTTTCCATTTTGGCGCGCCAATTCTTCAAAAAAACGTTATTTCCCAACTATGGCACGAGATTTTGGGAAATGTTGCGCATCGTATTCTATCTTAATTTTGTATAGTATATGTGGATTTGCGACAATTTCGTTGTTTATTGGCTTCGTTAGATCAAAAAAAAGTTTCCAAACTTTTGACCGCCACTGTATGTCCTTAAAACGTTGACGACCGTGTTGTATGATGTCATACCACACTCTTCCAGCTGTGTGGGACCGTGTGACATAATGTCCTACCACAGTCTTTTTTGAAGTGATTTTCAAACATTTCTGATAGGTACTAATTTATGTGGTGTATACGCCATGCTAAGACGTTACAAAACGCATGGTCCCCGGAAAGAAGTTTCGGTAAGTAAGCTGTCGAGCTTCTGGAAAAATGTGTGGATAATGATCAGTAGCCGTACTTTTTGTGCTTATGCCGAAATCAATGGGTAAGAAAGAAGTTGTTTTAGTAATCTGCTTTGACGGGCGACGACCCATTTGGTACCAGTCGAAGTAAATGCGCCCTCCTTCAGTTTTGCGTAGTTTCGCCACTTCTGTGTCGTCTGTGAATGTTTCCCTCTGAATCCCCTCCTTCTTTCCCTTAAGTCTTCGATTCTGTAAGTGTTTTCCGAAGTGTGGGCCCATTTGCAATTCAACAATTGTTTTACAAGCTCGAGGAACAGGGACTATAAAGTCACGCTAGGATGGCTATCGCCTGCTCGCATGTTAGCTTTGGCCCTTTTAACATGCTCCCAAATGGCAGGAATCGCTAAAATGACCGAAATCGCGAAATTGGGCACTTACCACACAAAAAGGATATTAAATAAACAGCTCTCCGCAAAAAAAGGTGCTCTCGTGGGACATGAAGCCATACCACATTCGCTCGGGCAGTATAGTGCGCGCGGTCCCACACGCCAGGCAGCGAAAATGAGCGCGGTCGTCAACGTGTTCAGGTTACAATGGGCAACACTTCTAGATATAGTTATTCATATAAATGTTATCCTTCTACCAACAAGGTTGATAGGTGGAACTTTATTAGCGGCCTGACGTTTCGACGAGATCGTCTTCCTCAAAGGCCTAAAGATCGCTCAAGGTTCGAGATATGTCCTTCAAACCGCCAAACGCCTCCTCTCCCTAGCGTTTCTGACGGAACGTTAGGGGAACCAAGCGAAAATCCCGAATATGCCGAGGTTTTACGAAGAGAGGAGTTGGAATTTGATATAATTATTCATTTTTTCGGGCACGCATACGTGGAAGTTATGTTTACAGCGCGTGTGAAGGAACATTTTCCCTCTCCATAATTTGGTGTGGTGAAAGGGCAAGGTGGTATACAGAGGATTTGGCAGAGTAGCTTCGAGAGAGATGAGAAGAAGAATCAGTTCGGTCAGGGGTTGATATCGAAGAAACTCTTCTGAATTTACAAAAAATTCCAAATAGTTTTAGAGGCCGGGTGACGGGGAAGCCGTGCACGGGACCCGCAAGCAGGGTCGACCCTATCTTGGTGCTTTTCGGAAATTTTTTACGACTGCCCCCCTTCATGGGGGATTTGATGCCACCCCAATACGATCGTCCTTCTTTCTACACCGACCGCCACCGTCACGCATCATTACTGTTTCTATAATATTGGGTTGTCCAGAAAATCCTGCCACACTTCGAACAAGAGTCTTTAAGACAAAATCAAAAACTTTTTAAATTGTTTTGGCATATGATTACTGTAGTGTCTCTCGAGAGCTCTCAGTAGAGCCGTATACGGAGACGTCGTGCAAAGTTTTACGGCTTGGAACTTCTATCTGGATTGAGCTATCTTTGACCTCCTTTATTTTACGAGCACCTATAAAGCCACTCCGTTTGTGTTGTTAGCTAATATCTGTGCTCTTTTAAGCGGGTGACTCCCTAAGCAGGTCACAGGGTCCTTGTCCCTAAGGCTTCACAACCAGAGATATTCCGCTCAAAGCAAAGCACTGCTTTGGTCGGCTGTAGGTGATAAATGGTGCTCGTTTACTCAACATCCCACAGGCGAATCCGATTGCCACCAGTCGTGGGTTAGCAACAACGCTGAAATGCACTCATTGACAGCTTCCGAGGGTCTCCACAGTTTTCGTTGTCATGCAGTATGCTCGCTATGAGTACCACATGGGATGCTTCAGTCTGTGAAAGGGAACGCTGTGGCCATGGTCGAGATTTTTCTTCTTCCTTCGCAGCAAAGAAATCAATTGACAAAAATGACGACTAAGGAAGATAGCTCATTGCCAGGCTTAAAGTAGACCGTGCAGACAATCATATTGGATTCGATTCGGAGATAAGCTGCCTGCTGGAACAAAAGCAAGCCTTCGTGGAGAAGGGTTTTTTGAGTGTTTTGGATGGGGTTGCGGCTAATTCTTTACACAAAACTGCGGGATACTGATGAACATTGTCGGCTCTAATTACTTCTGAAAATTGGCAGAAGCCATGCGTGAAGCTCACACAGAAATGCTCATTATTGTGTTAGCCCACCCCACCGCATATCCACATGTGCCGAAGGATTACTTATGGAAAAGTCATGGATTTCTATGGGGAAATTTTGCAGTGCTTGGCTTGCTCGCTCAACTTAGTCGCGACAGAGAGGTACTCAGCTAGTGCACTGAGCGTCATCTAGAAGGTCAAAAATCCAATCGTTGAAGTGAACTCAAAAATGTGATCGGCCACTCCTTGTCAAAGCAAACGTGGGACAACCCAATATTTGATTCTGAGACCAGTCGACACAACAAACTCCACCCACTTTCTCGTCCAAAACGGCCGCGTCGAGTGGGAGGGGGGGGGGGGCGGGAGGATATCGAAACGGCGAATTTTTCTCTCGCTGCTCACACCACGCGCCTTAACCCTTTCGGCCTGGCGGTGGCAATTGTCACCATCAGATTCAAATGTCTGCATTACCGCTGCAACAGCATGGTTTCTAATCGTGCTAGAGTTTGATTTAGTTAACCTTCCCTTTCCTAGTCACGCTTGAACCCGCTACTTCATTGTGTGATGCTGTTAGTATTACAAGTATTTTTGTACAAATGCAACAATGAATCTGCTGCTGCTGATGCTGCTACCCTCGACCTACCGAGAAAGCGTCACTTTTTCCTAAAATACTTGTAGTAGATCCACTCTGTTATCATATTATGGCAATAGTGTTGTGAAAGATCATAAACTTTTCCGTCATAACTATGAAATTTGGAATTGTTTCGACATAAGCTCGAAAACTAAGGTGGGCCAATTTCCAAAGCTTCCTAGTTTGTCATCGAGTAGCTTCCAGATTTTGCTATAGTGACACTTATGTGCTACCCAGTAATAAGTTATGGCTAAAAAAATTTTCCTCCACTTGAAAAAATTCAGGTGCGAAGGATTAAACTCACCCAGCCTTTATCTATGTTGTCTCACGGAATACACCGGTTCCACTTCATTTCCACGTGTAAAGCGAGTACGACCCCCTCCCCCCTACAAGATCAACAAAATACGACCGCTCCCCGTTGGCACTTGTAGCTACATAGTAGGGTTGATCCTGCACACAAGTGTTTTCAGGGCATCGAAGTTCGCGGGAGACCGTTCTGTTCCACGGTTTACCATGCTAACAGCTCCGACCAGTCACGTAAAATCGATCTTTCAAAAGGTGAGATTTCTCAAGTCAGTCACGGACTTAAGAAATCTCACCTTTTAGAAAATTTCGGATTGCTAATTTATGGGCAGAGCCTTGGCTCCTGACGAGCGCCTAACCTGCATATGCGCTAGACTTACCGGACAAGCGCACAACAAGTTACGCCTAGGCACGTTCCGAACTAATTCAGCTTCTCATGGTATAGTTACCGTATCTTACGAGCATCCACATGTCTCGCGCGTTGGTTGGCCAACATCGGCAATGACCGCGAGGCTGAATGTGTAGCAGATATTTAATGTTGACTTAATTTGTTTGTTGAAATGGCCGTCAATTGACCAAACAAGCCGAAATACCACTTTTTGAATTTATACTTTATAACTGAGGGCTGGGGTCTCGTGAATGACCTGGAGTAATCAAGGTTCTTTTTTGCCCAGGAGAGACGTATTTAGAATGACTAGGTGAGTTCTCCTTCTGATGTATACAGGTCCCAAAGAAGCGAACGAGTTTCTACATTTGACATTTGTTCTGAACGTAGCTATAATCTTCAAAAGACCACCTTCCCCTTCAAGAAGGTTACAAACTTATTGAAGCGTTCGGCGTGTCCAAATGAGCTTCCTTGTTACATTGAACTGCTGCGGTATGTAGCGTGCCGGAACTCTTTGTCGATTCAATCTGTGGACAGGCATACCGTGTGGGGGTTGTTTCACTGATTCGAAGAATTGTACAATATTTGTTCTTAGTAGGAGAGAGACATCGCACTCCTTAACACAATTGGCAGAATAGTATTCGAAAATGTGGAGATTCAGAAAAAAAAAGTGCATATAAAACACGCTCACACTGCTAACCTGATTCTGGCTCACCCTGTGCACATACATACTTTACTCGCTCAAAGAAGTACCTGAGAGAAAAAAAAGTCAAACATATTAAATCTTCGACGGCAATGCGGTTTTGGAGGTATCAGGCTCATGGGAGTACCCCTCTCTTTGGTACGCCCAACTTTCGCTGAACGTTGGGCAGAACTGTCCCTAAAAGTAGTTTTCTACCGAACACTAATAACAGCAATATAGAGAATAAAACTGCTGTCTTAAGCTTTATTATATATGTCTTAGCCAGTTTTATACAGTGTTGAAAAGAGAATCGAACGTATGGAAGATTAACTCGGATTTCAAAGGGTTGGAGAGTAGAGACTTTAGAAGTTCATATGTGTAGTATAATCTTTATACAGTTCAGACCCCTCGCTGCACATGAGAACTATAGAAACCGAAGAAGTCTTGATCGTACTTAATCTTTAGCTTAATCTTGCAAAAACCCCGAGTAACACGCCGGTTAAAACGCCACACTCTAAGATTTTGTATAAACTAGCTTCTACGAAATATTAATGTGGCCTATGCTCAACATAAATGGTATGAAGTTCATTAGTAAACATGAGAATATTAAATATTTCATAAAGGGCGGAAGAAGAAAATTTTGTGCCCAACATTGAGATATAATCTTCCTCGATCTGGAAGGCGTTCGACCATCTGCCGTAACCACTGCCCTTAGGGCGAGGTCAGGCTTCGTGAATCGCTGGATACTAGTGTTGCGCCAGCTAATCGAAAGTTGCATCAGCGAATCCAACTTTGCACCAGCGAACCCAACTATGTCCCAGCGAGCCGAACTACGCACCAGCGAATCGAACTATATGCCAGCGACTCAATAGTGGCGGGACCCAACGTTCAAAGAAGTCCCGCCAGTTTCATACTGTGTTTACTGCCCAATGACGCTGTTTGAAAGTGACGGGACTTCCTTTGAACGTTGGGTCTCGCCACTGTTGAGTCGCTGGTACATAATTCGACTCGCTGGCGCATCGTCCGATTCGCTGGTGCACAGTTCGATTCGCTGGCGCAGCGCTCGTATCCAGCGATTCGTTAGCAAATAGCTCGATTTGCAAAGTCTGACATCGCCCTAAAGGCGTGTCGAGAGAGAAACGTGATAAGACTTTTAATCTCTCTGCAGCATGCACGGCGGGGCTAAGGCGGCAGTGCGCACTCTACACGGCTTGACAAAGGAGGGGATATTACGGTCGGGATGCACCAACGATCGGCTCTGAGCCCTTCCTATTGACTGAATGTCCCCGTGAAAGGCCTCATGGAGGGGTCATTGTAAACAACCCTCCACGCTGACGACATCGCCCTGATAGCTCTCAGCTGACCGACAACACTTATGAATCTTCCAGCCTTCTTCAGCACAAACCATTGACACGTCATTTGTGAGCCAAGTTCACGCTGTTTTCGATATCATATTCACGGATGCCTTTTCAACATGCAGATAATCTCCCCTGAAAGTCCGACACATCACACTGAAGCTATTTTCTTCGACCCTTTTCGCCTTCTGGGGACTACCAGCGAGACCTAAACACAGTTTTGCAGTTCACGTGAGAACCCCTAACAAGATTATAATGTTCCCTTCCGGCGCTCCTATACCGTAACCTCTCGCAGCCGTAGTTGTTATTTTCGGTGTCACTGGTGCGACCGCACAAGTGGCGCTCTGCTACACGCACAATTTTTTGTCAAGGAAGGAATGAGTTGGTTGCAGTTATAAGGACCGACGACCGCGTTGGCAGTGGTTTGCCAGAACGGATACTTGAAGGCCTTAGAATGGAGAATTCTGGTTCAAAACAACACAGTTGTAGAACACCTAATATGAAGTGAATGGAGAATCTCTTTAGTTCGCTCCGAACAAAAAAAAACTGAAGTAATTGGTTTAATCGTGCTTATTCAACACACGCTAGCTGGTAACCAGTCGGAGATATTCATAAATTTGCGGGTTGTTCAGACAACATGCATCGTTTAGTATACGGCACATTTTCATTATATAACGAATATTTGCTTAATTACTGAACTGGTAGTCCCTGCAACATCGAGAACGGTGTCGTATTTAGGATGATAGTGGAATATTCTTAAGATTCACAAATGTTTTTCTTAAGGAGGCAAAATGTGTTAGGTGTTCATTATCGCAACGTAATTTATTGACTTTGAGGAAGCTGCCAAGTTTGAGGTGCACCTCGTCCTCCATGTTTGAAAGCCCTAGCTACCAGATGTTTGTCAAAGGGATCTTGTCAGTATGCTGAGGATTCAGGGGGATAACGCTGTCAGACTGGGATGACACCCTCGACCACAAAGGGAATCACCGATGAAGCGCGCACGAATCCGCATGAATTACCCCACCGGCCGATGTCAGACTTTGCGACGGGCCCTGTTTTGCACAAGTTTCGGGAGCGACGCATCGCTCCAGCGATCCGTCGCTCCATGCGAACGACGCGAGATTTACCGAAGCGGCGCCGAGTAATCGATGGTCGGCGCAGGTAAATCTCGCGTCGCTCGCATTTTGGAGCGACGGATCGCTGGAGACTTGTGCAAAACAGGGTCCGTCGCAAAGTCTGACATCGGCCACCCAGTTACGAGAAAGACCAATGCACTAGCAAAGCGCAGACATTTTGACCGTTTTCTAGCCGTTTCGGAACGATGTCATGCATGTCATGTCTGCTTTTGAATATCTTATAATTAGCACGACAGCTTGTCCTACAGTATGATAACTGATTTTTGATGTTGGAAATGAAACAATTGAAAAATGAATGTGCCGTGAGGTTGATGACGACTAGAACCGTTCGAGCACGTGTTTTACCTTTTATCAGTGTCCTGCTCCACTATTACCTCAATATTGTGCTCGTGAACTCGCGCCCCAACCAATTCAGCTGTTGCGGTACCAGTTCTGGCAAGACACCATTCCACCCTGGTCGTCGTTCCTCATAGCTGCAACCAATCCATTCATCTTTGACAAACTTTGTGCGCGTAGCAAAGCGACGTGTGTGCGGCTGCACCAGTGACACCAAAACTGACGACTACGGTTGCGGGAGGTTACTGTATGGGAGCGCCGGAGGGGAACATTATAATCTTGTGAACCCCTACCGTTTTGTTAAAGCGCTCACATAAGGTGAACCGCCCGTTGCGCAAGGATCAATGAAGAGCTCGTTTCGATAAGTGTAAGAGGGGGGAGGGAAAAGCTCGACTGTCAGAAAAAAAATGAAGGTGCCAAGAAATGGCAAAATGCCAAGAGCACGGACTTTCGACTACTCACCATAGACGATCGAGTGGCGCATCACAGAACTGAAGCTATTACTGAATCACATCATACTCTAGAGAGGACGAGTACACAGATCTTTTTCAGAGAAATTTCGATACATACGCACCGAAATAAGTGGATTACAGTGCACCGAATTTGGCAGATAGACCTCCACAGTCTTAATTGGATTCCGGCAGAAGAAGTGTCCTCATTTTAGGCTCTTCAGGAAAATCTAGCGCATGCTATAGAACCTGATCTTATAGACTTCAATAACTTTTAGTGACTATCATTACACCAGTTTTGAAAACTCTGATGGATGTTTGAAGTTAGAAAACTCGCGTTCCAGAACAAGGAAAAAACCATATAGGGGAAAAATGGAACAACGGGACTATTTTTTGAAAAAGTCGGTGTTCCGAGGGATTTTCAACACTTTTGTCGAAAGCCCCTGTCTTCTGCTAGGACTTCTGTCTTTCTGATTAGCTTTATAGATCTGCAGAGTTGATACTCTTGGCGAATAATGCTGCATGGCCCATGCAAACTCAAGGAAAATACACTGGTGTGCAAACCTTGAAGCCACGAGTCGGGTTATGTTTCAAGAGCCAGTCGCTCTTAGGGCGATGTCAGACTTTGCAAATCGAGCTATTCGCTAGCGATTCGCTGGGTACCAGCGAATCGAACGTTGCACCAGCGAATCCAACAATGTGCCAGCGAGTCGAACTATGTGCCAGCGACTCAATAGTCGCGGGACCCAACGTTCAAAGGAAGCCCCGCCACGACTCGCTTTTCGCTAGCGAATCGCTCGATTCGCAAAGTCTGACATCGCCCTTAGAGTGGGAAAGGAGGGTCTCCAAGCGATGGAGGCGCAACACTGTTGCAACTCTAAACTGTGAGGCAGCAGCGCTAACGCTTTGCCTTGTGTGCTGCGGTGCTGCCGGCAGCGTGACACACGTAGTGTCTGCGCTATCTCGCGTACAATGTACTATCTCGCCTTTTCTCTCTACTCGAAGCACAGCGTCTCTTCGTCACCAGCCCGGCCTCACAAGGAGAATTTTAGGGTTTTCTATGGTGCTTTTTGCTTTTTCTTCCCAATAATGTTCCCCATTGCTTCTTGCGCGAGTTTCAATCAAAATAACACACCATTCGATCTTGAATCGCGCCTTTAGGAACGGGAATAACTTTCGCATAATTTCTCACTGCCAGTTAACCTGGGTCGATAAAATTTGGAAAAGACGTAGAAGGAAATGTTGCAACATAGTGCATAGGGTTACCGATAGAAAAGCGCAAAGGACCGATTGGAAAAGACAAAACAGTTTTCTTCAAAAACAGTGACTTAAGCGCTTGATGGTTGAGGCTACCCTAACTCACAGCGAGGCTTCAGAACAGAGGAGTCATTTCATGATGGGGTGAATGAAAACTGCGCACTGCAAAGCTCTGCTTTGTGCTCCCATAACGGCCGCAATGTTGGTCAGAGAGATTTTATGAAGAAACGTACCACCCCATCGAACATCCCGATTGACAACTGCATGGTATTGGCGCCTGGGGGTGTGCACCAATAGGTCTCCCGAATGCACGCCACATGTGCTCTATAAGGCTGATGTCAGAGTCTGCGATCCGTCGCAGGTTTCG
Source organism: Teladorsagia circumcincta (assembly GCA_002352805.1). Taxonomy (NCBI): domain Eukaryota; kingdom Metazoa; phylum Nematoda; class Chromadorea; order Rhabditida; family Trichostrongylidae; genus Teladorsagia; species Teladorsagia circumcincta. The sequence goes on from KZ344987.1 coordinate 405,128, forward strand.
CTGTTTTTCGCGATTTTCCGATTTGCGCGTACCACGATGGGATTGCAGGATTGGAAGTGCACCAATCAACACCGCGAGTGCTGTTAATCCTGTTTCGATTCTGCCGACAGTGATTTTGAAAAACGACTATTCGTGATTCTACTGCACTGGTGCACTTCCAATCCTGCAATCCCATCGCGGTTACGCGCAAATCGCGAAAATCGCGGTTACGCGCAAATCGCGAAAATCGCTGTTACGCGCAAATCGCGAAAATCCTGGTTACGCGCAAATCGCGAAAATCGCGGCTACGCGCGAATCGCGACAATCGCGAAAAACAGCGAAACCTGCGACGGATCGCAGAAACTGACATCAGCCAGATTCGAGTGGGGATGCGGAGAGGCTCACCCAATCTGTGGTGACAGGGCGCTTGGATAACGACATCGGTGGTGGATTGGTCCCTGCCGACACAAACCCAGGTTGGGGAGAAGGTGCCTGGTCACCCAGTAGGGAAAGTTGCGCCTGCAGCTCAGTGGTAGAATGAGTGGTAAACCATGAAGACACGCGGGTTTGTAGGCCTGTTCCCAAAGATTACGAGATGAATAAGAACCGATTGACCATATGATCGTACGAACGCTATTGTGTACTTATGACAGAAATATCGAGCATATGAACTCTTACTACATAACAAACGAAAGTACTAAAAACTCATTTAATTCTTCTCTTTCTCCCATGGGATTACGATTTCATGAAGGTGATCTTAAGGATCACAAGAGATAAATGAATAGATGACAAATACACTATAATGGTAGGAAAACGCTTACGTGGACGACCATTGGCGTGTATTATTAGATGGAGTACGATGTAAAAATATCTGACGAAATCGGTGTCGCAAGGCATTGGCCATATACGGGGACGACGAGAATCGCGGCTGGTCCGCGCCCCTCCTTGGTTACGACTGACCCGATT
>KZ344987.1:421373-438985 GCA_002352805.1 Teladorsagia circumcincta
CCCCCCCCCCCCCGCCGTCCCCCCCCCCCCACCCACTTCATACCATGCACCGGGATGGAAAGTCACAGAATGAGCGCAAAAAGAAATATTGATCGATTGTGTCTGCCGATCGTGATCGACCGGTATTCCTCCTCAAGCGCTTGGGGAACAGAGTCAATAAATCAATTAGGTACTCTATACTTCTATCAAACGCGCAGATTCTTCCGGTCAATCTGATCGCTAGTAGGGATGGACTCTGGCCTAACGGGAAGAGGTCCAAGTTCCTGAGCTCTGAAGAAGGTACTGAGCCGATCGTGGATGGCCATGGGAAAATTATCAAGACTCCGAATCAGAATTCCGATACCCTGGGTGCAGTCTAGCTGCTGAGGGTATCGTGGACCAGCCAGTAAAAGCCCAGATAAAAGCAGCGTGAATGGAGTGAATGGAGTCCACTGACAGCCTCTGTGATCGAGGGCGCTTCAGAATGCCCGACGAGCAGGTGTAACGGAGAGTGGTGAGGTCTGCGATGCTTCGCGGCAGAGAGGCTGGCCCCTGAGCAGGAATCACGAAAGGCACCTTTACTCAGCCGAAATGAGAATGCTGAGATGAGCCTGCGTTCAAGCGAGACTGACTGAGTCAGAAACGAAGTCAGCGGTGATATGCCACCTCTATGCAAGTGGAGGTGCGAAAGCAGCGACTGCCATTGCAGAGGGCCACAGGATCATTGATGAGCAAAGCACTGTACTTCGAAGCGCAGTACAAGCGATCACGAGGAGCCCCAAAGAAAAGCTGGAGGGACTCCATCAAGAATGACCCCACTGAAATCATGGCGACAGTAGAAAATGCATCGGGTAAGAGAAAGCAGTGACGAAAAACAAAAACAAGGGATCCTGTGATGGGGCGAAATTAGCGCAAGGGAGAAAAGGAAAAAAAGATCAGTTGGGTGGGGCATCTGGAAGCGATTTTACGCCTCTACAGATACCCCAGCTTCGCATGGCCAGAAGACATCGGGGGAGGGAACCCACCAACTGATACAAAAAAGAACTAGGCAAGCATGATCCTTCTGAAGGTCAATAATGATGAGAATGTCTGCGATGGCTTTGACACCCCGTTGGGGGGCTCTGCATGGAGATGCCCACCCCCCCCCCGTCCGCTTATTTAGATAGACTCAAAAAGAATTCGGAAAAGAATAAGAGTAAGGCTAAGAATAAAATCGAGATAGCAAGTACTGTAGGTAAATTTCAAACCTGCTGTTGTTGAGGAACAGGCTGTGCTTGTTGTTGATAGACAGGCTGTGCCTAAAAAACAAAACATATTTATCACTTCATCAAAGGTAGCGTTCTATTCCAAAGGGTCTACTACTTGAACTCAGCCCTCTAAACAGCCTCTGCACTCTCTCGCGGGTCTCTCTCCTCGCAATGCTTGATTCTCGGGCATTCACCCGTACTCCAATCGTCTGTGCTCTAGCCATCGCGGCAGGACCAATGGGGGAAAATCAAGTAGTACGTAAACCACATTCCAAAGAAAGGTCAACACTCACATTGGGCACAGCAGCCTGCGGTTGCGCTTGTCCAGCAGTATGCACCTATAACGAAACTACTCGAAACAGGGAGGACAAAATTAGAAGAAAATATGATTTCGTAAAGCATACCGGTTGTTGAGCATTCTGTTGTGGTTGTTGATGTATTGGCTGAGCTTGTGGAACAGTTGTCGAAGGAGCTGGAGTGGTAATGTCATATGCATGCTCTCCCCACCCTAGACAAAGTTTCGACGATTTCTTTTATTTAGTTTGTGACCACCAATTTCCGAAGTACCCAAAAGGAAAACGGACAAGTTGGTAGCAAGCGTTTACATGCTAATCTCACCGCAACCATGCAAAACTGCATCCAAAACCCAACAAATCCCTTTTCCCACAAAGTAGGCAACCAAGTATTAAAGTGTTCAAGCCAAACACTCAAGGAGGCGGCTGCGTTGATATGAGAAACCCTTCTTAAAGTTTTTTTTTTCGATTGAGTTTTTTACTTAAAGCAACAGTCTCAGCAGGGTCGAAGTGGGCGTGGCGTACAGAAACGCACCTCCTCTTGCTAGCCGTGGAGATTCGTTCACGATCACAATTCGCATCGTGAATCGACTTTTGCGATCGTTCTGGGACCACAGGGACTATTTGAAGTCGATTCACGATGCAAATCGTAATCGTGAACGAATTTCCACGACTGGCAAGAGGAGGTGCGCTCCTGTACGCCACGCCCACTTCAACACTGCTAAGACTGTTGCTTTAAATGACACCGCTCATCGAAAGAGCGACTGATTTGCCAACTAGCTTCATCCCTTAGGGGTTAACTATGTTTTTGCTTAACCAAACAGTGCAAACACAAAATCCATGGGAATATACTTATTTCCCACAGCTGGGTACGTCGTAATTGCAGACCCAATGGCATGCGTGGCGACCGCCTCGAAATTCGATATTACGTGTTGACGAGGATTGGCCGAGCAGCGCCCAAAAATTCGAACTGCGAAAAGCATACTCCTGTGCCTCGCAGTGTTCACATTATCGACAATAGGGATAGCGACAAACTTGTCCGAATCACACCCCTCTTTCGTACATAGTCATACACCCCATATATGACTTGCCAATGTCATGTTTATTGCCAAGTCAGCCAATCCCAGAGCGAAATATGATTGCAGCGGGGAACAAAGTGGCATACTGGAACAAAGGCGCAGAATGGACTCGGGCTCTAAACACAAACCAAAACTCCTGATGCACAACGACTAATAACAAATTTGCAAATGACTTCGCTCCGCAGTGTGCTGGTCTACTCAACAAAAATTCATTAGCTTTTGCCGACGTTGCAATTTTGTGACTGTGACACTACTATGGACAACCCCAAACTGATGATAGCATCCAGCCATTGAAAAGAAACTTCAAAAAATCTTTGAATGGAAAGAAAAGACCGTCCCCATAAAACCCAAGAAAACAACAAAAGTAGAGGTGGTCCGCTGTGACATAAAGCGACCTTTCCAATTTTCGCACGTGAAACTTTTTGCGCTGCGAGAACCCCAGGTCTACGCCTGATCGGTGGTGGACCCGGCTCCGGCAACTTCGCGTGCGGAAAGCGGAGAAGCCGCTTTCTGTAACAGGGAACCACACTCCTGAAACAGTTAGTCCCAATCACCGAATGCTTGAAAAATAGAGACTAGAACTTCCTCCAAGAAAGAGGCACCAAAAAAAGCTAAGAGGTAAAGCAGATGTAGGCACACAAAAACTCACCTTGATTTTTAGCGTATTCCCTCTCGAATTCCTTCAGCTCTTCATCGGTGTATACCTGAATAAACGCACAAATTCAGCCTGCATTCAAGCGAACTTAATACTGTTATAAAACCATCCAAACACCTGTTGATCACCAAGATCCTTCCATCCAGGATCCTTGTTGGGTGTTTGTGCTTCCGTATCCTATAAGGTAAAACAGTGAAAAACAACCGTGCACACAAAAACTGACGCATTTTTACCTGAAGGAACTCATCCAGGGAAATCAGGCGATCGCCGTTCTTATCCATTTGTTTGGTCACATGTTCACGCATTCGGTACATTTCTTCCATGCTAAAAAGATTCGAGTCATTAATGAAGATAACAGCGAGAGAACACTTGCAATTACCGTTCTCGTGGATCATCGTCAGGATCCGTTTCGTTGTAGACTTTCTCGAGTTCCTTTTGGAAGAGAGCCTCTAATTCGTCAGCGTTCCAATATCCATCCCCATTAAGATCGTGTAAAGCGAAGAATGTTCGAGGATCAAAATTGTCCTTGTCCATCTATAACACGTTTGTTTCAAGAAGAAAGAAAAAACGATCTCGAAACGTAAAGGAGAATATGTCTTGGTGTACTATAATTGCATGGTATGTGGTTCACTAAGACAAAAAGCGACTTTTTCCCTTTCCCAGCGCGGAGGTTTTTTGCTGCGGGAACCCCAGGTCTATGCATATGAGGTGTGGACTGAGGTTCTCAAAACGAAAGAGCTTCTCTGTCCTAGCGACCCACACCCAATTATAAGGAAAGCACTGAAACAACGAAAACCAACAGCAAAAACGTTTCCTAGACGACATATAAAAACCACAAATGCTAAAAAGTGGATAAGCATCGCTGTAATGTGCATTTATATCCAACAGATTGGGCAGAAATCTCCGCCGTTCTCTTCGACTGAAACCCACTCATATGTCTGCTCTAGTTTTTTTTTTTAACTTTAATGCTCATAATCATGGAGCACCAATAATCATTTGAACTTGCATGCACACTCCACGCTTTAAAACTTACGGTGTCATATATCAAAATGTGCAGAATTTCGCGGGTTTTTGAAATAAATCAGTGTTTTCGAAAATAACAACAAAAAATTGAAAAGCGGTACAAATAAAATTTGTACATTCTGATGGAAGGCCATTTTGAGAAAAACTTTCAGATTTCGTCTAGCCAAATTACGGTAAGATCTAGCCAGCTGCAAAGCATTCTACACCTTTTTCTGGAGACTGACTAGAAAAAGCGACTTGATCATGATGATTCTCGTTACATAAACATGTTACAACTGTTTTTATCAAAACAGCTAGACAACTGCACTGTCTGGCATGTTTTTGATGATTCCATAGTGCACACAAGTATTTTTCCTAAAAAGCTGTACTCTGCACGAATATGGCGATCTTTCATTACCTTCGCACAAATTTAGTCATCATAGCACCTAAGCAGTAACTAGAGTTTTTAGACGCTCGAAGTCAAAATATCACAAGTCTTTACTGATTCTTCTCAGTTTTTTTCCGTTTCAGTAATAAATACAGATAAAATAATTGCATCTCTTCTGCAGACTATATCAAAACATCTACTCTTTTGATAGGTCGCCATCTCATCTCTTTCCAAATTTTTCAAATCTTGTCCAACATCAATCACTTCACAACCATTCTCAAAGGTTAATAAAATGACAACGGTTGGTCAGAGAAAGAGACGAAACATAACAAATTTGGGAGCTCATGTCCTCACGGGGGGGGGGGCATATAAAAACGCTAGGACTAAGCTCAGGACAGGGGAGAAGCGTCAGGGAAAACACTATAGCTAATATCCCCAGCAGAATTCATTTACTCTATATTGCTCAGCCCCGAGTGTTTACGTGGCTCCCTCACTTGAATGTTATCCCCTAACCCCATCCTCTCTCCCCTAACGACTACCACAAGTTTATTACTGATGCTTCCTTAAGGACTCATGAGGAATTGGTCTGAGGAAATCATTCTAGCCATTCACCCTCTGTCTCACAACCATGAACAAAACTCTACACTTATCGTTGTCTTTTTTTCGTACCGCGTACAAGAATTTAAGATGAACATATATGACTGATGTCGAACTTACATGATCAGTATCCTCCCAGACCTCCTCGAGCTGGTCGCGGCTTCCAGGATGTTTCAATTTCTCATGCTCGTTGTGTCGTTTTTTCGCCTCCTCAGCCTCGTGTAGAGCTCTTAGTCGCTCCTAAATATCAAATGATAACGTGATGCTTCGCTTTTCTCTCGGTTCAGAATGTGCTACGTTATGTCCCACTCCACGTTTTAACTCGTTACAGTCAACCGAGAATTCGGTGTCTGTGCAACTTTCTTTTATTGTCAATATTTGTTATTCTAACTGATTGAATGAACTGCTGCCTACTGTACATGCTTTCGGGTTCAAAACATATTACCAGACTCTGGAATCCTGTAAAAGATTTCGAAAATTCCAGAACAAACCATCTCTTTCAGCATTCCACTGTACAACATGCAGGGTAAGAATCACTAGGGCAGAAAGCGACTTCTCCGCACTTCACGCGCGAGAATCATGAGCAGTGGTGGACCTTGGGTTCCGCGACGGAAAATGCTTTGCGCGCGAAAAGCGGAAAGGTCGCTTTCTGTCCTAGCAAACCAAAACCCAACATGCACCACGCGGTTCACAATAGGCGAAGTTATTTCAGCGGACAAAAACACAAAAGAAAACAAGGAGCTGAACAGGATGGCATTGATGACCATTACCAATACTAACTCAGTTGAGTGTTCCCTAGACGAATAGAGGAAAGAACTATGAATGAATAAATAACCTCAACGTCTGATTATCTGACCTCTTCATTCATTTGGGCAAGTTTGTGATCTTCTTCAGCCTTCTTTCGCATTTCGTACTCTTTGAATTTCTTCTGTCGCTCACGGTCTATGGTTTCCATATCTTCCACCGTCTAAACAATATATTGATACATGTGAAACTTAAAGCACGAACTTGAAAAACTTACGCGTCGGATGAGTTTCCTCAGATCTTCTTTACCAAACCTTTCCCAGTTGGTTGCATCCAAATGATCAGGAATCTTCACGTTGTGAGCACCACCCTCAGCCTTCAAAAAGGAGAAATCAACTCGAAAAAAAAGTATAAAAAAGATAAACTAAGGCTCCTACCTCGATCTGTTTCTGAATCTGCTCTCTCAAACGTTCAAGCTCATCGAGCTTTGCCTTTGTCAGCTTGTCAAACACATGACCATCAAGGTCATCAATATGATCAGCAATTTTGCCCGCCTTAAATTTTTTTTTTACTAATCAGTGCGAACGGAACGAAAGCTAATGAATTACCTTGATATCCGCTTCAGGCATTCCACGGAGCTTTTCCGAAAACTTCGGTTCGCTCTCAAGGATTTTCACTACCTCCTCAAGGTATTTGGAATAGGCGAACTCGTACATCTACAAATAGAGCACATCCTCAAGATGCTCTACGAAAAATTGCTAGACAACCTACCGGCTTCTGTCCATCATCTTGAGGACCGGCATGTTGATTGGGATCAGGTTTATTTGGTTCCTGAAACTCAAGTGATATTTATACAATCGAGGACATTTCCTTATAACTGTCTTCGGTGTGCAGATCTGTAGTAGTTGTTGAAAAAAAGATATGGACTCATGACCCTAGCTGTTTGCTGTTTTCTTCGGTTACGTGGTTAGTTTGGTCAGCAGTCAAGAAGGACACGCTTGTTAAATTTGTTCAGCTCCATTAATCAAAAATACAGCCTGTTAAAAAGAAAACTTCGCGCATCTAGTAGCCTTTTTCCTGTACTGGCACGCCCCATAGTATGAGAAACCCAAGGGAATTTGAAGCTCAAACTAAGAAGGAACTCTACACCACCCTTGCCTGGGTATGGTTAGGACAGAGTGAAACGTCACCTTGCAGAGATCGTTTGGGAGTCTCGAAACAGCGACCCTCTGATGTTGGAATACTCGGAGCTCATGGCCTTGGGAGGGAAGGGGGTTTAAAAAAGGGCCGATGGTAAGTAACACTGGGACTAAGCTCAAGAGAGGGGGGAAACGCCAGGAAGAACACGAATGGCTCACATCTTCTCTAACAACCTCTTCCCCTCTGTAGACTTGAGGCCGCATGCTATTCTTCCCGGAGCTAGGTAGCCCAAAGTTCCTTTGGATTTCTTTGTTCCGAACAATATGGCATCTTCACTTTCAGTGCATGTTTACTTTCTCGTGAAAAAAAAAACATACATTAAATGTGGGCCCTTTATCAGGGCAATCCCAGTTGGAAGACGGAGAAATTGGAATTTTCGTCCCCTAACACCTTCGGGAAGGATAGCATACGGCCCATAGTCTCAAGTACTGTAAGTGGCTCACTCACTTGATTGCTCCCTATCCTCCCCTAACGACATGAGGGCCGAGCACTCTACCCTTTGAGAATTTGCGCTGTCCCGCTGCCCAAAGGGACTGGTGTCGTCAGGTAGGGCACCGCTATGCAGAGGTCCACAAAGCCAACATCCCTTCACCCCGACCCTTCAAGACTTAACCGTGGGGGGAGGTGAGGAGAGGGGGTATGTAAGCAATTTCCAAATTCTCCGAAGTTACTCCCCTCCTCCTAGCCTCAGTCCGCACAACGACGCCCCACCCGACGACTCCAGTGTAGGCGATGTAGAGCAAGAAACAAGGGTTAACTTTGTGAGCAACTGATAACCTATTCGTCAACACTCACTTTCCAACTTTTCAACAACCAAAAAAGCCCGATCTGTCGGCGAGCCAAGAATTAGAATAGAAGCTTTCATACAAAGCCCGAATGATCGTTGGCACGACTAGTGAACGTTTCAGGACGTTTCTCAGCGCATATTTCTATACTATTCAAAATGATTGGGGCATGAGGAACTTTTTATGGCTTTCTAGCTCTATATTGTGAACAAAAAACCCCATAAACCACCGTTTGCGGATCTGCTTCAGCGATTTGCAATCCTTTGAAAGAGATTCAGCAAACAAAAGCAAAAGTTAGAAAAAAAAGTTCAAAAAAAGTTTATGTGAAAACACGTTGAAAATATATTAATATATTAAGTGTTGAAGTTCTACGATCCCGACAACAAGATCTAGCCTTTTTCTCAAATAGTAACATTAACGTCTAATTCCTTAGCTATGAAATTCTCTCGAGGGGGTAGTTACAACACACTTAGGAGAGGTTACCGCTCAAGAGAGAGATTGCAACAGAATATCAGGGTTTCCCATAGTTAGCAAATTACTCAGAGAATCTAGGGTGATTTCTGAAACATTCTGAATTCTCCTAAATGAGAAGCCTCTTTCAGGTGGGTATAAACTTAGGGGGAAAATACCGTTGTCGGTATACCGATGAGTAATACCAGATGTGAGCAGTTCACTTTGGCCACTAAATATACAAAATTCTTCTGCTGCAATTTCTGCTCTTTTTTGGACAGCAACGACGAGATTCCGTGGAATATTCTTCGAGTAAATATTCCATATTGTAATGACATACGTAAAACAAAAGACAAACAGCTTTTCGCGATGTTCGCCACTCTCGAACGAAAGAATTTCACTACGTGACTTCCAAGCTTCTTCTCCCGATGAGTATATGGCAACTATTTTCTAGCACGGCCACCAAAAAACTTTTCTTTTGTAAGAAATAAACGACACCTGTTGATTATGGGCTGCCTGTTGCTCCACCTGAACTCTTTGAGGAGGAGGAGCGACGACGACGACGACGAAAAAACCACCCAGTAATAGGAGAGACAAATTCATGTCTAAAAAAATACATCAAAACACAAGATGACGGTCATTCTATTGGTACAAGCGAAGAGCGCAATAAAAATGTGCGATATTTATAACACAATGAAGAAGGCCGATGTTCGACAGAAAATCGTCGAATATGACATGTTGGCAAATTTTGCACCAGGGATTACTCCTCAAGTAAAAGAGATTGCTAAAAACTGGAAAAATCCGGAGAGTCAGAACGTTCATGAGTATATGCAGATGAATTTCAATTCAATTCCGATCACAGCTGAAACGTGCATAAAGTATAAAGTTTCTGAATGAAGGAAGTTACACGTGTTGTAACTCTTCGAGTACTATTATCGTTGTACGTTATCGTGTTGGGACCAGCGCGCCTAAATTTCTTGGACGCTGCACCATGACAATTGGAGTGGGTCGGCATGGGCTTTAGTTTCAATAGAACCTTTCTTACTTTTTTAATAGTGAACCACGCTACAAGCCTGCAGCTGAACAGATAAATGTTCAATTACGGAATGTATCCAGGGACGTTTCCGGGACGCTTTGGGGGTGCTTCGAATGCCCATGCACTAAATATTGTATCTGCGATAAGTTGTGAGGGCGCTCATGTCCTTGAGGGGGACATTCAAGTTATTGAGTCAATTATTGTGCTTGAGACTAAGCCTCTGTCAAGGACAGGGATCCTGGATGGGAGATGTGAGCAGTATGTATTCTCCTTGATGTTCCTCCCCTGTCCTAAGCTTAGTCCTAGCGTCACTTACCATCGACCCTTCTGAGATGTCCCCCCCAAGGACATGAGCGCCAGTTGTGAGTTATTAAGTTACATAAGAGCGCAATCATTCTGTAAATTCTTGTTCAAAGCAGTTCACAGTGTTGTTTGGAAGCTCAACTCTCCATGATATCGAGCAGTACCACAACCTAATTACCATCATCACATTACTAGCACCTTCAAGCTGTAAACTATAGATTCATATAGGCTATTAAGTAAAACAATTATCAAGATGATAGTAAGGACGCACGTCTTGGTGGATGAATTGAAAAGCAATGGAAGATTGAGACGGGACGGCCACCCTCGCATGATGGCGCCTGCAGCGCCAACTGGTCGGCTGTGTATATGACTTCGTTTCAGCTGGGATGAATGAAATCTCTCCCAGATGCCATTAATGACCCAGAACCCGGGAATAATGATGGATAAAAAGATGAAGCAGTTGATAATCCCGTTTGGGATGCGCCACGCATACTTCTTCCATTCAAAATCGTGGTGGCAAGTTGAGTGCGATTTGTCCTGCACTGTGACTTGTGAAGGACACCCGATGTACAAGTCAGTGTTTTGTCCTCTCAGATGGGTCTGGCTCCAATTAATCAACCCCAGAGGCAGAATAAACCGTCGCGCTCACTTTTCCCCAAAAATCTTGGGATCCCCATCACAGTCTTACGGTCGTATGCAATCCTCCCCGACGGTGCTAGGGGACGAAAATTCCTTCGACTTTCTTCCCAACTGGCATTGCTCTGATAAAGGGCTCACATTTAATGCATGTAACTGGAAGTAAACATGTACTGAAAGTGAACACTATATTGTACGAAACAAAGAAATTTAAAGAAAACTTTGGGTCACCTAGCTTTGGGGAAGGATAGCTCACGGCCCTTAGTAATCTCCCCCAATACGACCCCACTTCCCCTCCCCTACCTCGACCTTCACCCTCACCATTCTGGATGTTACAACATTTGTTTTGAGACCAGTCGGCACAGCCCACAGTCCCCTCCACTCCGAAACGAAGTGAGCAGGAGGGATATATTGGTATTATGAAGCGGCAGATCCACCAATTTTGTTTATTTCACGCTACTTTCGTGGAACCTTCGCCTAAATCGTCGACAAAAAACCGTGAAAAGCAACCCTCCTTTCACAGCCACGAACCCTTCAACTTCTCAAAATACGACCCCCGTTCGCGCTTTTTCCAGAAGTAGTTAACCTTGCTCAACCTCAAATGCGACTTCTTCCCAACTTCTTAAAATCACAAATGAAATCACAAATGCAAATGCAACCTCTCCCCACCCCCTCGTTTGAATGGATGTGGTTCACTGGACAGAAAGCGACTTTTCCGCATTTGCGTGCAAAACTGTTGAGCAGTGGTAGACCAGGGGTCCCGCGGCGAAAAAAGGTTCGCGCGCGAAAAGCGGAACCCGCTTTCTGTCTTAGTGAACTACATTCCGTTCCAATAGTGAGAACGGACGGTTGATCCCGCCTAAGGGATGAGGGATGGCTTGGCTGGCCCGACCGAGGCACGACCCATGATTTGATTCCCGAATCGTGCACGCGGTACGGGGCGCCACTTGCCACTGCACCACTTCCGCCCGACCGAGATGCATTGATTTGAAAATGAGTCTGTTAGAAGCAAGATCAACAATCGGGCAAGCAAGTCCTAAAGGTACAAAAGGATCGGATACGCGATCTATTCTATCCCTATGAAGCTGGATTAGAGCTAATCCATGAAAGGAACGTGGAAGCGGCGAAGAGGGAGGAGATGACAGTGAACGCCTGCGGGCGTGCGCAGTCGCATTTGCTTGGCAGTGCTACGCGTGTACTGCTGAGCGTCCTTCGTTCGAACTGACCATTCAGTCTGGATTTTCGAGTATTCGACATTCGATTGTATACCGTCCGAAACGATTCTCAAGCAAGGCACGTTTATTGTTGCCCGACTGGAGAGTGCACTGTTTGCTAACAAAGGAACCGCTCGAATCGACGGGCTGCGTCACCAGCGCAATGGCTGCGCGCCGTCCTCCGTCCGTTCACTGCCAAGCAGTCAACGACATCCTCCCACGAGGGTTTTGATCATCAGGTGTCAGATTGTAGAAAGTCGTTTTGATCGTTTCTCATATGGCAACATATTTTCTGCGATGACTAATGCCCCGTCTGAAAAACGAAGTGGCGCGCGCGCGATTACAAAAGGCAGTCGCAGCTGTCTGTGGCATCTGCACCGAATCTCCTCGTCCTCAGAGGTCTACTCGCAAATTCATTTCGAATTCTCAGAAGCAATTTTACAGTTTAACCTGGCTTCCTACTGCTAGCAAATAGTTGTACTTGTTAGAGGCATGTCCTTGTTCCGCACTTCTAGTGCCACTCACGATCTTTCACTTTCGGGTAGTGTCGCTCGGATGGCCCTTCTCGAGTGGCTTGTATTTTTTAAGGTACAATATCTGTTTTTTTAATCATTTGTATCCTCGCTGTAGGAGTTATTGTTTTGCAACCTTAGCGAAGAAATCACCATAACTGCTGGAAATATGCAACTTTCGTCGTTGACCGTTAATGTCATACCGCATTGCGCTGGTTTATGTAACCTAAACCATTATTCGAAGGTCTGGGACATTTGACTTGGCCCTTTTTACCGCGCGATTCCAACACCGTTGTTTGCGCCCTCGCCTAAATAGCGTCTCATAGCATCAATGACCTTGCACTCGAAGTTTTGCCACACAGTTACTGGCTTCTCCACCCCACCAACCCGAGTGCCACATTCCTCCACTTCCCTGTCCCTAGATTTCCCATTGGCATCGTTCAGAGGCAAGGTGAGCAAGGCGTTGAGGAAGTGACCGCGACCACAAGCTTCGGGTGGGTCTCGGATTGATCGGTTTGATTCCTTAAAGTTGCCGTGGAGAGGTCCGAACAGAGAGACAGAGGGGATGAAAGAGGATATGTGACTGCTGTGACAGTTTTTTTGAACTGCTATTTCTTTCCTCACCTATCCTCAATCCCCACCCCAAAATGCTAAATAAGTTCCTAGGGCCTCATCCTCCCATCGAGTCAAGTACGACCTCAGGAGTAGTGTCGAGAGTGAATGTACGCGAGGAGAGCACAGACGGCTCGCAAGTGCGAGACAGCGAGAATCCTCGACGCGCCGTTGCCAGTTCCTCTACCGATTTTCACCCTGCCTCCTCCCAACCGTTGTTCACCATATTTGAGGCAGAGTCATATGTTGTCCTTTTGCTTCTGTGCTCTAGCCTTGCGCTGCAGGAATATGGCAGAAAGTTTAAGCCGTGGACAAGTTGTCATTTCAACCACACAGTGGTTCAAATGAAATTCCTGACGTTCAATTTGGTCGATGTTAAAAATGTTTCATGGAAGCGCGAGGCGTGAAAAGCCATGCGAAACTTGTTTTAGCTCTTCCGAGATGTTCAGGAGTACCTTCATCAGAGATGAAGTAAGCTGAAGTCGTTTGGACACCCGTGCCTGAAAAATTAGGGGTGACCTTGTCACGTGCACTGCGGCAAACCTGAGTGTGTTCATTGTTCCCGAGTCAAGCGGACAAGCGATTCGGAGAAGAGTGATGGGTGTGGTGAAACACTCAAACTTTCAAAGTACTGGGTGGACCAAATCGATACGTATGCAATCCTTTTCGCCCAATGGACTGGTCCCTCAGAACCCTACGCGCACTTTCACTCATTCGCACATTCGCCCAATCGATACGTATTTAGACATTCTCGTTTATTCGCCTATTCGCTGGAATCACCAGCAACAAACAGTGCATTACAAACATATCTCAGTAGGTGAGTAACGGTCGAGAAATTCTTCGACCATGGCTCTCTACTGTGCGACAGTAGTGTCGAGAGCGAATGTACGCGCGGAGAGTGCAGACGGCTCGCAGGTGGCGAGAGTGAATATCCGCGCGGGAGAACGTGAGTGAACGGGCGAAAATCATCTGCGAGCCGTTGCCGTTTTCTCGAGCGATTTTCACCCTGTCTCAGTGACGTGGTACGTGGTTTCACTTGTGCACTTTCGACTTCCCAAATAAATCACCCGTTATGTTTGAAATACATGAGGATATTGCTGGAACGGTTGAGTAGCCGTCTTTGAAGTCATCTAAGCATAACCATGCTTAGTTACCAGTATCCTATACAGCGCCAGCATTATGCAGTAACTTCGTCATTAACAGAAGTATTGGCAACTTAGGTAGAATGTGCTAACATGCTTTTTCACGATACGAGATGTCGTTAAGTACATTTTACTTTTCGCGGCCGGGACATGACGTAATCGCGGACTCAACAGCACACCTGGCTGTCGTCCTGAACTTTGGGAAGAACTTCGAATCCGCTTCTTCAAATGTGACTTGCCCCCTCCCCCTCTTCCTCATCTCCTCGTTCGGGAAATTCCAAGGAATAGTTGACCCTGCATGGTCAACACTTTGAAAAAGCGATATCAAATGCGTGCTTAGTGCAGCCCGAGAATTGCAAGGTCCAAACGATTGATAAACGTTTTTTTTTTGTTTTCGGAGGTGTGGTTGGTGTACTTGTTGTACAGAGGGCTTGGTTGATTTCAGTGAGGTTCGATCCCTATAGCGCGTGTGCGGTAGCAGCGTCACTTGTTGCTACTCTTCCCTCTCTTACAGGATTCCTTCCTGGAAAAGTCATAATTCTTTTTCACCCATAAATCACTAGCTTGAGACACATCGTCCACGATAAACACGAAAAGAACAAAAAAAAATGCATTTGTTTTGGTGAACAAATCGAAGAACCGGAAGGACCGGTACGTGTTCAAATTCCCGCCGGACATCTGTCACAAATGCTGGCGATGGGAACGTTTCCACTTGCTTTTCTGAATGCCAACCCTTCTTGGCCTTTTGATTTGCTGTAGTACATAACATCCCACACTTCTACACTTCTACTGCATCATTCTCTCGATTGTTTTGTCCCTCTTCTCCTAAATCGAACGCTTTAACGGGATTCTCTCATTGCGTCGCCTGATAGGCACTTTTGCCTATGCCCCGCCTTTGGTTCCGCCCGACTTACATTCGGTTGTCCATGGACTGTATTTTCGTTGAGTTGTTTCTTTTTGGAAACCGAATCTTCGTGCGTGAAACTTTGTTCGTAGTGTCTAGTGATCCGTCTAGTGGTACACAATCATGTTAGAGAAAAATGCAAGAATTCTCCGGGAAGAATCAAGGACATAAGACGTGTGACCGGACAAAAATCTCATCTTGGAAAGCCGCTAGGAAGGGACGTGAACGCGGCTTCGAAGTGGACATAGTTGCGAATCGGCTGCAATCACCGCGGCTGATTCGCATCTACGCCCACTCCGGAGCCGTCCAGCTCCCTTTCTAGCGGCTTTCCAAGGTGAGTTTTTTGTTCAGTCTAATTCTTATGTTCATGACTAGACTAGCGCATCGTTCCGCACAATTAGTGTTGAAGCTAGAAGCTCTGCTGGGGCTCTTGCTTTGATACATTCAGAGCGGTGATGGTTCGACCAATCCCTCGTAGGATACGCCATAAATTCCACTTCTATTGAGAGTTGTAGGGGCTACTGGCTCGACTTGGCTTGCCCAATAGATGGCGGAGGTCAATCAATCATAAGTTAGCCTCTCTCAGAAGAGGGAAGCTTCTTTGGACTGAATGGCTGTCCAGAGTATGATCCCCAGATCGGAGCTTGGTAGGCGACTACTAGGCTACTTCCCACTACAGCCCTTCCCTTCCATGCTCCCTTTAGCTCATATATCCGCTCCCTAAGAGCCTTTTCACTGAGCCTCCAGAATGACCATGCAGAGTTATCAAGGAGAGTTAGTGAAGACTCGAAATAAAGTGGAAAGATCCGAACACACCGCTAATATCG
Organism: Teladorsagia circumcincta; assembly: GCA_002352805.1. Taxonomy (NCBI): domain Eukaryota; kingdom Metazoa; phylum Nematoda; class Chromadorea; order Rhabditida; family Trichostrongylidae; genus Teladorsagia; species Teladorsagia circumcincta. The sequence continues at coordinate 436,979 of KZ344987.1, forward strand.
CTGCTCGTTATGGTACTATACATGGAAACATAATCATTTTTGAGTATAATATAATTCGAGTAACTTCATTAGGGCTAGAGTAAGTAGTATAGCATTATCTTCCATTGTTCAGCTCGAAAATGCAGATCTTTGGTTTATTTCCCAGGTGTACCTGGCCAATTTCTACTCAGAAAAGCACGCCATCAGTAGCATTCAGAATGCTCGATCCACTGATCACAAGCTTTTTGTTGGAAAGCAGGGTTAAAGGCAGCGAACACGGTGGCTGGAGGGTGGTGCCAAGTTTGATGACGTCATCGAGCGTCATTGTTGGAAGGACGTTATGGGACGATACCAACCATACTCCTAGCGATCTGAGGGGTCTAGATTACTGTAGAAGGGAGCAGAAAGGCGGTCCTGACCAAATCCCTTGGAGATCCAACCCGCCAATGACGTTCGATGACGTTATTAAAACCGCTCCACCCAACAACCATCGTGACCGCTGCCTTTAACCAAAGTGCGGGTCGCCCCTGCATACGTTTTTTCACGTGTTTCATCCTTATCGTAATCATTGATCTATGAATGGTTTTATCGATTGAAGTACGTGGTATTTCCTAGGTTCGAAAAAATATATAAGCGAAAAAATGTATTCGGAAAAAGAAAAATGCCGAATAAATCAAACAACCCGTTGCAATCTTCCTAGGTCTGCGTGATGCACATGCTGTACCACGCGGTACGCATGCTAAATAAAAACGAGAGAGAACGCCTCTAATTCACTTAGCAAAGGATCACGTGTACTCAAAAATGTCTAATTCGGTCAGGTTCAAAACTCATGTGTACATTTATACTTACAATAAGAAGAGCCTCGGATATGAATTTGTCATTTATTTATTTATTTATTTATTTATTCATTTATTTACCAGTTTAGCTGCACACGCATTCGCATGCAATAGTATAAATCAGGATCGCCATATTTTTATAGTACATCGTAGCATACTCCACCCACCTCGGTGGCGCCTACAAATAGCATTTCACCCTCTTCCTTCGCTAACCTTTATCCACTTTTGCCAGTCTGTGGGCTTCCTTTGAACACACCTAGAACGTTAGCGGCGAACTCCGCCCACCTTTGCGCACGCCGCACCCACCAATACCTGCTCACCTCTCTTCCGTTGTCGGACTCTCCAAACTTTTTCCCGGGCTCCAAGAATTCTTGGAGCGGAGTTATGAAAATTTGTGGCAAACTCCGCCCCCCCCCCCTCCACCGTCAAAATTTTACTTTACTCTCTTAGGAGGCCTCTATCCACTTCTTCCACGGTGTTCAAGGCTTTCTGGAACCGAGTTATGGAGTTTTGTGGAAAACTCCGCCTTACATACGTCTTGTATGCTCTAATTAAGACTTATTTATCGCCAACCGTCAAACCCTTGGAAATTTCGTACGTCGGAAAGCAGCTTTCCTGAAAATGGCCTCGTAGTGATCCGAAAGACTGAGCTTGTTATCATAATGGAACCCAAGGTCCTTCCAGGCGGAGACTTCATATAGAGGTAGACTCCATGACACAGATCACTGCAAAATAGCATCCATAGAACTTAGAATGCTCCTTGTGTAGTCAATACTTCCTATTTTTCTATAAACTTTGACGTCATCCGCAAATTCTTTATAAATAACACCACATCCTTCTGAAAGCAACTCAGCTGTGAAAAAAAAAGCAAACAGAATGGGTGATAAAACCTTACCTTCAGGAGCCCCACTTCTAACCTTGTTCACCTTAGAAAAGAGTGAATGTGAGCCAATTCTAACCTGAAACGTTCTATGAGGCAAAAACTTCATTCTATGGGGAGATTATGGGATGAACTTTAAGCTGGACCAGCTTAAACAGAAGCTTAGAGTCTTCAATCGTTAGGTGAATATGAGAAGCTCTTCTTTTCTTCAGACTTTATTGACAACGTTTCGGGCATGAGCCCTTCTTCAGGTCAACTGAATATTAAGCAGCTATAAAATATGTGGTGTACTGTTTTATAGCTGCTTAATAT
>KZ344987.1:439220-465250 GCA_002352805.1 Teladorsagia circumcincta
TATTAAGCAGCTATAAAACAGTACACCACATATTTTATAGCTGCTTAATATTCAGTTGACCTGAAGAAGGGCTCATGCCCGAAACGTTGTCAATAAAGTCTGAAGAAAAGAAGAGCTTCTCATATTCACCTAACGATTGAAGATTCAAATCAATGAAGCTCAGGGAACCATCTATTTTACCAGAAGCTTAGAGTGGTCAACTCCATCGAAAGCCTTGGAAAAATCAGAATAGTAAACATCACAAGCTTTTTTGTCTTCAAGATAATCACTCCAATCATTGATACAGTCCAAGGGATTGGTTTCCACCAAATTACTAGGGACAAGCCTGTTCCACAACCATGTCGAGTCCATTGCAGTTTCTTTATGGAGCGGATTCTACATACTTACCGATTTTATACACATCACATGCTTTGTCCTGTTCAGTGCGAATATGGCGCACTCGAAAGCCACTCTGAATAACCGTTGAAATAAAATCTTCGAAAGCCTGTTCCAGGATTGAAATGCTCTTGTCACCTCGTTTTTGGCATGATTTTCATTCCTTTTTACTAAATCAGTCACCATCAGCTGGTTTAGGACCGGGCACATTCATTCAGCTTGATATTACATTTTTTTATTTTATTTTGGCGCCTGTGGCAACGCTACGCAGCCGCTCGTGCGTTTTTTTCGTAGTTTTTTTTTTATTCCCCTCCTCCCTCTCTTTCAGCTGCCGTGCATGTCCAAATCTGCCCGCGGCCGAACACAACCTTGAAATTACTGTTTCGCTATTACATTTCTTCTCAGGGAATTGGTCAAGTTTTGAGCGCACATTGATCGTATTCACTTGTTTTCCCTTTACTGTATAGTTACGCATCAAGTTATTGAAGAGCATGCTTACTTTCCTGCAAATTTTTTTCGGTTCTATTTGGCTATGTTTTCATTTGATGCATGCTTTCTTAGAATTTCTCTATCGTTTTCGCCGCAATTCTGCTTAGTGTTTGAGTCTTTTCGGAGAGCGCCACGCATTCTATTCTCTTCGGTATCGTTGGAGCCTTTGATTGCGCATTGGAGCATTGGTATTTTGAATATTAACTGCTAAACTATATGAACTGACTGTAAATCTGTTGAGGCTTCAAGCTTAATGGTCGCTAATGATATTGGCTACGTGATCCATCGCGTTATCATTAAGGATGATACTGAATTTAGTTTTTGAACATGTTAAAGGCAAGCTCCGCGCTCAGCCTCACTGAAGTTGTCGCTCCCCTAGACAGAGGTGTGTGATCCGCTTCTGCAGAGGTAGCGCAACCTTCGCGCATTGAAAGGCTTCACTAAGGCGCTAGGACTGACAGGCTCCACCAAACTTAACATGGTCCGCCCACCGTTCGATTTCTTGTCTGCGTCGCCGCGTTGATCTGTTATGCTCTCTCTACTCGCCCTTCTCTTGCGCTCTCCGCGACTCACATTATCTCTCATCTCCCTGTCTGCGTCTTGGACTTCTCCACAGCGTAGAGCAAGGAAGCTCGTATTTCCCGGGTGTTTCACGACTTTCTTTCCTTTTTTCTGTACTCGCAGTCCACCTCTCATCCCTACTTTCATATATGAGCGGATTTACCACATGAGATAATCTTAAATTTTGCCTTTAAGGCTGATCTTAAATTTTGCCTTTAAGGCTGATAGCAACGGAAGATAATGATTTCAAATTAAGAGAAAGCAGCACGTAATATCTGTAGTCCAAAGCTTGAGCGTTCCACTTGTAAGACTCAGGCCGGGAAACGAGTCCTGATTAAGGCTTTCGTTGTTCGACCCTATGAAACACGCTTTCACTGCTATGGAATTATTATGCTTAAAATGATTAATTAGATCGAAATATTTTTTGCATATGAAATTCCATGCCCATTATGTCGATCAGGAGGTTGATACGTTGGTACTCAATATTATAGTTCAAATTTTTAGAACTTATTTCATTCAGAGGGGACGGTTCAAAGAAGTCGTTTTGTCTGCTTTCGTACGTGCCCATTGACAGCGAATGAATACCCGAAATTTCCTCTCCTATGCACTAAACAATCTCATTGAAAAATGATGTTACTCCTTGTAACTTGTGCGGGTTCACGCTTCAATTGTTATAGCAGCCGGGTGGGCGTGGTCTGATGATGCGACGCGCCAAGTGTGCGACGTTGAGTCCAGTTGCGGCTCTTAGCACGCTGAATGAGGAAATTCAAAGAAATGAGGTTTTCTCATTAAACCTATTGCTCTTATTGAATCACCTACTTTCAGTTGGATTAATTTTTGTATTTTAGTGCAAAAAATCTTAAAGCCTATTATGATTTTTTGTAGCAGCTAGGAGCAAGCTGCTCAAGATCGCTATGCGAGCTGAGAGGCGCCCATTGAGGAGCTTTTTGAGTAGGCGTGTCTTTCATCAGTATGGATCAAATTGTTCACCTCCCACGGAGTTTTTTCTCAAGTTTTTTTCTGTGATGTTTGGTTCAGCGGTGGGCAGGTGAGATTCTTGCGCAACATTGTGTACCCGATTCGGGTGCGTGTTACGTAACCCCGTGCTTGCGCTCAAAAGCTGTTCACGTTGACTAAATGAACCACACACATGCACACATGGACACACACATGCCATTCAAAATTCGACATAATGTCATGCAGTTGTAAGTTACGAAAGAACTACTGAAATTCACGCGCATTCCTGAGGAAACCGCGTCGACCGGTTTTCGTCGTAGGGGGCGACGACAATTGCGCGTAGAGAACACACGAATCGTGGAGAACCGCGGCCTTGTGGCCACCTGAGACCACCCCACGAGAAGCCTATGTGCATTGCCGATCACCATGTCCTCTATGACACCTGCTGGCAGTACTGTGCCATTATTCTACCTGTATTTTCGCTTTACAACTTACATTCCATGTTTATTCAGTTCTACACTCACTTCTCATACCAAACGCCCTGTCACGTGGGTGGTCCAGGAGCGCGTTCTGTTTCGTTTTTGTTCATTTTTGAATTTTTTTTCCAAGAAACTTTTTGACTTTCCGTTCACATTTAGCCAACTACTGCGTACTACTTCCTCATCTGATCTTCTCCAATCCCCGTCATTCTCACTCATTACAAATAACTGAAGTAACTCCAGTTTCTTCCCCTGCCATTTCATGCCGCTATCCGTTGGTCAGCTGAACTCTGACGGTGTTCCGTGTTTTTACGTGCCAGTTCGCTTTTCCCATGTTCTATTATGGGAAACCTCTCTGATAACGTTGAACGTTCCTTTTGCTCCACGATCACGTATTTATGGTTCCACACGCCAGGACCAGTGCTGAGCCCGTTCGAAGGCTATCCTCCTTTTTTCTGACTTGTTACGTGTTACTGTTATCTATGTTACGTCATAGTTTGTGATACCGCTGAGTTAGCTTTCTATGTCCGTTGGTGTCCGATAAACAGAACAGAAAACTCTTTAGCAGCTAACAGCTGGTTCGGTTGTAGCGGTCTATCTTTTCGTGAGTCTCCTCGCAGTTGTTCTGCAAACCTCAACACCTCTCACCACTGGCTCTAAAGCGGTGTGAGCGAGTGTTTCTCGCCGTGTTTCTCGTGAAAATGCTATTTGATTTTGAAGTCACTGATTTTTTCATATAGATTTTTTGAGTTCAGAAACGAGTGCATGTGTACTGGTTTGATCTCGAAACTCGCGTTCGAGACCACTTGATACCTTAAGCGAGACTACGGTATTTTGGTCTATTCACGTGAAATATGCTCGGAAATCCTTATCCAAAGGAATTCGGAGCATTCGACGGTAAGTCCATCACTTTATTTACATTTCTCACAAATTTTACTGCTTTTGTTTGTTTTCAAATTTACATTTACTTTTACAAGTCTATCTTACATCAAGCTCACTCTACTCCGATAACTTTTCGATATCTGATATTATCTTTAACGTTTTTAAACTTTATTACTCAAATTTGTTCACAAGAGGTTGTGGTGAGTCACAGCAATGATCGGCTACGCTCGACTTTCGAAATTTGGGCTATCCTTTTTTGCAAATATTTGAAATAATTCTCTGGTCGCACGAGATTTTAATTAACTTACCACCTTGACTGACCTGAATACAGACTTAATTAACCATGTTTTATTGATTTTCGTGTTGATTTCTGCGCTTTTGATATTAATGTTATATGCTTTTAATATAATGTTACACTGCTTTGGGTTGATGGCTTCCTTGACATCTAACATCCGAGGGCTACCCATAGTTTAACCCACTCGCGACCGCGTTGGTTTTTCAAAGACTACCTCGTTCGGACCAGCGCCCAGAGGCGACTGCGCAATGTCAGCCAACGGTGGCTGACATTGTCCAAAGTGAGCATCTTCGCGTCAGCCATCGGTGGCTGGCATTGTTGCTCATGGTTTAACGCTTTACCCGTTTCTAATGAATTCAATTACTTCGAAATTTTGGCCATGGAATAATTCAATTGTATTGACAATGAGTTAACGCTTTACTCGTTTCTAATGAATTCAAGTACTTCGAAATTTTGACTATGAAATCATTCAATCGCATCTTTGCCTCAATAGGCTTTTCTCGATCTGGTCTGACTCTGCAAGTTTCCAAAGCGCTTTTCGTCGGCTTGTTTGCTTTTCTGACTCATAACCATACGGCTTCAATGCAATCAGTTGGTCAGCAAAATTCCTATCTGGCGGGAAATTTAAACAACATTAACGCTATCAGGTTGTTTGGGATTTCTGTGAGAGATGTGATTAGCTTGCAGAACGCTTTTTTATCGAAGTATTTCTTTGAACCTCATGAGGAATCACCGTTAGCACGATGTTTTACGTAGTGTACAAGGGCGTCCGTTGAAGTCTCGTGGCGTCCGATGTCATGCCCTCATTTCTTCGAGGACATTCTTTTGGTTCGTATCATATCGCTCGCTTCTTTGCTGGTGCGAAATTTTCTCGAATATCTTCGGAAATTCCTTCCGAGCTTTGAAAGAAGATAGTTGATCAAATCGGGAAGGGCATTTCGCGCTTTGCTCTTTGGCCGGATGAAAGTGAGAGCGTGGAATGGATGGCCTGGGGTTATCACCGGAGGTCTATCGTGGACGGCGGCGACGTCAGCGATGGACCAGCCCGCGGCGGCCCTATCGCTCTAAGTCGGTGCCTGGTCGGTGCCAGCCGATTTCGCGCTCACACACGGCTTTTGCCAGTCAGTACAAATGTCCTTACAGCGCACTTCAGTCGGCACGCTTCGATACGAAATGGAACGAAAAAAAACGTTGGGGCTCAGGAGAACAAAAACATCAGAGTTGTCTCGAAGGCCTTACAAGCACACCACCATTTCCGCTCTGGCTCACCATCGCTACCTACACATCTTCGAACGATTTTACCAGTTCTCGTGCCTTCGTAGGCAAACTCTCGTGTGCTTTCTCTCAGTCATAGACCTTAAAGACCTTAAATATGTGCTCTAATCCTTCATCATTTTTCGATTACTTTGACTTCTGTCGAACATTTCGGTGACTTTCTATTATCTCACCCATAGTAAGATGTTAAAATTCTAATGAGTACATACTTACAGTTTCCTTTCCCGCGCTTTTTTACAGTAATCCTAACAATTTTGGTTTCACTTCCGCCATAGCATAGATGGCTTTTGTGTGTTACGTGAAGCTGTGTGGTGGCGTGATTCAGGAAGGTGTGCGGTAGACGTGCTCGGCCTCCCGAGTTCGAGGAGCCCGTCGTGCCAAGCTGTGTCTGGTTACACAGCAGGATCCCCCACGTACATTCACGTGCTCTCTGTTTGTTTACCTTACTTTCATCGCTTCGCATCAGGAATGAATCCGTTTAGCAGTGACCATTAGGAGAAGGGTTCAGCACATTCTGGCTAGTGGATGGGCGTGGTCGGAATTCCGATTTCCGACTGTCTTGTTCCTCAGGGAGCGGGCGTAATGCACCAGCTTCTTTCCAAACATAGTCACTACTTACTTCTTGAAATTTATCCCGAGTCCGTGTTGTTCTTCATGTAGTCCAGCCTTCATAGGATTCCTAAGGAGTGAGACCGAAAGACACGAACTCTATTATTCCTGGATGTTCATAGATTACTAGGGCATAACTTTCTTCTCGGCCATGTTGGTATAGTGAAGGGCAGATCTCGAACAATGGATTTCGAGACGATAAGCAATGAAATGTTCGATTCGGCGATGGTTACGACTAGCCTGATGATAGAAAACGGGTAGAACGCGCGGGTGCGTTGGGGGTGGCACTACCTGTCGGCTCAATAATAGCTCGCTGACCTCGGCTCTTTTCGTTTTAACGAACAACCATCGCAAGGTCAGGGCCAATTGCGCATTGATCTGAATTCGTAGAGTGAATGGGGAAACTTTGAACAGGAAAAAAACACGAACGAGCGGTGAAGAAGACTCGTAGTATTACTCTTCACTCCGATCTACTCTACTGGTGGTAGCGCTATTTGGGTGGTCTTTCTGATACGAGTGTAGGCTGTAATTTCCCATTGTCTCAAGCTATTTCTGAGTGTGAACCTCGGTCCAAGTGACCAGAGATGAAAGGGATTGATGGCTTGCTGTGACTGGATAGGCTTTTCGCTGTGCGACTTGCTGACCAGTCAGTACTGCGTTGACAAGTTCGTCATCTGGCACTACTCTATCGGGAACCAGCGGTGTGTGCGTCGATGTGTGTTGATATTTGTGGATTTGTGTGCCGGAATAGCCGACGCGACTAAAACGGACGATCGTGGGGTGACAGAGAGCAAGAGCTGATGAGGAGGAAGTCTGAGGTCGAGTGTTATCGAGTTGGACGCAGAGAAAAATAGATTGTCGTGTGCGACGGCGGCGTCGGCGGGGGCCGCGGCCTGGTACGGACAGGCGGCGGGGCGCAGCCCTTATTGCTGAACGCGCTCCCTCGCTAACATAGCTTCCATCCTTCCATGAAACTGCATGGCTAAGAGCCGATCTTTCAATTTTAGAGGTAAGCACGAATCACGTACTCCGCACATTCCACTCGTCGTTCATTTTTTCCGCAAAGTTTCTATTTTGTGTGGAAACCAGTCGTACACACACGTGAAGGGCGGCTTGCAAGCGTGGAACGTTTTTTATCCGACACACGTGCATGATTTTTCTTTGCAACACGGCTTTGTCCCTTTGGCTGGGAACTCCAAAAAAGTCTTCGGACGCTTATGTTATCAGATTAGTTGTGAGCTCGAGTAAAGCAATTTAATTTTGAGGAAAAAAAGCTGACGATCTCTTTCACTTGCTGTTTACTCGTTTAATTTGTTCACTTTCAGAGGAGGGGCTCGGTGACCCTCTTGGAGAGTTTAGCAACCTATCCACTTTCAATTTGCTCGAGTTCGTCCATAACGATAAGTGAGTTCATCATATTTTTTGCTTTGGCACTTTCTCAAATCTCTTCGTTTACAACGTTCCTACTCCTTGTCCTAGAAATTTCAATACTTCCTATGAGCAGTTTTCTCTATTTCCACATCTCATAATCCTTACTTCGTCATTTTCGAAGTCCCAGTTGCTCTTGACAAAGGCCGGTTTATTTGCTAGGCCACACGGTGTTGGCGGTCACCGATGTGATATGAATCGATTTTTTCTTCTCGAGGTTACCCACTTACTTATGATTACCATTTCAACAGCCTTGCTTCCGCGCCAGGAGAGCGTAGATCAAAAGGGGCGGTGCTTGCCATTGAGTGAGAGCTGCTCAGATTCAGTTCGACTTAAGGCCATATGACGTTCATAGTACATTGTAACATTACGTTATGCGGGTCTTCATAAATGTACGGTAGTTCAGTCTAATAGGTCAATGCAGTGCCGACCGCTCTATGCTGTGCTAGCCTAAAAACGGACCCCCGAAATCGATGCCGCCGCGGGGAAAAAATCGGTAGTAGGAGGTACGGGATGAGGTGTGCTATTATAGCCGAGTTCACCGCGATGGGGGTTACCACACCCGAATTTTTTTCGTGATGTCTTCGGACCAATTGGCCGACATCGGCGCTAAAAACGGCGCGTTAGCGCGCGCGCTATCAAGCATCTTGTTGCGAAGCGCGCTCGTAGATCGTGTTACGGCCGCTACCACTCGGCTCTTCTTCTTCAGCGATTACTTTGAGCGTTGACCTTGACCTATTGGTACCATTTTCGAAGTTCACGTCTAGCTGCAAAACGTAATCTGAACACATCGCGACGATCCAATGAATCTCGCCGTCATTTAGCACGCCATTGGATAGTCCTGATCCTGGCCGCCACGCACATCATCCCAATAACGACAGAAACAACGTTCAAGGCATCGGACACAATCAACAGCACAATTCTCACGCTATGTTTCAGGTACTGTGGAATTTTCTGTTTAGGCACTAGAAGAATTTGAATGTAGTCCATCATAACGTAGAAAGTATCAAATATAGTCCATAATAGCCTGTTCTGTAAAGAACAAATAGCTCATTACAGTATGAAAGTAGTAATCTAGCTGTAGGTGCTTAGTTAGGCTGGTAGGACACAAGCAGTAGTATAGCGATAGTGTAAAAGAACACAGCTGTCAGAAGATGGGCTTCAACTTGGAAAATCAACTTTGTCGCAGCTGATCATGTTAATTGTTTTAAATATAGAAGTCCAACTAAGTCGAAAAGAATCTAGAAAATCCTTTGTACATAAAGGCCAAGTGAGGCTGAGCAGAATAGTTCAAATACTGTACCGAGTTGTTACTAGTAATCATTACAGAATGCCACTCGTCTGCCGGATTCGCCACCAATAACGGACATTTCCGGTGCCGGTTCATCGGGTTCGCCTGAAAGCAATTCTGACGCACCATATTCACCAGAGAACTATCCGAACTATGTCGGTAAGGAATTGAGTTCTTCTCTCCTATCTTCTTCCTCTTCCTCCTGGCATTCTCCCACTCTACGTTCAGTTTCCTCATCCTCTTCAATGATGTTTTTACACTGCCCTTCTTCCTTCCCTCTATGTTTTCTTCGTTGCTGCATACATCCGTTCTTCTTTCCAATATTTTCATTGCTCAGGTTTTTCTTTTGACTGATTCCCTTCTTTCCTCGTTTTTTCGCCTTCAGTTTCGTTCTCGTCAATTTCTCTTTCTTTCCTTTTTCTCTTTCTCCTCTTACGTTCTTCTGTTTGCGTTCGGCTCTAGGTTTCTCCTCTTTCTTTTTTCTGTACGTGTCCTAATTCACCTCTACATTTTCTTTTCTTCCCGATTACATCAGCTTCTTCAACCCACTTTATTTTGCATCGCCCCTTGACCACTATTCTTCTTCATCCTCATTCACCTACTTCCTTAGCCATCTCTCATCCATGTTTTCTGGTTCCTTAGTCTCTCATGCTTCATCGTCTTCCTCCTACTCATCTCCATACTCCTTCTCATTCGATTCTTTCTCAAGTGAAGTTTTCCGCCGTCGGTCGCCTTCTTCTTCTTCATATTCTTTTGGATCTCCCTCTTGCCGTTTTCTTTCCTCTCGTTACTCTCTGAATGTCTCCTTCCTCCTAGTCATCCTTGCCGCTTTTGTTTCTGGTTTCGTAGCCCCGATGTAGCGTTCGCTACATATGTCGAGACATCGCCGTCAACGCGTTCATATCCCAGTTTTTCCCAATTGTCAATCATCCTTCGATTGTCAATCATTTCTACGAGTTTCAAAAGTGTTTCACGTTGCACTTTAGCGAGAAATCGTTGCGTAACCTTCATGAGTCGTAACGAGTAGCAGAGATTGCGCGAGACAGGATTTTCTCGTCGGGGGTCAAGCGCTCGGCTGTTGTGGGGTTGCTGGAGGAGATAGAAGCGCCCATGTTTGTCTGATTCCAGTATATTCCAAATACTTATTCATACCTGACATTCAACGCTATTCTTCCGATTCAACTATCTGCTCGACCGTCTATTGGCGTGAAGCGAAAGTTTGAAAATAATCGTACTTTTTCTCTGGGTGTTTTCTTTGTGTGCGAGACGCATGTCGTATGTGTATGTAAAGCTCGCAAATGCCGTCGACGCCGCCGCCGTCCGACCACTTCATCAGCGCGGCGCTGACGCCGCGATTCAACACAACACCGTCCGTCAACGCCATATTCTGCCGTACAACGGCTTCCTGTCATCTCGTCGTGTCCAGCACTGCCAGCATTTTCGCAGTACCTAACGCGGCTCCTTTTACGCAGACGCGCCATTCTCCCCACCCGCAGTCCATGCGCTGGCAGCCCGCAAGCGCTAATTGCTTTCTCTTCATCAATCCCGTTCATCTCTTCCTCTGCGGTGAAACTTGCGAATTTCTTCTTTTTCCTCACTCTTGTGCCACGCGGGAATATTTTTACAGTTTTTATTAGAGTACCGTTTATGCAGAACTTGTGGAAGACAGGCGACTGTTCAAAAGACTGCCCGAGCACACTATTCGCGGGCTATATATACCACTCAGAGATCAAACTATGGCGCGAATAGATCAAACCAGCAATCTATATCCATCGTCTGCATTGACTGTATGCACACTAGTAAAACATAGGTTTAGTGATCTGCAAAGGCAACACCGAATAAAGTAAGGCTTAAAGAAACATACATAAACATCATTAAAATAAGGTCAATGGTCGAAACTTCGACATCCTCTCTCTTCTCCCCTTCTGTTCTTCTTTCGTTATGCCTTTTTTCTTACCCCCTTTTTTATAGAGTACGGTATATGCTAGAATACTGTACCCAATGAACCTGAGTATGCATGTAGCTGATTTTACTGGTATTTCAGGTATTCACAGTAATCTGAACAACAACAATAACGGTCTGATTCTTGGTGTACCGGGCATGATGGCTCACGAACTTCATCAATCGTCTCATGGTCCGGTCAGTCATCCGATGACATCACCACAGAACGCGTGCTTCATGAGCCCATATCCGCCAAGTCAGCCGACTCCTGGCAGTCTGCCACAGGTTGGAGCTTGTCTTGCACATTGCTGGCTCACCTCATTGTTGCCATTGATCATTGCGTTCAGGTGTCACCACCAGTTTCCAATGGACGTCATGACAATCAGCAGTACATTGTGAACAACGGCTACAGTGCTGGACTGTTCAACATACTGAACGTGTCCAGCGAAGGCAGCATCAATAGCCAAGTTAGCGAAGCTCCAAGGTAAGCGCTGTTCTATTTGCTCCCATAGCTCATGTGGAACACAGAATAATGTGAGGGTTGTTTCAGAAAACGTGCTCGCACTGATAATCAGTTGCTCGATCCGCCAAAGTTTCTACCAGCTTTCCCGAGCGTTGGACAAGCGCCAGTGGCTGCCAGTCCCATTGACTGCAGCTATCAAGACGAGAATTTCTCGCAACAGGTGGATGTGTGTGACGTTTTCCAATCTATCCGTATACCAGTAATATCACCTATCGTTCCAATTCTAGGTTATCAAGTTCTCCATGTTCCAAGAAGAGCTATGGAATCCGCTCTACGATATCAATCATCAGCAGCTGACCAAACTCAAAATTTGCGTCGTAGCCGACAAGGGCTTCAATTACTCGAACTCGGATGGCTGTTTTGTCAACCAGAAGAAGAACCACTTCCAGGTAATTTCTGCCCGCACTTTAACCCTATTGACTGCCCCACTACTGTGCGCTTTCAGATCTCGGTGAATATCGAGGCGAACGATGAGAATCCGCCGAAATTCGTCAAAGTGAACGGCGTGATGCATCCGATCAAAGCCATCAAACTGGCCTTTTGTGGTGTCAAGGCTGAAATGCTGTCATCCGAAATTCAAATCAAGCAATCACAAACCGATCGTAAACCAATACCGCACGATCCTGTCATGTACGTTTTTAGTCCTGTTTCGCTACGAATCCTACTGAATCATCGCCTCGGTTATAATCGACGTGGCGCAGTTCTAAGCATTGTTGGGGTGCGCGTCGCGCTATGCGGTACTCAGCGCATAGCCTGGAACGCTACGAAATGACCTTTTGAATTTCCTGTGATGAGTCCGCGCGGCCTATTTCACGGCACTGCGATTTGAGTTGACGACGAAACTTTATGCCACTCTATTACCAACGAGGTATTTTCAGACTGAACATCCACGCTCGTGAAATCACCAAGGTGACCGTACCAAGGCTGCATTTCTCCGAGACAACGTTGAACAACCAGAGAAAGAACAATCGACCAAATCCTGATCAGAAGTACTTCCTGCTCGTTGTACGTCTGTTAGCCTGCACCGACGAGGGTGTGGCCCTCATCCAAGCTCAGCAATCGGAGAAAGTCATTGTTCGGGTATGTTTTTGCACACAAATCACATCATACAACTCATTTATTACAAACAAAAGTCAAGAATACATGTGATCGTTATACCGGTCAACCCATAGGGGAGGATACAGGGTGTCACTCGTGTTGACGACTTCGAACTCTGGAGCTTCTTCTGGCAACAGTTCATCGGTCCTTTTGGATCTAGCAATACCTCCAGGAGCATTAACTGTTCCTTGAAGTGGTTGCTTCTCAGTCCTGACTGGTATTACTGGTGGTGGAAGTCTATCATCCGTACATCCTATCCAGATCGGAACTGCATGTGTGTGCTCGTGTCCGTCCTCCATTGTAAGCATAATTTTCAGTGAATAATTCAACACCAACACGTTCCAATAGGTAATTTCAATGCTGGGAGGAATATGCTGTGGAATCTTAAGGGACCATTGTTTCGGCCAAAAGTTCTTGTCTTCAGGACTATCCATTGCTGATACGGTCCTCTCGTAGCAGTAACTGTCGTCCTTAGTCAATCCCGGATGTCGCAGACGTCTTTGTTGTTCAAGACTTATTCGAACGCTGCGCACCTTCCCCGTCACCGTCACAAAGGCATATTTTCCCCTTTGAAATGCTCGCTGCTCCATTTTGATGCCATACGCACCCAAAATCTCGGAATATGGTGGCTTGAACTTTTCTTTGGCCCACGTGTCCACCATTCGATCTACGGGAAAATCTTTCTCCTCAGCGACATCGTTAGTGGACCACGATTTTGTGCCTACTCTACAGATGTAGCGAATGTCGTCACCGAGACTCGGTGGAAGGATATTCGTGTCATATTGTGAGTCCTCAAAAGGAAGTAAGATGTTGAGCGAGTGCTCACCAGGGCTGAAAAGCGACTTTGGATCGGAAGTTATGTGTGCCTTGTATCGAATGAAGGAATACCAAATCGATCCTGCTCGTACTTCACCCTGGAGAAGGAGTCTGAGTGAACGAACAGCCTGTGGTTCCATGCTATTGATGGTGTAGACCACTTGAGCGTAGGTTTTGCTTAGGCTCTCGCCTTTGATTTCTAGGCTTTCAACGTCTATGGAGAAATCATCGTTGTCTTGTTGTGCCTCTCCGATCTCTGAATCTTCGTCGTCATCATCGTCAGTGTCATCGTCAATATCCTGAGCTCGGCTGTAGAGCTTCATATCAGGGCTGATGGCATTGGTTCGGCTCTGTAACGAGTACATTTCACTATTGACAAAAGGACCCTAAGGGCGAGGTCAGACTTTGCGAATCGATTGCACTAGCGAGTCGAACGACGTACCAGCGACTCAACGTGTAAATGAAGTCCCGCCACTATCAAACAACACTGAACAGTGGACACTGTATGAAAGTGGCGAGACTTCCTTTGAACGATGGGTCCCGCCACTTTTGAGTCGCTGGCACATTGTTCGATTCGCAGGTGCACAGTTCGATTCGCAAAGTCTGACATCGGCCTTATGGATGCTACTTGTCACATACCTTGACTGGCTCACTGGCTACTATAATTGGGATTCGAAAGTCCACATAGGGTCTATGACCCTGCATCTTCACTTGAAATAGCAGCTCATATCTTATGGTCAGGACGTTCCAAAGAGTCATTGCCATAGTGACTGGAAGATCTTGTGGAATGGCGATTTCGCACTGATGTCGTTTATTGGCGCTCATGGTCTCCTCTTTACTAGCGAGTACTCGTTCTTGGGTTTTGAACAGTTCGAGATGATCTGGACTCGGATTCCTAGAAATTAATGCATTCAAACCCGGGAGGGGTAAATGAGAAGCAATCATGAATATCTGACCTGTATGCGTTGTGCTGAACGAGGCTGAGTTTCACCTTCTCCAGTTTGGAGTCCAGCTGCAATTGCCAGCTAACCCTTGCTGTCTCACCAAATGAATAGACCCCCTTTTCTGTCCATATTTCACCATTTATTGGTTTACATTTTCTGAAAGTTCACTTATAGTGGCAATAATCACCAGACTAGTTCTGTCTATCGGAACTTACTTGTGTTGCCATCCTCCATGATCCACGCATTTGTTGATTATGAGCCGCTTTTGATAGCAGCTCATATGTGGCATTTTTAAAACCAGTCGTCGGGCAACAGTGAATATCTTTTCCACGTGACTATTCTGGAACCATGGATCTACAGTAGCTCTTACAGAATATTCTACTTGAAAATCCTTCTGAAGTATGATTGATGGTGGGAATCGTGGCAGCCAAGCGTCCACAGCGACTTGGTGTGTTTTGGATTCTGAAATCACAGCATAGACAAAAGAGAACTCTACTTTTGGCTCGTGTATCTCACTTACCTGACGGTTGAATAAGGATCCAAACTTGTTCGTGGAGAAATTCATAGAGCAGAGTTTTCTCACGGCGGACATAACCTCGAAATACTACCTGAGCCGAGTGAGCCAGATTACTGTCGTTGACGATTTCCACCTCAGCTTTGAGCTCGTTCGCTTCCGAGCTGACGAACACATCTTGAACATCTAATGAGGTGATTCGAGCATAGGATTCGCTAGCGGTCATTGACAATGGCAGCTCGGTTGCCATCCCAGCCTCCTTCACCTTTCAATTATTGATGCCCCGTTGAAGCCGCAAGATGGCACCCGCCGCCTACGCCTGTCATATACACGTTTTTCAAAGCCAAATTCAAACGCTCTTTTTCAGGCCACCAATCCTGGCTCGTTCGAACCTCCCGAAAGCGATGTACAGTGGTATCGCAACGGCGGAACACTGGTCTGCCATGGTCCAGTCGCAATCGGTACCGATCGTACCGCTGCGAAGCTCACAGTCGATGGTGATATTTATATCACTGGACAGGTAAGCGCGACAGGACCACGTACCATAATTACCATCCAATTGATCAATTGTTCTGTTTAGATGACCCGTCCGTGCGATATTCGCCTGAAAGAGGACATCGTTGAGAAGACGTCACGAGATGCGCTCGAACATTTGCAACAGCTGCGTATCGTCGATTTCCGTTACAAACCTGAAATTGCGGAACTCTGGGGTCTTACTGAGGAGCAGCGTAGACGAACTGGCCTCATCGCTCAAGAACTGCAAGCTGTAGGTGTAACTCGATGATCTACTGAAATAACTCTGAATAACTAAATATTGGTAATGCAGGTGATTCCTGATGCGGTTCGCGATATCGGTACGCATTTGACTGTTGACGAGTCGCGAATCTTCTACGAGACTGTGCTGGCGATGCAGGAGCTGTGCAGGCTTACTGGAGACCTTGACACCAAAATCGACGACAAGGTGGGCAGAACTTTCCCTATATACAGTACTGGCTATTGATCATCCCACAAACGGCAATTGTCTTGTTCAGGTCGAGGAAATTAGTCAACGCCTTGCGCGATACGCCAGAAGGAAGAAGTTGATCGGTTCGATTGCTTCGAACCTCAGCGAGCAGTCTTCTGGCATTGTCAGTGACAACAAGAGCTACTTGTCGTATTCAAGGACATCATTGGCGTCCACTGCTCCATCTGTAGCCAAGGAGGGACGCGAAAGACGAAAGGTAGCTAGCTTTTCCACATCTCTCGCCCACATTCTCTTTCACTATGCTTTTTACAGAATCGCACCTGCCGTACCCAATGTCATCGTCAGGAACCGCTCTGCAACTCGAAACTGACCCAAGGGACCATCATCACCCTGGTGGTGGTAATGGCTGCTTGTCTGATCGCAATGTCTGCCTTGTACGTCTTGGACTGGCACAATCGTAACTACGGATATCATCATTTCTACCCGTTGAATGCCACACCACCCACGAAACCAGGAGGATCAACTGAAGGCGTCGGGCATATGATATACCAAATCGGTATGATTACCATCATTTTTTCCTGTCCTGCCCTTCTCAGGGCTCTCCATACAAGCCACTTCTGTATTTGTATTTGATTGAAGTCACTTGTTTAGATCATCCGTACCTTCCGATGCTTCAACCAGATGCACCGCCGTTAATGGCCACGTGTCGCTCGAATCACTGTCACACCTATTGTTGCGCTGATCGGGCCAAGTACCACACTGGAAACCAAGTAAATGATGTAAGCACATTGATAGAAAAACGCTCTGAAAGACTTAAAGGTATCGTCCTTGATTCAGATGGACACGATTGTGACATTGGGCGAGCACACGAAGAACATGATAGCGCGTAGTGCACCGGATATTTCCACTGGAAAACCGCTTGGCACCGGCGTACGGATCATGATTCTCAGCTTGAATGTCACCATTGACAATCGTTACTGTATTGAGCAAAGCTGTAATAAGAAACGTGGCCGATTCAACATGTACATTCCGGTGTCACCGTATCTGCCAACGCTTCCATTGGAAATCACCTTTGCGTAAGTCTTCTTGGTTTCTTGTTAGATATCTATTTATTGGCCAACCGAAATTCCTAATTTTTGCAGGGTCCCGAAAGGAAAGCTCGTGAATAATTGCGGATATCTGGCTGACTTCCAGCACAAGTATTGTGCATTTGACAGTGACAATTTCAAAGCCGAACGTCTAAGGAATCCTATGGCTAACCAGGTACTGATTGATGAAGAGCGAAGTTCCTTGTGATTGGAGGGTATCCGACGGGAAGCCAGTCACCGGCGAAGAGGCAGAGACGCAGAGGAGTCAGCGGACGAGTTGCAGCGCGTACTGTGTTATGTGAGACGTACTTTTCAACTTGACGCAAAATCGCTACAGTACGCACTGCAACTCGTCCCTGACCCGTCTGCGGCTTACTATTAGCCTTCTCGCAGTGCGACAGACCTCCTGTAGGGTAACCGTGATTGTACCGCTGAATAATTGAGTCCTAATGGTTGCAGATCACGGACGACACGTTCGAGTTGTCGGTGGGCAGCTATTTGCAGTCGGCCTACCGTTTCCGCGTTGGGTTCACTACGGAATCGTGCTTTTCCAGCGAAGATCACCTTCATGGAGGCTTCGAAGAGTACAATCTGATCTTTTATCGTACATGTGCACCGCCAGCCAGTGTAACCGATGCACCATCGGTTTGAAGTGGTGACGCGATTGGGGTTCCCCTCGCTTTTTCTGCAATACAAATTCTACCAGTTTTGTAGAACTCTTTGCGTTATTTGTAAGTGAACTGGAGATAGGCGGCTCATTCGTCTTCTCTTCTTTTTATTACTGGTTCTATGTACCGATGCGATGCTATGAGCCAAATTCTCCGTTCGTATGTGATATTCTAGTTACCGCTTCAGATAAGTTCTTTGTTATTGTTGTCTCGGGATCCTCTACGAGTTCACCCACTATAATACGAAACCCCTGTTTGCTTGTAATAACTACTGAAAGTGAATCTACCAATTGTAGTACTGCGTTGTAAACTGTGCACTTCATTTCTCGCTCTATCCACTTTTTCAGCCCTTCTGTATCTTCTTTCTGTTATCTACTTGCACTTTTAAACGACCTCTTGATTACCTGTACCTCTTCAGGACACCATATATACTGCGCGTAAATTTCAGTAAGCCTTCATCTTCTCCTGTTATGGCACATGCTTTCATCGAGCAGTTTTTCGTGTTTTGAACCGGCCCATGACTGCCGTGATCGAGCCCGCCTCGTTTGTACGTAAAACATTGTCGTTTCCTCGATTTCTGCCACTTCTCGTAGTGCGCCGCGGAGCGCAGACGACGAGAGTGCAAGCTATAAGCCGATGTCAGACTTTGCGAATCGAGATTCGCTAGCGTGCGCGCTCGCGTTGCGGTACCTGCCAATAGAGCCACTCACAGGCCGCGACGCGACCGCTGACGCTAGCGAATCGCTCGATTCGCAAAGTATGACATCGGCCATAAACGGAGAAAATGCTCACATTGCGGCACACTTTTGCATTTGTGAGAAATCGAGGAAACAACCATCGTTCTGTTGCACGTTCCTGTACTGCTACTACTACTACTGCTACTATTCCTGGTCCTTAGAAGTAAAAGCGAATGAGCACCCCAGGCCGGCGAGGAAAAGGGTGCAATTTTGTGTATAAACGAAAATTGCCCAAAAATTTCTCTCTGTGTGTTTTCTATGTGTTTCTTCGTTTTTTAATGGTTTATACGTGTATGTGACGTTCTCAGACGACATCATGTTCTATTTATTATACCAGTATCTTCAATGCGTTGTATTCATTTTCCTCCAGTCATTACCACTTCTCTCACCTTGTATCATCCTTTCAAAAAATTAAAGCTCTTGTACTCTTTCACGAGCAGTAAATTCCTTTCAATTACATTGTCATCATCGTTTGTACACAAATATGGTCGGATTTTGTCATTTTATGCAGGAATTTTGTTTTCTCACCATAATTACTATTATAGCATTGTTTTTAATCCATATTATTAATAATAAAATATACATGTCAAGTGAGTGAGCCGATGTTAACCGGGTAATATCGTATACAATGATGACATAGATTCAATGATTTGCCGATCGGTTTTGCATACTGTGAAGAAGTCCTCTTTTGAAATTCGTCCCCGTTTGCCGATATCGAATTTCTGAAAGCAGATCACTAAATCTAGAGCCATCGAAGCTTCAACGTGTAAAGATACAGATCATAACAGATATGCTCGAGAAAACATGGTTTTCAATCTGTCTCCGCCCTACCCAATCATTACCTCCACTGCCGCCTTCAGCCTCCCTGCATGGGAGATTGGACGATTTCTTTTTCCATCTCCCATCCTTGTGAGAAAGGGCAACCGACAAGTTGCAAGAGTGTCTCTTCAAGGGAGGATTCCACAATAAAATCGGAGGGAGAAGAAGCGGAAATGCGCCCAGTCGGAAGGCTGGCAGGCTCCCTGAGGGTGCGGATAGGCGCGTTTCGCAGGTAAGTGTATGACCCGGCGGCCCAGCAGGGCTATACCCACATCGTTCGCGCCGCAGCACGCCCACCTTCTCGACATCTAGCCGTATACAAGACAGAACATTAGCGTTGAAGAGGAGGGCGCAATGAAAGTCGCATCCTTGCGAAAATCAACGATCAAAGGTGGTTCCCATTTTTCGGGTTCCGTGCGGTTTCTCGTGTTTTTTTCTTTTTCCCTGCACCACTGTCCACATCTACCTTGACTTCTGTAGGCTCCCATTTGAATTGCGCCTTTTAGTATTGTAGTAACAGTGGTAGATAATATGGCCAGAGAGTACTATACATTAAAGCTGGGCCATCTAACAGCAAAAGCTTGTCCACGAAGTGGAAGTGACTGGTTTGTGAAAAAAGAAACTACTAGGTCTTTATAATGGGAAACTATGTGTCCACCACTCAAGGCCAACGCTTGAGCAGCTTGTCGACTCCCTCGTTTCAGAAGGATGTAAGTTGGACGTCGGCTCCCGCGGGAATACGGAAAGGGGCTGAGGAGCAGTGACTGGGTAGGGCCGGGTCGGGGTCGCAGAGAACCCAACGGAACGCCAGCCGGGCCTTCTTCTCCGACGCATTCTCATCGCTTTGGATGCCTTGCAGTGTGGAGTTATTGTGGAAGTTATGGTACAGGTCCACAAATGTGATTGGAGCCCAGTTTGTCACCAATCGGATCCATCAAATAGGTCAGAGTCTATAGGTCCCTAGGTCATATTCAGCGCTTTTCAAAGGAAGGCAGTGATTCAGTTGAAGAAGGCACTCGATCACTCGCTTAGATCGCAGTTCTTTCTCTGGGAAGATGGAGTCGACAAGTTGGCTGAGCGGTGGGCTCAATGATGGCGCATATATCGACCTCTAGGCCGGATCGTTCTCAAGTCAACTCAATGCAACAATTCAAGGGTTTTATAAGAACAAAGGTGGTGTGATTGAAAGTGAAGCGCATTACCCTCGCCCGGTCTCGGATCGGGTCTCACGCAGGCCAACTATGTATGCCTTCTTGAAGTCCCACGCAGGATGAACCACGGTCGTCGATTCCTTGGCTGGGGCCGCACTTTACATGGGGGAATGAAGGGGGGGGGGTAAATTTGTAGGCAATAGTAGTGGGTAAGGAAATAGAATCGATTAAATATTAGCGGCGTATACATGTATATGTTGCTGATGCAACAGCCTCATACATATCAAATTAGCAATGGGAGAGATGGGTCGTGTTTATTATGGGGAGGGAGCTTCGCACTGGCCGAAATTACCACTTCACCTGGTTCACCCTGATCCCAGGGCGGTTAGTTGGTGCCACATCAACAATTCGTTCAACAAAGAGGAGGGTCGAATTTTTTATTTCTGGATGGGCTATGAAGAAGGAGGTTTGAGGAAGGAGGAAAATTTCAGTGGAATACCAGGACATTCGAAAATGGTTGACCCTACACTGCGTTGCAAAACTACAGTGCGTTTCATAAGTATAGACGCACTCTCAAAAAAGCCGTAACCGATCTTTGACGATATCCTTGACAAAAAGTGCTGTCAGTATCGTAATCAGCGTGCCTGAAAACCTATAATGAACAGGTTTTATTTCAATCGGAGGAAAATTGGACATTTTTCAACGGTAGGTCACTAAATGGACCGTTTCATAAGTATAGACGCACTTCAGAATCCCCCACGAAACTGGTCACTTCACTTGGGGAAGCGACCTTTTCAAGGAAGCAATAATTAGCAATGAGTAATGCGCATCATATGGCTAAATGGCTCGGGGTTCACAGTCACCAGTGGAGCTCAGGCTCAGGTTCGCGCCTTGCACACGGCAAGCCAGAGCAATCGCAGAATTGCTCCCCAATTGTGTCGTTCCTCAAAGGTCGTCGTCCAATTCTTACGTGAGTCGGAATCCTACGGTCACAATAAGAGACCAGGTAGACCGAGGAAGCTGCTTCCACACGCAGAACGTCAGATTGAAGGAATGGTCTTGAACTCTCAATTCAATCTTAACGAAGTTCGAGCAGACCTACGACGTCTGTCTCCAAAGCGAGGGCGTGGAGGACGGTCAATCGCAACAGTAACGTTGTGCGAGGTCATCCACGTCCAGCTCCCTGCCTACAGCGTCTCACAATGATGCACGGCTTCAGTTTGCCAAGAGGAACATGGCAGCAAACTGGCCCAATTTACACCTCCTTCCCATAGAGCTTCTCACGACAGATTTTTCCTATGGAGCTTCTCACGACGTCCAGATTTGACTTAATTCGTCGTAAAACATCAGCTGAGTGGGAAATTTCGTCGTAAGAAGCTCTATGGGAAGGGGGTGTAAATTGGGCAAGTTTGCTGTTATGTTCCTCCTGGCAAACTGAAGCCGTGCATCATTGTGAGACGCTGTGGGACGAGTCTCTGGACGTGGATGACTTCGCACAACGTTGCTGTTGCGACCGACCGTCCTCCACGCCCTCGCTTTGGAACAGGCGCCGTAGGTCTGCTCGAACTTCGTTAAGACTGAGTCGAGAGTTCAACACCATTCGTTCAATCTGACGTTCTGCCTGTGGAGGCAGCTTCCTCGGTCTGATCTCTTGCTGTGACCGTAGGATCCCGACTCACGTAAGAATTGGTCGACGACCTTCGAAGAGCTGCACAATTGTGGAGCAATTCTGCGATTGCTCAGGCTTGCCGTGTGCAAGGCGCGAACCTGAGCCTGAGCTCCACTGGTGACTGTGAACCCCGAGCCATTCAGCCATATGATGCGCATTACTCATTGCTAATTATTGCTTCCTTGAAAAGGTCGCTTCCCCAAGTGAAGTGACCAGTTTCGTGGGGGATTCTGAAGTGCGTCTATACTTATGAAACGGTCCATTTAGGGACCCACCGTTGAAAAATGCCCAATTTTCCTCCGATTGAAATAAAACCTGTTCATTACAGGTTTTCAGGCACGCTGATTACGATACTGACAGCACTTTTTGTCAAGGATATCGTCAAAGATCGGTTACGGCTTTTTTGAGAGTGCGTCTATACTTATGAAACGCACTGTACACGACATGCTCCTAATTTTGCGTTCCTGAATTTGCGAAATGGAGCGCAAACATCTTCATCTTTATTACATGAATGACATGTAATATAGCAAAATATATATGTATATGTAAAATGTAAAACGGTAAAACCAGAAACAAAACACCAACAGAAATTATTACACCGAATGTAAGTAGAGCAGTAATAATCTCTTGAAACCCGCTAGAGTTCCTGGTACTGAAACTTTTTTGCTCATTTTGGAATACTCAGACCCAGCCCGAAAAGTGAAGAAATTGCATCTTAAGGAGGTGTTTGGCCGAGGAAGAAATAATTTAAGCGGCTGACCTCTTGTTGACGAAACATTAAATTTGAAGAAGTCATTAGATTTCAAGTCCACGATACCATGAAGTATCTTGAACACCATTACAAAATCATTTTTCTTTCGCCCGAGCCGGAGGGAATCAAGCTGGAGCATTCTATTCCTAATAATGCTACGGGGGATACTCTGGTACGTGAAAATGGCGAATGCCATTCGATTCAGCGTATAACGAAACCTACACCGGGAAATCACCAATTAGTTTCATCAACTTTTAGAAAGCTTAGTACGAAAAAACGAAAAAACGGCCGTTGCAAAACTATAAGACATAGCAAAAATTTTGACAATTTTTTTAATATAGCAAAATTTTCCCACGATGTTTCACAATCACAACAGTACACGGCTGTAGAAAAGTAGCCTACGGAATCGCCGTTAGGCGCTCCCACTTTGGGGTGGCCGATCTGACACGTTTTCAACCCTTTTGTAGGCCGCCTCCTGAAGCCGGGCAAAACCTTCGAGTAGTGTCTTTTGCAGGAGATTAACGGGATGAACGGATCGTTCTAGGAACGAAGACTACAAGCAAGGATGTCCTATAGGTTTTCCACCGGATTCAGACCTGGCTAACATGTGGACTATTCGAGTAAATCTACATGGTGGACTACAGAGCTAGTCAAAGTGGACTCAATAACACGGGTAAAGCCGTTGTACTACGAAAAATATGTCGGTCCTGACGGTTCTGCACCGTAGACCGTAGCCGGTGGTGTTAGAGCACGTCTCCGTATTCGGTGAATCTTTCAACTTGGTGCACAGATTACACTTCTTGCCTTATCACCTAGAGGACGAACAACTCGTTCAGTATTTGATGTTACAGGTAGTTTCTTCCGACGGAAAGATGTTTCTCTTAGCCAGACTGACGGATGGCACCAGCACAAAAGTGATTCAAGCAAATATCAAATCCGGTTCTCAAGAAGGAGCTCGGTCATGATACTGCACCGCCTACACCTGGCGTGGCACGCTAGACGTGGTCTTGACGATTTGCTCTGAAACTCCACCGACTACCAGTAAGTGCCTAATCATTGCCTGTTACCGTCTACGATGCAAAAATGTCATGACCAATATATTTTTCAGCAGTACAACGCCGTTACCCATGTTATTGAGTCCACTTTGACTTGCTCTGTAGTCCCCCGTGTAGATTTACTCGAATGGTCCACTTGTTGAACAGGTCCAAATCCGGTGGAAAACCAATGGAGCATCCTTGCTTGTAGTCTTCGTTTCTAAAACGATCGGCGCAATGCCATGCATCTCCTGCAAAAGGCTTACTCAAAGACTGCACGGATTCAGGAGGCGGCCTATAAAAAACGGTAGAAAACGTGTCAGATCGGAAACCCCAATGTGGGAGCGTCTAACAGCGAATCCTTAGGCTACTTGTCTACAACCATGTACTGTTGTGATTGTGAAACGTCGTGAAAAGTTTTTGCTATTTTGAAAAAATTGTCAAAATTTTTGCTATGTTGTATAGTTTTGTAACGGCCGTTTCTTCGTTTTTTCGACCCAAGATTTCTAAAAGTTGATGAAACTGTTTGGTAATTTCCCGGTGTAGGGTGCTTTATACGCTGAATCGAATGGCATTAGCCGTTCTTGCGCTCCATTCCTCGCAACTTCAGGAACTCAAAATTAGGGGTATTGCGAATAGTTTTGCAACGCAGTGTATATTATACCCTTTCAAGCGCTGAGTTGTACATTCTTGCACACAACTTCTGCAAAGGCCATACCGCGTTCAAAGCCGTCACTATTTTGAAGGTAAACTTTGTGGACACCTGAGAAGGAACTAGTCAGAGGAATCCTTCCCGGAAACCTCTCGCGTTTTTTAATCGATAGAATATGATACAGAAGAAGTTTAGGATATCAGTACATACAGTAAGTCAAAATGTGAAAAAGAGTTCCTAGTGACGGCACTCGGAGAAGCAAGTTCCTGCCGCTAGCATTTGTGACATATGTCCGGCGGGAATTTGTACGGCTACCACTCTCCACGGTTTTTCGAATTGTTTGCCAAAACAATTGCATTTTTTTTTGTTATATTCGATCTTGTCGTGGACGATGGGTCTCAAGCCTGTGATTTAAGGGTAAAAATATCACGATTTTTCCTTCCGGGAGGGATTCGTTTGATGGCAAATGCTTCATTCCTTGCTTGTATGGGAGCAAATTTTTGTATTGCGCGTGAGTACCCAACAAGAAACCTGTCGCGCGTCAAGAAGGCAGAGGCTATGCTAAGCGGACAAGTCGCAGCACGTAGTGTCGATGTGGGACGTACTATAGTACATCCATTCTATTTAACGTGACGCTAAATCGCTACAGTGCGGGCTGTGACTCGTCCGCCGATCCGTCCGCGTCTCCGACTTCTCGCCGCGGGACCGGTCCTGCCGGGTACCCACTGCACGATTGCCACAGCCGTCATACGACTGTGGGATTCATGGACATGAGATGGGAGCTCAGCTGATGCTGCATGCGCATCGCCAGTCCTTGCTGTATAGGTCGACGCAGTAGAGCATACTAAAGCCATTACTTCTGTAAAGTGGGGCTACGAATGATACAATCGTCAGCTAATGAGGTCACGCCGCTCACGCGGCGAGCGACGTCGCACGCGGGGTTTTCGTCGCGATGGCAGGGCAGCACCGTTAGCTCTGGAGCGCGGCGTCCTACTTTCGATTCCCCGGCTTCCCCGCATTTCAACCGCACTTGCCCTAATACAATTAGAGACATTTGCATCATACAAAAATAGAAATAGAACAATGAAATAAGCAAGTAAAACCCATGAAAAAGACGCGGCAAAGATTGGAAAATGGACGTTCCCTAAAATCCTAGCGACCGCCCCTGTCAACGGCGCCTTCCTGGCTTCTTTATGGCTTCCTAAGAAGAGTTTTTTGTTTAGTGACACTTCCTATGGTCTTTATTATGACTAGCGAATAATCTCCACCCCATAGCATAGAATTTTTTGAACCGTGCTGAGACCATTGCTTTAAAGGGACTGGTTGGCTTGGTTGAGCATTCAAATTCAAACAGCGCAAACGTACACTCCATATCCCGAAGTCGGATAGGGCGGGGCTGCGTGTGAGTTTGGGAGCGCAGCGGCGGTTGCGTGCCCGTGGAAGTTTGCCGTCACAGGGGGAGAAAATGGTGTATCGGCGTATTGATATTTTGTCTGTGCCATCTTGCCCACACGCTGCCTTGTCATCTCTGCTTTCTCTTCCTCTTCAAAACCATACTCTCTCGGCGCCCTCTTCCGTCTGGATCCGGCAGCGAATGTACGGCCGGATCAGCTGTTTCTAGCCTTATCCGCCTGGAAACTAGTATTTTGCCATCTCGCCAGGCTCCGTTTCACGGAGGTAAGTTGTTTTAAGCAAATATTAGCTTGTTCTGCATACACATTGAATTGTTTTCCCGCAATTGTGCACGTTTCTAAGGTGTTTCAGCTATTCACGTTATTTCATTTCATTTTTTGTTAATTTCTGGTTCATTCGAATTGCTATTTATTTCACTGTCTTTGGTGTGTTCTTTTTCTTGTCCGGAAGTCACAAGGGCAATTCGAATGGATCAGAAATTAATAAAAAATAAAATGAAATAACGTAAATGGCTAAAACGCCTTAGAAACATGCAGAATTGTGGAAAAACAATTCAATGCGCATGGAGATCAAACTAATATTCGCTCAAAATAACTTAACTCCATGA
>KZ344987.1:490844-501240 GCA_002352805.1 Teladorsagia circumcincta
TCCGCGACAGTGCATACGTGCACCTAGAGACTACGCAGCTTTACTTTAGATGTAATTCGATGTCCTGATTGTAAAAAGGACATTCATTTCGAGCTGTGGCGCCACCTAGCGCCAGTTGGCGTCACCTTGTCACTACACTTATTTTTATCTAATTGGGTGTAGACATCCATGGAGGGTTTATTTGTTGTCCTGATTGCGTGTATGATATTTATTCTAGGCGATGGCGGGATTTCCCGGCGCCTATTTATCGCTCGTCTGCGCCCACCCATTGGTTAGATCGGTAAATATGGTAAAGATGCGTTGAACAACACATGCCAAAAACGAAGGTCTTTTTCATAATCAGGGCACCAAGTAGCTCCTGTATAGTTGTTCATACCGGATTTAATGGGAATAAATGTCGTGACAAGGCGACGCCAAATGACACCAGGTGGCGCCAAAATAAATGAATCTTTTGTAAACAGGGCATCAAACTACCCTGTGGTCAAGGTTACGGTAGTCGCAAGGTGTACGCAAGTACACTGCATGAGCGGAAGTGTTTCCACGTGACATTGGGTAGGGCTTATCTACCGGGAATTGAGGTATTTCGAAGCAGCCGCTCGGCAGCTGGAGGTAAAGAGTAAAAACTTCTCCGGTGGTAAAAATTTTGTTCTGTTACATGTTGTTTTTTGCAGTTTGAGCAACTTCTGCCAAAAACCTGAAATTTATCAAGGTTGCATTACAGATCGTGGAACTCCATCGGCGCGGCTCCTGTTAGGGCAGCGTTATTCCTGGCTGAGGCAAATCCATGTGGGTACCTATGGGGATTTGGGAAACCATTAAATAATTATACAAGCTATAATCAATGTATTTCAGGCCTTAAGAAGGTGTTATACACCGAAATATCGCGAAAATTCTCAGAGAGATTCTTTTCTTTTTGGCTTCTTTTTCTGAGTGCTTGAACTTCTATGAACTTTTGGAATTCTTCTGGAATGAAACTTTTGGTGCCTTTCTGTGTTATACAAATATGCTCCGAGACAGCACAATACTGAGAAAACCCCAAAACCATGAATGCGTTCAAGCACGAGGGAGAAGTCTCGCGCAAGATTGTCAGCGATGGAAAGACTCGCCCTTCGCAGTGCTTGACAGCACGGGAGGAACAGAGTCTAAGACTTACGCTTTTATTTACGTCAATTGTGACTTTTCAGAGAAGAGACTTACGTCTCTTCCTGAAAAGTCACAATTGACGTAAATAAAAGCGCGACGATTCATCACGAGAATCTTTTCTTCTGATTGTATGAAAAAAGGGGCTGTCGCCTTCAATCATAATCAAAGAAATTCATTTAATCAGGAAGCGGAAAGTCTCAGATTTTCCAGAGCATTACTCACAGGAATAGAGAGAGGGAAGAATCAGCTGATTTTCCAGCAACAGCCTATCTTAGAAGAGATCAAAAGAGCAAGTAAACCATGATGATGAAAGATTGAGACAGATTGATGAAAGTGAGACCGATGATGGAAGAAAAATCATGCTCTCACCAGCTGCATGGCAGTGTAATGGTGCCGGAAGAGGTACAAAGTAAGGCTTCGAGAAAAACGTACTGAAGTTTATTTTATCAGCCCTTTGTTTTCGGGGCTAGTGTCAATTGCAGGGAATAATATCGAAAATGCTCAGCTGTGCTTTGTCAGTGCTTAGTACTACTTTACAAATGCATAAAAACTTGTAATATGACACATGAACAGTTGACAATGAGAGGTGGGACATCAAACATCATTTCGAACCTGAAAAGCTGCGAACGTCCAAGGAGCTGGAAAGTGAATTAGTAGCATCGGTAGCGCCTCCTCGGCTTGATATGTCGCCAGTTTTTCAGCATCGGCCACAAATCACTGGGGCGATCCCGCCGGCGGCCATGCTATGATGGGTGAACATCGATCAATTTACATCAAACGTGCCGTTCTACATGCACGAGGAAGTTGTTCTTCGAACTTGATCAATAACTGGTAAAGTGTACTCACTCAAAGAGTACGAAGAACTTGACAAAGCCTTCGTGCAATTTATGCATTTCAAACCTTGAAAATGGCTAGGAGCCATCTGTGCTACGGCGTCCCCATAACACGAAGTAGAAAAATTGAAAATAGTAGTTAGGTAGTTTATCACTACTTACTTTCGTTTAATAACTGCTATTTGAGACGAATTTTCAGGATGGAAAGGGAGCCCGTAAGAAATAAGGATAGAGGTGGCCATAGGATAGGTGTGAAGGAAAAAACATGAGAAACGCCCTAGAACCCGGGATGTGTGACCCCTCCTTCACCCGCTAACTTCCGCAGTGACGCTTCTCTTATCCGTGCCGCCTTCTTCAACGCTAACGCTTTCTCTGCTGAGCGTCTAGAGTCAGAAGGCGAGAGGATGGGCGTGCGGTGTCGCAAGCGCCGCTACTCTTCGCTGCAAAAAGCTCATCATCCCGCACCATTAGGTGGCCCTTCTGGCTATCCACTCGATATATTGGGTTGCATATCTCGGTCCAAATAAAACACTTTCGGTCGGGATAAAAACTATCACATTCCCAATATCTTTCCCTATGAGATGCGACGCTAAGTGAGACGGCAGTTGAAAGTGCTGGAGTTCTATGGCGAGAACTTCGCGAAGGTCGTTTCACCATCGTGTTGGGTTTCAACGCTCAATCTTTTTTAGGAGACCTTCACGATGGTTGGAAGAGCGACAGTTAGTAGGCAAGAGGCCTACTGTGTAAAACATTAGCAGCACAGCTTCGTGGCTCAGTTAGTTAAACTAGAGCACAGCTGGAAGTGCGAGATGGGGCTGCGCAACAGTGGGTACAAGCGTCAGCGGTACCCACCTATCGACTTCTACAAAAACTTTACCCTCATCTCAGTGTCCGGGAACCGTATGTTTTTTATGCCTAATTCAGAAAAGGTCTGCTGAGCAGCCCCATGCATATTTGGTTTGTTCAGAACTCTTATAATCTCTGTCAACCTCCGAGATCCGACCTTTACCCTAATCTTCTTCGAGGCTCTCAACATCGCGAGAAAGACATTTTGAATCTCGACTGCAGTGCATGTTTTTTGCGGATTCCAAACCAAATGCAAAGTTGATATCCCTACTTGCTTCCGCATTTTCGAGCAAGTTTGAGAAGGAACAAAAAACTCGTACAAAGCAGCCTTGGATATGCTGTATTAAAAATTTCAAAAAAGACGGAAATGCTTCTGGCTCAAAAATAAACAGCAGATTTAGATAGAACGAGGAAAGCGCGTTCTAGCGATACCTGAAGCGTTGGCAGTTTCTCAAAAGTTACCTAGGAATGAAGCATTTGAAAGTGAGCGGAAACTTTCCGGACAACCCAATATTTCCCGTTCTTCGACCTACCCTTATCGTGGAAACCTCCTCCAAGACCACAACTGCCGGTAAGTACGCAGCAGCTCTATCGAGCCAAACTTGTAGTTCTGCGATACTTGCCCATTTGAAGCCAAGTGAAGAGGT
This sequence comes from Teladorsagia circumcincta, assembly GCA_002352805.1. Taxonomy (NCBI): domain Eukaryota; kingdom Metazoa; phylum Nematoda; class Chromadorea; order Rhabditida; family Trichostrongylidae; genus Teladorsagia; species Teladorsagia circumcincta. Next base: position 494,314 of record KZ344987.1, read on the forward strand.
ATCACTCAATTTGGGCATATAAACGAGACCTAATGACTGTACTGAAAGAGGAAAATAGTTGAAAGGTGGTCACTGAGCAATTAGGAAAGTTCAGATCGCTCTGCATCCACCGAGGCTGGGTATGCGAGCCACTATTACAAATGGCTGAGGGCTTTCTTCTGCTGTCATCAAATATTCCTTCATCTCATAAAATGCGTTTGAGTCAAAACAGGCGCTGTCTCACGTGTGTGTCGCCCAAACCACATCGCAATGCTATCGAAATGAAAAAGGACCTCATTCGAGTGCTTCAGTTGTTTATTCACTGAATAAGCCAGAAAGGGTAACGTGGTTGGCATAGGCCAATTCTTTAAGAGCCACGCTCTCCAGATCTGTTCGGGAACGTGATTATGTGGTTATTAATTATTTTGTGGACCCAGTACGTCAGATTAGTTTAGTGCCATGTTCTGAATGAAAAAGTAAAAAACAAGAATTCAGTCACTAAGCTTGCGGTTAGTGGTAGCTTTTTATTGCTAATGTGTGGGAGCGAGGTAATTGTTGCATGAAAATTTTGGAGTTACAGCTTTAAGTGTATTATGATGCAACTTTGTGGCAAAGCTACAGCTCTGAAAGGCTACAGGCGGCATTCACGATTAAGGCAACCGATCAGAATCAAGGTGGAGGTGGTCAGCGGTGCAGGGATAAAGGAAAAATGTGAGAAAGGCCCAGAACCCGAGATTCTGTGAAAAGTATATTTACTTTTCACAGAATCTCGTATTCTGGGCCTTTCTCATATTGTCACATGTCACACCCTAACAAAGAGTATATACAATGTATTCATAAAACGTCGAGCTCTCTCCCCCTATATTTGCAGATAAATACTCGTCACCTGCGACATCGTGCTGCCAAACTAGAGTTCGGCTGAAAAAGGTGCCTCTCAAATGCCGTAATTCTTTCAAATTTTCTCACAGCATAATTTGGTTCCGTTATTAGAAATTTTCCGGAAGCCATCTGTGTGCTCTACGATACCCGTATAGGAAATCAATCATGAAAACGAGCAAAGCGGTTCGCAGGTGAAAAAAGAAACCTCCCGATGAAATCGCCGAATACTAATGGAAATCGTTTGTTAGAGAGCAGCAGTGATTCAGAAATTCTAAAATAAATCTTCGCCTATCCTCGAAGTATTGGGCTACCTATAGCTCCGCTTATCCTCAAGATACTTGGCTACCTATAGCAGTAGGCATTGAATTGTGGAAAGGGTCAACAATTGCATATGGCCGATTTCACATATACAACAAAGAAAGTGTTTCACTCGTAAATACTCGTCGCCTGCGAAATCATGCGGCCAAGTTAGAGTTCGTTTGAAAAAGGTGAGTTGAAATAGCTGCCTCTCAAAAGGTGAATTGAAATAGCTGCCTCTCTCTGTAGATATTTACTCTTGAATCTATGGAAATAGCCAAAAGTTGAAGAAACTATCTAAATTTCATGGGTTTCTCTCATTTCCTAAATATTTCTCATTTTCATGTTTTCAGAAATTCTACTCCACTTAGACTAATGGTACTGTCCTTCTTCTGATAAATCAGAAAATAAGACCCCTCCCACCCCTATCGCCCGCCTCGGCCGGACAGACGGATGACCTGGATACGGCACGAAATATGCAAATATGTAGACCTCAACCATTAATTCCCCAACGAGTAAGAGATCATGCTAACACGTGAGAGGTTTTCAACATGTGAATGGACTTTTTCTATAGTATTTACTCTCTAAAGCTCAACTTGATGGAACAAAAAAATCAATACTAAAATGAGAATGGAATAAAACGTACAAGGAAGTTTTGCTTACAAGCATGGAAACTTGTGGTTCAGTCGAAACTAAAACCAAAGCAGCTGGAAAGAATATCCAAAAATTCATGACCAAATAAAAAATGAACAAAACAAGCAAGAAAGTTTTGCTTTCAAACACGCAAACTCGGAGCTCTGTCGAGATCCAAAGCAAAGCTCTCCTTCTGAGATTGGAGAAGTAATCAAGCATGCATGTGAAAGTGAAAATTGGGTAAAGTGCGAAGTGAGTATAATGAACAAAAGTCAAGAGGAAGGCTGTACTAGTAAAATCTAGTAAAAGAAGAAGAAAATGCAATTTCAAAGCTCTGCAAAATTGTGCATATATCCTTATCTCTTCTAAGCTTCACTTTGTAGTCGTTGTTCATTAATGGTCCCAGGGCTCACAGTGTGAGGCGTTGATGACGCCTCTATGCAGACGCGGGGACGATGGAAGAGGAGGGGAGATTGGGGTGGTGTTATTTTTTGCTTTCTTTTACCACCGTCACTGCTCACAAAAATGCTCATTTAAATTATTTTTTTCTGTCTGCTAGGTCTAGAATGTCTTCCTACTGAATGCGAGAACGCGGGTGTCGTCAGAGCCTGCGAGCTGATACCTGAAATTCTCAAAAAACTGCGTCTTGAGTTCACGTCATGAGGTTCCCCGAGCGGATTCATTAAGAATCGAGGGTCGGCAATAATAACAAAAGGGGTAAACATTACCAAAGCAAGTATGAAGCGAATAATCGAGAGGCTAGTTTACTGTAAAATGAAAGGGTGTGTACATTTTCGCATAGCTCAAGCGACACCGATCACTGAAGTGTTGACAGTGTATGTGCGCTAATTAAGATCCTTCGGTACAGCTTTCAATTATGATCTTTCTCCATGTTTCGAAGAGGAGATGTGAATCTCTAATTAGTCACATAGTATACTTGTTCCACGAAAGAAAAATTTGAAAAGCGTTTTTCTCCCACGGAAATGGAATTCCGTGTTACTGCCCGAAAAAATACTTTTTATTGTGTACTCAAAAGAGAATGGAAGCTCATTAATCAAAGCAGGGACTCTTGAAGGCGGCGTTTACAATCAGAAAGCAGCCTATCAGAATCGAGGTAAATATGGTCAGTGGTGCTGGGATAAAAAAAACATGATAATCGGCCAGCAAACCGAAAAGTGGGACTCCCTCTCTGCCTGTCCGTTGATTTTTGCCATGATGCGAATCTCAACGGTGCTGCACTCTTCAACGCTAACGCTCTCACTCTAAACGGCTAGAAATCTGCGGCGAGTGGCAGCCAGTCGGTGGGCGTGCCGCGCCGATAGCGCCGCGGGGAGGGCCGTGCTAGATCACCGAGGTATATCCTTCGCTACGGAACACGCATTTTCACCTCTTGGCTGAATTTTAAATTGACTTCCACATTGTATGGAAGTGCAGCCTAACAATTTCTAATGCTCTGGGAAAAACCTATACCAAAAGGTCCAGCGCTATCCAAGCAACACAATGTCCCATTTTCCATTTTGTTCAGGAAACAGACCACGTTTGCTCCTCGATGTGATACAAGGGACCTTGCTCTCCATTACTCGCCGTTAAGCGTTTCCTGACACTCATTTGGAATGAAAACTAATACTTTTGTCCAACAACTCACTGCTAGAAGTCATTCCAGACAACCTTTGGCTCCCAAATTTTAGTTTGACCTGCCTTAGCACACGCCCGCCACGATAGGAAAATTTTTTCTTCTCACTTACATTAATTAAGGGCTGAAAGTTTAAAATAAACTTGTTTTTTGAGGTTCATACCGTCATCTTCTGAAGACGCTACGAGTCTAACGGTATGCCTTCTAACATCTCTCCCATTGCCTCTTATCAGGATAGGATTTATTTGATTTCGCAGGTCTGCTGTGTTTTTCAAGTAGCTGAGGGTTTAGCGGCATGTACTATAGTCTTCATAACCAACCGGAAGGGATCAGTAAAGAATGGTACGTCTCCCACCCAGTTAAGAATGCCTCGCTTGGAGGTGCGAGGAAACGTTAATTAGGTGCGAAAACTTGGCAGGTTAATGCAAGGCGACCTCATCAAAGACGAAGCCATATATGTGTCACCACGCCACCCAAATATCCGCATTAGTCACATAAAAAAGGTAATAAATCGGAGAAAGGTTAAAAAAGTTGATACAAAATGCTCGTTGTCACCAACCAACTACTACTAAATAATTAGTCACAGCTGAAAAAATAAACAATTTGGTATTGAGAAGCTATCAAACTCTTATAAGACTACACTTGAACACTTCTACGCTAAAATAAAGCGAAAGGAATAATTTGAATCGAGAAGATCCATATGCTCCGTTGGGCACCTCACGTCTCTTGCTAAAAGTTAGTGTCCTTCCTCCAGCAAGTCAGTTAGAGTCATGACCTTAGTCTGCCTCCTGTAAGGCTTTTCAGGAGTCTGCCTCCTGCACGACTTTTCAGGACCTCCATACTCCTCCGCGTACTTCTATTTTGCGAGACCTGTGATAAAATGCATCATCTTGAGGATCTTGAGGAGGGGTCATTGACAAGTATTTGAGCTATTACAGAAGCAGTCGATATGCAACGGTGAGCTCTGATGTAGTGTTGTCATGTCTTCTAGTGCGCCTCCCAGTTCTTTGAAGATTCAAACTTCCCGTCTTATGTAGCCTCTTAGACATTTTTGCCGCAGCAGTATTTTTCATGTCATTTATACCACTCAGACGTCTTTCCCAGTTTGACTTCGACAAGCTCTTTCAAGCCTTCCCTTTGAAACGGCATCTCCTTCCTGCGATGTTCCGAAATTGAGGCATTCTGTAGAAGTATGTATGTTCCGCTATGTCCATGTAAACTTCATTATGTTTCTGGATTTGTATAATACGTTAGTTGCGTTCTACCTGACTAGTGCAGATGTCTGGTGACGTTGTGTCCCTTGAGCCATCACCCTAAATGGGGTCACTTCGCACATAGGGTGCGAAGATTTGGCTCGTACCACTCTTGACCCACCCAACCGGAAGTCTTGAACAGCTCAAAAAAGAAGCTCGCTGGAAGGTAGTTAGGTATTGTACTCGCTCAGTGAATCTACATACCCTATCTTGCAACGACTCCCCTCTTTCGGTATGATAATTCGGAAGATCGATAGTTCATGTAGAACTTTATTGGAAAGCCAACTACTTGCAGCTGTAGTCTTTGTGAGCATTATGAATCGGAATGAGCTATCAGGTTACCCTTACATGCTATTGTGTGCAATCAGATGGGAAATGAAGAGAACGAGGAAGTGAGCCTCACTTGAGTTACAAGATTAGTGAAATGTTGTTTGGAGAAGCATGATTGCGTCCTTTATCGAGTTTCAGAACTACATTATGAAGCTCGCGTTCACCGTTCATTGCACCAAGCGGTCAGAAATTTGAGAACTTGACGTCAATAATGCTTGTGATGGATGTCAACAGTGGACCATTGGGTTTTTAGCCTATGAAAAACAATTCCTGAAAGCTTTATGCCCATCCAGGTTTTGTTACAGCAAATTACATGGCCTAGTCACATGTAAAACATGTCAGCGCTTTGCAGCAGGCACTCAAGACAATGAAGGCCATTTGTTTTTGAGGCACTGCTTACTTTTGTCATTGTGTGCGTCACAAGAACCTACACTGCGACGCATAATCTTAGTTCCACCTACAAATTTCCCAAAAACATGAATCTGAGGACGTTTTCGAAAAAGGCTTCAGGGGCGAATTGTAACACATATGAACACAGTTCTGTATATCAATATGATTCCAACTTGAAAAGAAGCAAAAAAAATATATTCATTTTTTTGAAAATACCCGCCATGCCAGTGACGCAAAATCATAGTTCCACCTCATGTTTCTCCGCAACATTTTGCTTTCACCCGATGAAATTTTGAAGTTATCATTCCTTAAGGTTCCTCAGCTAATGGCAAAAGCAGAACCGCTGCCAGGATCCCGCAAAGGGAAAATCCTAGCAAAAAAGGTGCCGAAATTGTCGAAGTGTCAGATCACGCTGGAATTTCGTCGTAGTCACCTTAAAACGAACAACTTCGTCGAGGATTCTACAGTAAATGGTATTGTAAGAGATCTTGATTACTACCCGTCCGAGATAAGCGCCGTATCATGAGAAAACTGTACAACTTTATACGGCCGGGTACGGAAATCAAAACTTCTTCAGAAGTTAATGTCTTGTTGTTGTGTTTAACGTGTTTTCCAACATCGTCATGAAAGTCCATGTGTGGGAAATGAGATATACACTTTTTGTGAAAAGAAACCAGGGAGAAAACGGAGCCATTATTCTCAGAAAGTTTTGCCAAGTCGAGCTATTTCAGGACACTTTTTTATCTGTGATATTTCGAAGCCGCTGACCATAATCCTAATCTTTTTCATCTCCATACGTGTTTTCCATGAAGTAAAAAACCGATCTGAGAAAGAAAAACTTTAAAAAAATAAATACACATATTAAAAATGACAAATGATGAAGTGTTACCATTTCACTCGACTTGGCGATACTTTCTAAGAAAAAAAGGTTGGTTTTTCTCTGGGATTTCTTTTCAAAAAGTGTATTCCTTATCCTTCAGACATTGACTATCATGAGCGTGTTAGAAGACGCCTTAAACTGCATCTTTTGGGACATTAACTTTCGAAGAAGTTTTATTTCCATACCCGTACTTTATTTCCATAAAGTTGTACAGTTTTCTCATGATACGGCGCTCATCTCGATCGGATAGTAATCAAGATCGCTTACAATACCATATACTGTGAAATCCTCGACGAAATTGTTCGTTGTAAGGTGACTACGACCAAATTCTAATGTGATCTGACACTTCGACAATTTCGGCACCTTTTTTGCTAGGATTTTCCCTTAGCGGGATCCTGGCAGCGGTTCTGCTTTTGCCATTAACTGAGGAACCTTAAGGAATAATAACTTCAAAATTTCATCGGGTGAAAGCAAAATGTAGCGGAGAAAGATGTGGTGGAACTACGATTTTGCGTCACTGGCGAGGCGGGTGTTTTCGGAAAAAAAAGATAATAATTTTTTTTGCTTCTTTTCAAATTGGAATTATATTGATATTCGGAACTATGTTTATATGTGTCACAATTCGCCCCTAGAGCCTTTTCCGAAAACGTCCT
>KZ344987.1:510264-520668 GCA_002352805.1 Teladorsagia circumcincta
GAATGGAATCTTCTCTTTGAATTGCCATTGTAGGTTATCGACCACGAGGATTTGAATGGTGAAGGTTTTAGGACCGGAAAAGTACTTAGCTGACCCCTGAGAATCGATTTTAGGGTGTCCACATACTTTTGGTACGCACTGTACAGCAATGAAGAGGAAATTCCTCACAAAAATGTTCAGTAAAGTATGGCACATCAAAACCCGCATTAATTTCCAGACAACCTGATACTTAACTGATCCTGGGAATAAGGAGGGCTTGGGTGGCCAGGGCGAGATCCAATCCAGGCTATTGCCCCCTTTCTTTGCAAGTGATAACTAGTAATACTAACCAGTAAACTATCTTCGCCCAAAGATACCGACAACAGCAATATAAAAGTAGAGACATGGAAATACCTTTCGAAAATTGACTATTAGTCGTAGACGGCAGGAACATTCGAGTTTACCCTTTTCCTGAAGAGAAAAAAAATTGATCTCCATTTATTCTTAGCGCAACAATCACATATATGGTAGATCGGATGTAGTGTCTACATCCAAGGAGGCGCATTTCAGGAGAAGCTTTCGGAATGGTTTGGAATTTAGTTCAGTACAACAGCTAATGGCAGACTTGCTATTAATCGTCGTTGCCATCAACTCGCGATGAGCAGAATAACAGTGGCCAAGAAATGGCAGGTTGTACCTTAAAAGGCATATTCCGCTATTGGATCCTGGACGAATACCTTCCACAAATAAGTTTGTGGCCCGTAAACCCAGAAAGTCCGCTTTCGCTATGAAAATGCCGAAGGCGTGTATGGACCTGCTTTCTCGTATTCGTCAGTTGATTCTAGGCTTGGCATGCAGAAGTTCTCTGACACTTTTTTCTCGTTCTCCTATCGCGCAAAGAGAAGGGACCTTTTTTAGCGAGTCGCCTGTGGCTTTCTGCCCGTTTTTCTTATTGGGAAGTATAACAGCGTCTACTGTTTCACATTGGAACCAATACAATACAACACAATACACACGATACATAACTCGTTTCACTTGTCGCGAAATTTGCCTTCAAAGGCACTGATCACGATTGCTGCAGGGCGGTGCGATACTGATGACATATTCGCGGAGGGAGGCTCTGGAGGTATGATTGGGAGCGCTCCTCAACGTTCCTCCACCAAGACGTTAAAGGACATTCAAGACCGCAGTGCCCTACAGTCATTGTTTCCTCTGCATTTAATCCAACAATGACATACAAAGCATAAGGTCAACGTTCAGGAGCGACGAGTGCAGATCCAAAAGCACAGAATTCTCACAAAAAAGAATCAAGGTACATAAAATTGCTGATCTTCATTAAAAGTTCATGAAGCTCAGTGGGAGTGGGCAGGTGAACTGCAGCTCCAGGGCGTCTCTTATACAAGGAAACGAGAGACGGTCGGCTGCACTCTTTCAGCTTATTATGCGGAAGTAATTGAATTGAAAGTAATAGGAAGAGTCTGAAACCTATTTTCCTGGATGGTTTCTGACCATAATCAGCCGAAGAGGCCGAAGCAGAGGTGACCAAACTTAAAGTAACACCCCTGATTGACTTGGTGGGGTAGAAGCGGTCGGTAATGAAAATGGGGATCCCAGTTGACTGCTAGTGAAAAAAAAACAAGAAAAAACCGCCGATGACTCCTTTAAACAAGGACTCTTCCTGAAATTATGGACGTGCTCGTCGGACGAGTTGTCCGGACTAGCTTGCATTTAAGAAATGCAAGCTAAACACAATTTGGATAAATTTCTATCATCCTGTATTGATAATTTTGAGAGAAACACTGCTATCTACATATAAAAACAACTGCATCCCAGGAAGGTCGCAAAAATCATTCGAACACCAAGTATGTCATCTCCGGCAACAGCCCCTCAGTTCTGTCACCTCAGTCGGCCTGATCCTTCATGGGCTTCTGATTTCCACATAAAGAACACCATCGAATCTGAGCACTGCCAGCTCAGAGGCTTAAACTCCACTTATGTAGGGTGAAAGTCCTGTCAGCGTTATGTATCGCGCTATCAAAGAAATCATGCTTCCAGTCTTACAGCATGCACAAGCTATCTAGAGGATGCGAAATCCCGAAAGTCGTCTACGCTCAGAACGCGCACGTAAAACCTATTTCTTTCTTCCCTGTAAGTGTGTCGTGTGCGCTCACAGTGAGCGAAAAAATCGTTCGAATTGAATAGCCCACTACCTGGCTAGCTTCTGATAGCAAGGACGGAGAAAAATTGGCTAATAAAAATGTCAATGATCGATGAGGCTTAGGGCTTCGGAAGGATTCAATGTGGAACTCATTTACGTTTACGCTTTCAACATTTCTTCACGTGTTGTTTTCCAATCACCAACATTAATGACAGTTTTACTGCAGGAAATGCATCACACATAAATTGTTTAGGGAAATTGTATTATTTTTATAAGTGAAATATCATATCGAAATCAACGTGAGTTTTTCTTTCTGTTATACCCATATCTTCAATGGCTGCTTGGGGGGCGGCGGTGAATAAAGATTGTATGTGGCTCGAGTTTGATGTCCGCTTGTTGAACGCGGTGAATGAAGACTGGAGAGCTTGACCACGATCCATCCATGACCATCGATGGTGAAAAAAAAGCAGAATTTCTTGACAACCTGACTTCACATTATGGAAAAAATGATAATTTTTTTGGTTAATTGACATTTTTAAAATGGAAAAATGGATATTTTTTGGAAGCTTATATTAGCGCAAAACTCTGGTACGCCTTCGGACTATGAGTAACTGCTTAACGCATTTTTCGACACAATAAACCCACCCGAGAACCCGCCCAATGTACGATGCTCTGCAGAGTATCGTCGCTGCGACTCAAGCTGAGATGGCTGCAACCATCGCCTATTCATCGCGGCGTGGCGAAGTCACAGGGACGCCAGTAGCCATCTCCAAGCTCTAGGTGGCTGGTAGTGGTGGAGGCTTCCATTTCTTGGGTGGAATTTTTGCATATTGCTTTTTTTTTCTTATTATTGTTTCTGTGTTCATTGTACATTCTTTGTCTCATTCCTATATTTTGTTTCTTTCTTCACATTCACTTTCACTCATTTTCATTCACTTTCTTTCTGATTTGGTTTGGATCATGCTTTCGGATTTGATATAATTATTTGGCTTGGCCCAGATATTCTGTGCATAGGCCGTGTCACTTCTCGTCTCGGCGTGGACCCCGCCCCGTCCCATTCTTGCTTTGGGTGAGAATCAATCCTCTTTGATTTATTGACATAAGTACTGTTTAAGCATGATTTTTCGACTCTTCAGCTATTAGTAAGCTATGTTTAGTTGACGAATGTCAGTTTAAAAATCGAGTGTGAATAGTTTGCAGTGGGAGTTTGCTGAAAAGTAGTTGACAAGATAGATATTTGGGGTTTCCATTAACGCAATGTCTACGCTTTAAGCTAGACATTGGCCACTTGGGTCCATGCTTTCGAGAAATCCACGGTATGTGATTCTCTCTTTTGAGACTTACAGGAAGGTCTTTCAAGGCAAGCGGCGCTTTTTGGAACGGTTTCTTGTATATTGTGGGGACGCATGAATGGACCACAAAACCATAGTCCGTTTTTGCTAAACGGTTTTAATAGTACCAAAGAAGTGGTGATTTATGTCTAAATGGTCTGATTACCCTTGGCGACCGATTTTGCAATCAAGGTTGGCGGCCACCTGTTGGCTTCAAAATGGTCCAGTTTAAATATTATTAGGTTGTCGGAAAAGTCTTTGGCCATTGTCGATTTTTTTCGAATCCACTTTTTTTCTTTAGCCCAGTCAGCAATTTTCAGTCATATGCCCCATCGTCATCGTCAACATCTTTCGTTTCAGTAGGTGACATGCGGACGCCGTTTGCCTATAAATCCCGAGCTTTTGAGGCAAAAAACTCAAAGAAGTCCGTTTTTGAGTAATCGTGAACATGAAGCTCTCCCTCTTTTAGTTGAATCAACATGAACTAATCAGACCGTATTCTATCGGGGCCGGATCTGCTAAACTTTACTGGCGAGACAGAACGCCCATAAGGTGTTTAGAGATTTTTGCTGGACTACGACCAAAATTCCTTGACTGTCGCTGCCTGGAAGAAGTGAACTTTTTCATGATTTCCATGCGTAGTAGCGGAAAACCCGTTCGCTTGCCCACATTATCAAACCACAACAGCAGTGCAGTCCGTTGGTGGGAGCTGTCGGCTAGCGAATCACTTGCAGCCTGACTAACTTCGAAAGTTCCCTCCGAACTTGCAGTGCTGGAACCGACGTAAGTACCTTCGATTCTACGCGCCTGTACCAGTGACGCTTCTGGCCCTGGTTTACTTGAAGGACCCATTCCTTTTTATCACCAACAAAGTAGTCCGATCAAATAGGATACGGACGGTAAATCAAAATGTTCATGCAAAATCTGAAGTCTTCTGGAGGTGGTTGTCACCCAGAACACTAAATCTTTTTGCCATGATTTCACTTCTGTTTGAGGAGCTACTGAGGAACGGCTATTGTGTTTTGATGACTATGAAAAAGCTGTGTCAGTTACCGTGCATTGCACCAGAGCCCGTTTCCAAACGGCTTCAGAAGACGCTCGTCACTCAGTGTGACAAGCCGACCGACTTTGAGCTTCGTTCTCAAAGTTCCGGACACTAGCACCGAAATGGTTGCCATGCCGTGAAGGACACTCCGGAGGTCCATCGCAAGACGTAGGGGTTCTTGCCGCACCGCTTCCACTGACGTGTTTCTGAGTTCTATAATCAAGAGTGGCCAAACATGCTTCCGGTCAAAGTCGATTTTCTCACCCGTAATCACTGCGAAATACCTCGGCAAAAATGGTCTGAAGAGATCATTAACTGGGGTTTACATACGTTTTACAATGGAAGTTCAAAAAGCTTCCCCGGAGATTTTACAACATGCAGATAAAAATGGCCCAAGACTTTTCCGACAACTCACATCCGGTTTTGACATTTGGCACCATTTGGCACTATCTGAGGGCGCCAAGCCAAATGCAAAACTATGCGGCCACATGGGATCGACCTTGTGTTTCCTTTTTGATACTTCTAAAACCGTTCAGCGAAAATGATACATGGTTCTGTGATCTCTACACGCCTCCTACGATATGCAAGAAACCGTTTTGAATAGGCGCGGCTTGCCTGAAAAACCACCTTGTTAGGAGAGCCGTTGGCGTCACTTTCTCCCATTTCTGACCATTTTTGGAGCTGGCTCGTGTAATTCAGAAGGAGGAGATTCGCTAGTTTTACGAGCGGTGGAATTCTTTCTCAGTACCGCTTTGGTGCGGTTCCTTTTGCATGTAGTATTCCTTTTTCGGACAGCGATTTGATTTTTTAACAAGCCCCAGCTTGCCCTGCCTTTGAGGACCATCGTTGAACTTGTTTTTTTTGCATTTTTGCCACATGTGCTTTCTCTGAGAAACAGCATACTTTATAGGACTGCGGTCATCCCATAGCAAATAGTGGAATAGTTCCATTATGAGGTACCCTTTTCCATGCAAGGTGGGCTCGAATATGGCCCTCTCAATATGGAAGCCTAATGGAGTCTTTACCGTGTCACCTGAACTCAACATGAGATCGTGGTAATAGTCCAGTACTAGACTTTGATACTCGCCTCTCAACTTTGAGTTAGTTGAACAGTTTTTCTCTAGAATTGAGATCCGTGCTTGTGAGCTTAGCTCAGAAAGCCATCCGCTACAGTCGGTTCTGTTTGAATGTTCAATTGAAGTTGTTCCCTGAATCCCAAAAAATGTCTTTGCAGCAACCACCATGGGTTTTGATTTTCTCTTTGTGGCATTTCATGCCCGAGATAATACAGTTTCAATTGTTGGTCTAGGGAATTCAAATCGGCCAACTAGTTTTTCTTCTATGATGCTATTTTCTGCGCCAGAATCGAAGAAGTATAGGTTTCTTCACACTCTTGCTTCATATGATTCCATATGTTTCCTTCAGCAGTTATTAGGACAAGCTAGTAAGCTTCACGGTTCTGACCTGCACTTGGAGGTACTAGTTAGTTAGTTCGTAGTTCCATTTGTTTCCATGTGGCTGCTATCATACGAGTTTCTTTGGTTACTTCATAGTTCGAATTCCTGAAACCGTTGCTGTGTTGGTAACGTTACGTTGCGATCTGAAAGGCTGTTCTGCACGATCGTTGCTGCGTGCATTGCGTTCCGTTGACTGGAAATACGAACATTTGTCCCCTTCCAATTACACTTAGAGTTAAGTTGTTCTGTCTCGCTTCGTTCCTTCTTTCCGCACAATGTTTAGTGGTGGTGTTTTTGACCGCATAGTGTGTGCAGGTTGGTGCAAAAAAGTATGGGGGTGGTTTAGTGAACTGATTGTTTATTATACCTAATCAAGTAGTAATCTCCCTTTGAGCGATTATTGAGCTAGCAGAGACCAAAACGCAATAAACTCAAATTGAAAAGAAGGGCAATAATGAAGCAAAAAGCATTGCGTAATATTTAGATTGTAATTACCACGTATTACTGGACCAACCTTTTAATACCAGTGCAGGAGGAGTAGTTTTGAACCCGGGATCTGCTTGACCTCCCCACCTTGCTGTAAAGTGATGAATTACTAGAGATCGTCGACTCATACGAAAGGCGACGACTGGGGATTAGGATATAGAAACGACGATAGTAGCTGCTCATTTCCAGAGTTGACGACCATGAAAACGGCAGTTCGATCTCCAGGACCCGAGGAATCCGATGACTCCCTCTATCCCATTGCCGTCCTCATTGACGAACTCCGAAATGAAGATCTGCATGGGCGATTGAATAGCATTCGTAAACTTTCTACGATAGCACTCGCCCTCGGTGTCGAACGTACTCGTAATGAACTCATCCAGTTTCTCACAGGTTTGCCATTTTTAATGTTTTAACATTTAAAATGAATTGTTTGTTTTCAATGGTAAATGTTAAATGTTAAAATTTTGAAAATTTTGTCATTTTTAGAATTTTAACATTTAACATTTGACCCTTGAAAATACAAATTGCGCACTAATGTTCTCCTGCGGAAAAGCGAGACCTTCAGCGGGGTCGCGCTCTTTCCCAAGATAGAAATAATTAGTCAGACTCATTGGAAATCTGTGGAATTTTCTTAATGAGGCGATAGCATACTTTCTTTTTTGCAGTGTATTAGGTTGAGCAGATATCATCCGCATCATGAGCTGTCGGCAAAACGACTCCTCAACTCGACTCTCTTGTGATAACTTTTGCGGCGCGGACTGCAGCGCAAAACCAGGGTCGAGTGTGCATTGAGGAATCCTCAACAGGTCGACAGGGGGGGGGTCGTATTTGGCCCGTTCAATGGATGGAAGCAGTAGACCATCAATGTCGGAAAACTCCAAAAACACAAACATCAAGAAGTGATCGACACCACGCAAGCTGCAAGCTGTGCGAGCCAGTATTTTCAATAGCAATGTTATTCCACACACATAAAATTCTCGTGGTTCAAAATGGTCTGCGTTGCAATTTTACGATACCTCAGTGGTTATTACGACAAGGTTAAGGATTCATAATTTCCCAAGTTCCGACGGATATTTCATCTTCCAGATATTCTGGGCAACGAATATGAAGGGATGTGAAGCACACGGCGCGTCCCTGCGTCTGCTCAGCCAGTAGCGCGCGCTTCGGCTACGGCTCCTTGGAGAAAATATCGATCCAGTAAAAAAATCAAGCGGTTTCTCAAGATTCCTGCGTGAAATGGCAGCCAGGGATCCACTACTCAACAAGGAATGCAGTGCTTTGCGACCAATATATAGCACGTAATCGTTACTTAAGATTCGCTGAGCAGTTCTAATCTATTGGAAAGAGAAGGCACAAGTGTTTTGAGGCTGCTCCCACTTTCGTACACGATTTTTCCGAAAAGGAGCTATAGTCGTTGAAAGAAAGTCAGTACAGCGAAAAAGTACCTTTCGGCGGTACTCTGGCAAGAATCCTCGACGTGGCCATTTTTTATACTGGACGTACAGTGCATTACAAAGTTATCGAACACCCCCAAAAATATGGATATCTCGCCTTCCAGAAAGCGTAGTTCAACGCGACCTCTAGAATCGGAACCGCCTTTATAAAAAAACTTACTCACAACCTGACAGGTTATCCAATTAGTTTTCCGCATTTTCAAACACCTTTTTTAGTTTTGAGGTAGTTGCAAAATCATACAACACCCCCTTTCAACACTTTAAAAATAAATAAATACGTCGAATCTTATTGTTTTAGTTCTCCAAATGGAACCGTTCAGCAGAATAGCACTATCCAGACAAGGAGAAATGCTGCCGGAAATTTTTATACATATTTGAATCAAGCTGGTACCCATGGGTGAGGAGCCTGTTGCTTCGACTCTGAAACTGTGCTGATCTTGTGAGAATTTGCACAGCCATTGCTGACAAATATTCTCCATGTGAGTCTCGACAAGATTCGGACGCGCACTCCTTACTGGCCATTCTATCGAAGCCACTAAGTTTGTTGGTAACCACTGACTCATTGAAGTCCTTGCATGACAAAGTGGGTAACCTGTCACAAAGGTAGCCTCTTATTCAAAATCTACAGAAGAAGAGAGAGTGTACGGTTTTCTGCGACTTTTCTGTGCTCTAAGAGCTCACACCAGAGGAGAAAAACTTCAGGTCTGGAACTCAGGATGAGTTTAGGCATCCCAACATCTTAGGGAAAACACCACAAGAACTTCGTTGATGAATATCATCGAACCCTAGCCTATATTCCACCACTGGTGAAAAAAAAAAACGGAACTACTTATCCTAGCCATCAAGGTTGAACTTCTTGTCACCATAGAAAAGTGGAAACGATATACTTATTATTTTTAACGAAAATTTGCTCAACAAAGCCCAGCCTTCGCGCTAGTTTTTTTTGTTGATTTTCTATCTCTGGTTTCGGGAGTACCAAGCTGTGGCTTTCCTAGTCTATGGTCCTCCAGGTAGAATAATCAGGTGCGCAAGAAAACAACGTCTGGGTTCCATTCGTGGAGGGAGGAGAGCAACGCAAGCCGTAATTCTAGTAGAGCTGCAATACCCCGAATATGTGCTATCATCATTGCTGTTTAGGGCAAAAAATCCAACAGTAAGGAAAATTCCTGTGTGTCGTGGGGTGTCTGTGATTTTGCAACGGCTTCAATACTAAAAAACGTTTCAAAATACGGAAAAGCAATCAGATAACCTGGTAACTTAAAGGCGAAATTCGGGCTCAGACCCACCTAATAAGCCCTTAGAGTGGTTAGAAGTGCATGGAACGCAGATCCAGAAGAAGCGCCACGTTCTGCATCAAAACGCGTCATGAAGACGCTAGCCGTCAGAGATTTAGGCCCGCGCCACTAGATGAGGCTCGCTCCACCCACCGTTCGATATCTTGTCTGCATCGCAATGGTGATCTGCTAT
This sequence comes from Teladorsagia circumcincta, assembly GCA_002352805.1. NCBI lineage: Eukaryota > Metazoa > Nematoda > Chromadorea > Rhabditida > Trichostrongylidae > Teladorsagia > Teladorsagia circumcincta. The sequence goes on from KZ344987.1 coordinate 519,642, forward strand.
GCTCTCTCTACTCGGAATTGTCTGCCACTCTCCGCGCTCACGTTATCTCTCATCACTCTGCCGATTTTTTGAACTACCCCGCAGCGTAGGGCAGAAAGCTCGTATTTCCTCTGTATTTCATCATTTTTCTTTACCTTTTTTTCCAATGGCGGTCCACTTCCTACTCCTACTTTCACATTTGGGTAGACCACCTCATCAATTCAATCCTGAATTTTGCCTTTACAGTATTTGTTTTCATGAGCAAATCTAGTTCATGATGACATATTATCTTTGAATAGTTGACAGTTTTGAAGGACGTTATGGCTTCGGAAATGTAAAAACTCGCACTCATCAAGAGTTTTTTTCACTAGTCACCTGAATTTAAGACTTCGCACCAATTATCCTAATTTTCTGCTGGTCAGAAATAACTCTTAAAGAAACTACGGAATCTGCTTTCAGATTTGAAATTTGTCCAAATTGAAGAAATTTTTAGTCATCAGAATCTGTGTTAAGATTCCTCAACGTAGTAGATAAGTTGCTCCAACGACAACGCATAAGATCAATCAGTTCGCAGCTGGTTTATAGCTTGTACACGTCTAAAAAATAGTTTTTTTTCGTTTCTTTGTAAGATTGATTGTGAACGATCTTTCTTCGACTTCTTCGACGTTACTTTGCGCTTGGCCCTCGCCCTGACCCTATTTTCCCATCGAAGAAATCAGTTAATGAGGTACCTTTTACCTATTCACAACTTCTTACAAACGCTCCCAACAAGTCGTTTCGCTAGACATGCTTTTTCCGCCGGAACTCGACGGTCAATCACCATTTCTTGAGAGTCAGCCTAGAATTTTTTGAAGTCGAGGAAATGAAAAAACTAGTGGAATGTCAAGAGCAAGTCACGTAGTCACCAAGTTAGGAACTATGCCTTGTTGACTTGTTTTTGATTGTTAACTGCTGCTTTTGGCCGCAGTTCGCCTTGCGAATGTTTCACAAGATTGCTGAGTTGTGAACAAAACTTTCGCCTCAGGTGGGACTAGAACCCGCACCTCTC